>PYUH01000120.1:2815164-2854074 GCA_016808085.1 Suaeda aralocaspica | reverse complement strand
TGTTGCTTAGAAAATTTGATGTATGTTTACCTTGAGAACAGAGGAGTTAGCACTGTTTTATCTTCAAAATTATTTCTTGGGCGTGTGTTTTTGTGGTGTGGTTGTTTGTTGGGGGGGTGGGGGGCGCAGGGGGTGGGTGGTGGCGAGTGGGTAGTCTATTTGTAGCAAAAATGATTATTTATCAAAATGGTGAGTACTGTTTTTTGAAATGAGGTGTAATGCTGAGAGTTGAGACTATTGAGTGTTGAAGAAGGGCAGAATAGTGATGGAGTCTGACTAAGATATTGTTTTCCAGGCCTCTTCTTCTTTAAACCCTGTGAAAGTTGGATCTCTATTTTGCGGTACTTTGTTGTTCTGTTACCAGTTAGTAACTTAGTATATGGAGATCTGGTGGTGCAGACAGCAGTATCATCATGAACCCTTGTGGCTGGCGCTGATGTTTTGAACTTTTAGAGCCTGATATAATTTGGGGAAATGGAGGGTAAGACTACAGATAGTTTCTGTTGTGACAAAATAGAGTAAGATGCCTGATATAATTTGGCCGCTTGTCACTGACAAACATTTTGGGGGTCATCCTGTAAGTGCGTTTGTAATGTGCAGTCAGACTTGCTGTTTCAAGTCTAATACTTTGATACTCCACTTTTTATAGCTGAAACATGTGAGTCTAAGCTAACTGGTTTGAAAGAGTTTCATAGTTGCTGGTATTAAAATTACTTCTGTTGCTTATATCATCTATAAACATCATCACAATCGATATCCTGGATTCATAATTAGAATAAGGTATGTTTGCTTTTATTCTTTTCAAATTTTTGCAGCTTGGTTGACAGTAATTTGTATCATAGCTTATCTTAAATAGAAACTCAAGACCGTATAGGAATTTGGTAAGATGCTGTGATAGTTTCCCTTGGTCTGATAGATCCAGATTGATACTGTAAATCTGTAATAGTTCTTTAAACTAGAGAGGTATACTAGACTGCATTGCTGACTTATTTCCTGATTAAAAGACACAATAAAAATGATTTTCCTCATAATTTATCTGTCCTTGCTGTAAGATATGAGAGGAATGCTTGTAAGTTGCTATACTTGTTGGGGTAGTGACAAGCCTGAGAGGCAGTAGTGTTGTGTGTTATACATTCGTTACATTACATATGAATATATGATTATACTGAAGCTTTTGGGTGCCATAGGAATCAGAAAACCTGGCTGGGTCATGAACCAACTGTGGACCAAGTTCTTCCAGTAAAGAATCATGAACATACTGGTAGACTTCTTCTGTAGGATGAGCACTGTCCCAAAATACAAACTCTGAAGTATTTTTACATGTTGGTGTCATTACATTACAAAGGTCTTCCAGTCTCAAAATATCTGTCCCGCAACACCTCTATCTGTTACTTTGAATCCTGTTAACGCAATTAATTATGTAACTTCAGCTTATTTTCATCCTAATAGTAATATATTCCTTAGCTTTCAAGTTGTACAAATATTCTTCTTACCATTATCTTCTGGATTCATAATCAGGTCAGTACGGTGTGTATACATCTGCATAAAGTACCGAGTCCCTGGAAGTGATGCTTGGACATGAGGTATGAGTTTTTTAAGCTTTGGTTATATGATTAGCATCTGAATTCTGGTCCTCCAAACACTTCCTATCGGTTGGAGTTTGAATCGTGTAGTTATTTGAATGGAAGACAGCCGATGGGAGGAGGCCAGTCAAAATATTCTACGGCATCCAAGTTCATGCATCTCCTGTAGGAAAAAAAAAATTTAGAAACATCATATCTATGCTGTTGAATTAGCAGCACTTTGAGCGTCATGTCAGAAAACAACCATATTTGATGTGTATGCTAGACCATCATGTCTAGGACATGTCAGCCACAACATGCAGCATATAACATGCCATATACGATTGAAGAATATTCCGTAATAACACAATATGCCGCCTGTATTTTTGTGGTGGAATGTATGTTAGAAATGATAGTCAGTTTGTATGATTTTGTGAGGACAATATCTCATGTCAATGTCCATAAATGTGGCTATACTCAAATATTGCTATGGATTTGACATGAGGTTTTCATTACCATCAATTGACTGCTAATGTTTTGTTGAACATATCATTAACAGTATATAAGAGGAGCAAAGAGCTAGAACCTCAACAAAGCTCTGAGTCTCTGAGAACAAAGTCTTGGTACCCAGTTATATTGTACTGGCACTTCTAGTGGGAGATCATAGTAATTAATCACAAAGTCATTAGTCCCGGAATTGACAACAACTATAGCCTTTCTAATGATCTCTTTAGCTTTCCTATCTCAACAATCTTTTCGATTCTTGCTATGTACTTTCCAAATGCTCAACCTGTTTGGCATTGTATTGCTCTGTTGCCACGCTTGTCAGATCATCAATCCCTGATCCTGCAGACCCAAAACCACACTGTGATCAGATCCTTGTCTGAAAGATGCGGATCAAAAATGGGGTATACCATTCTCTTTCAACATTTGTTTCAGCCAACAGATCCGTAACTAGTTTTCCATTTGAGAAACGGCCTGTGGGCTTATGGTTAGGGAATTTCTCCCATAAGGGGATGATTGCTCTATTTGGTGATATTTTGGGGCCGATGAAATTGTGTTGCCTGTATCGACTGCTGAATCACCAAATATGAGGATAGCAGGAAATATTCCTTGGGCATGGACATCAATTTTGAATATATTTTGTAATAGTATATTAGAGAGATGGAAAGAAATTTTGGTACCATGTTTTTTATTTATTAGGTGAGGTTTGATATATGTGTGAACTATAGTTACTGAGATGGAAATTTATATAGTGTGCTTATGATGATTGCAAGAAGTCGGGAACAATGGCATAATTTGAATGAGTTTTGTAGCTTAGAAGTAACAGATCCATGAATCCATCATCCTGTATCAGGAATCTTAGTTTATGTGTCAAGATTCAAGAGAGTAGTAAGGATGTAACAAAAATATTGATATTCACTGTTTGAAGTGGCAATTTGAAATGAAAATCTTGCCGTTACTGAGAATTGAATGAATCATGCATCTGTTACTGGCAATATAATGTGAAGTTTCGTTAAAGAGGCTAATATGTTCTTCCATCGAGTAGAGATCTATGTCTTTAAGTTTAATACACACGTTTTGTTCAGAACTTTTGTTTAGATAGCAGTCAATATCGTTAGTTTCGAGTCCACTTTCATCTTTTATCAGCCAGAAGCCATCGCAACGATTTTAACCTCTAATTTTGCTGGCCATGCACTAGGTTCTCTGTGTCGAAACCTGTAATAATTCTGTATGTTCTTAATGTTCCTGGCCCTGCTATCGAAACTTACAAATGCATAATATATTAAGGTCTTTTGTTGCATACCTTCGGGCTTCAGTTGAAGGTAGTGGGCCCACCTTTTGAAAACTTAGGTGAAAGTATAGAGTGGTATACACATAGCTCTGTTTCTGGGTGTTGAGTTGGATCATTGGGTACGACCGTACGAATCGGTTGGTGCTATCATGTATTCGCGTATCAACTATGGTAATATTAGTAAATCACTGTGTATATATAAATAGGAAATCACATGGCGTTTTCGTAATAAGTAGAAAAATTTATTACCCCATTACCCTTAATGAATTATAAAAAAACGACTTTACCTCTAAACTTCTAACATATTACCTTAAAGTGCATTGTGATATGCAATTTTGCATATCACAGTGATTTACCTGTCATCCCTCATCAAGTACTCTGATCTATGAGGTCTCACAAACCGATACTTTTTTAGGCCATAACTGATAACTTGGGTATACCGTAACTTGCTATGTAAAACAGTAGTTGTAATTACTCGGTATGTATCTTGTTTCAAAAGCGACTTTGATAATTTGTCTTTCTTTAACATGTCTTTGGTAAAACCACATAACTATCAATTATTTGTAGATTTACTTTAACATTAGGTTTATTGATTTAATTAATATATTTTTTGTCTAACTATTAAGTGGTCTTATTACCGTATTATATAAGTTTTTGTAGTTTTTCAAATACTTTTCTTATTCTTCTAATTGAACACAATTAAGGTCCTGTTCTCGTCAATTTATTTTTGTTAATCTAAACTTATTTTGCTGAATTTGAACTTATTTTACTTATATGAACTTATTTTTGCTGAAATCATATACCATTTATTAAAGATTGAAACTTATTTGCAGAATTGAACTTATTATTACTAATCTGACGGAGCCTAAGTCTCTTAAGTGATGCTTTCCTATAACTCATACCGGTATATTCTCCATGTTTAAATGTCCTTATAATTTTTTCAACCTTTTGAATGATACACGACGTTTTAATCACTTCTTTAACTTCTCATTGATAAAGTGACAATATTTTTAGTTGAGACTACTCCCTAATCCCTATATACCATTTACTGTTGAATTAGATTTCTTAGGGTCACAAGCATTGTCTATCAATACAATGTCAGAAGTTGATGATAAGTGATACTTGACTAAATGCTTAAGCCATTAAGACTAATGTCCTGGGTAGTATTGAATTTTTGATTGAGTTATGACAAATTGACAATCTACATTGCCATACCATTTGATAATGGTATTGTAATCTATAGTCCGTTATCCGCAATTTCCCCTATCTCTTGGGGCTCAAACGGCCTCCGAAGAATTTTCAATAATCTCATGGGTCCTTCTTTGAAAGTTAATTTTGTGATTGCAATTTGTAGAAAAATGTTACGGTGTAGAGCACCTTCAAAAGAAAGGAGCTTAATTATAGTCACTATAATTAAATTAGCTCCCTCTTCAGGTACATTTTATTATTTAAACATATTGCTCAAAAAGTACTTCACACAGTACAGGATGAAGCTCATACAAGATACATGGATGTATACCAAATTTTCCTGATAACTTTAGACATGTAACGTTCTGGAGATTATAATTAAAAAATTAAGTTAATCAATCCAATAATCCAAAAAAATGAGGTTTATGAAGTTCTTTGTGAAATAATAGTAGTAATTAACGGATTATCGCAGTGCACTTGCAACGAAGATTTGCATGGTTGTTCACGTTCACTAATATGCAATGTACTGCACCAAATCAATTCATATCATATCATAATTAGCCTGCCATGCATGCAAACAGACGTACGTGTTTCAAAATTGTATTGGTCAACTCAACTATTTGTATATTAGCTCATCTATCACATTGTTAATTAAGCTACTTGCACAATTATATAACTATTGATGGCTTTGATCCTATATCGAAATTACCATTAATTTATGTCATATATAATTACAAACTATAAAATAATTATGAAAAAAATCTTTATCTTAATGAATAGTCACACCACACGTATTGGGCCGGGCTAATGTAGATTCTAACTCAACAAATTGTAATTTTTATTTCTCTCAAAGCATCTGTAGTAGCTTAAATTATCTACCTAACCGGGCTGAGTAGGCATTAACCATGTAGGCGAAATTAATTAATTTATATATATATATATATATATATATTAGAGTGAAGATAGGATTCCTCAAGTGCATGGCAATGATCTACTTCGATTTTGTTTGATAAATCAATTGCAACTATAACGCCATGAACACAATTATAAGTATTCTTTCATATGATGTATAATGTATTATTAAGTTAATGTGGTTGTATAAATTTAGTTCATCAAGGTTACTTTCTGCACATAAGACACAATTTCCATTTTGATTTAGTTTGTCAACTTTGTGTTTAATAACGTGTATAGATTATATACATTTCACCTGTTCATGTTTTCAGTGTTTGAGAAATATGAGAAATATATATGAGTATTTCATGCTATAATTATATGTTCGATTTTCGATATCTTTGAGATCTAATGCGGAGTACTGAGTAAAAAGTATTTAAAATTACTTAAAAAAAGTTGTTTTGGTATGAGTTAGAAACTCCGATTCATATCTTACTCATTTTTAATTCGATCTTAAGATTCTATGCATGTTCAGATAGAAGTTACAAATTACTTGCATTGTTAATAATATTTGTTGGCAACTGAAATATTAAAAAAAAAAAAACATAATCCTAAGAGGCTGCTAATTAAGAGTTACTTTACTTTTGATCATCTTGTTGTAATCTAGGTTTATTATTCATCTACAATTTAAGTTTATAAAAGCGCTCTTTCCAGTGGAAAAAACAGACTTATTATCATTCATCTAAACTTAGTTGATACGTTAATGGATCGGCATAAATGAAAATAGTACCAAAATAATTTTACAATAATTTTTCAGGACACTGTATCATAGGAATATAGCAGTAAAGGATCATTTTACGTTTTTACCCTAATAGGCAGGATTTTTTCCAGTTAGCATAATCACCTATCACATGTTACTGCAAAGTAGTTCTTTAGTCTACGAATTTCCATGACCCAAATGAATTGCCAAGAAAATTCCCAATCGCAGACACCGAGTCCAGAAAACTGATCTAGACCATTCGCTTTGATATCTATATTCTACAGGTTAGTAAGTTTGAAACAATCACCTCACCCCAAACCAATTTTTTTTTTCTCACATGACTAAGTACTAGCAATTAAGATATTATTTCTCTGCAAAGGCACAACTGATTGTACTAGACTTTCAAGCCTAGTCAAGTGATTACCTGGTAGGTTTAGAGTTGTCATATTTTCGAATTGACTTTGAATACAGAGTTTCATGGGTTGTAATTGTAACTTAAGTAAAATTTACTTATTTTCCTCTTAATGATCTATAAAATGATATGCACAGCGCATCATGAAGATCACAGTCAGAAATTCAAACAAAAACATTTTGCATCAAGGTACAGATAGTGTGCGATATGAAAATCTTACTAAAGCAACTAGATATAAGATATTGCAGTTGACTGTATAGCAAACGATAAACAACATTTTGTGAGATACACAACAGCTGGCTTTACACATGCTTTCTATGCACATTAAAGGGTTGTAGAAAGTTCAAACTAACCCATGAACAGCTGAACAAGGTTTTGGACTCAGAACTCGTCATAGTTGCACACTTCAGCATTCCAGTATTTCCAATATGTGCAGATGCTTCATTCTCTGACTGCTTATACCCTGCAGAATCAGCACACACAGATAACTCAGAATGTACTAACTGAAGGCTACAGGTGCAATGTATTAAAATACAATGGCTCAAGTTTCAGAAAAAATATGATAAAATTAAAAAATTGCATCAGCAGAAACAAACAGCCAGTTTTCTACCTGTTCTGTAAGCTCCATGTTTCTCCATACAACCTCTCAAGTCTCAATTTTTTATGCTGAAGTCGTTATAGGCCTCCAAAAGCATTCAAAACATCGGTGTACCATCATGAGAACAATAACATGAAAAGTTTGGAAGCAGTCATGCTTAAATGTTATAAAAAAATTGTAACAAGAGACAGCATGCTTAAAATCTTCTGGAATCAATAGGCAACAGCAAGCATGCAAGAATTTTGATCTCAAATTGCAATTTCAAGCAACATTACACGATCAAACTAATAACATTATACATGAACGTGAAAAATAAACAGGTCAAATGTTATACCCATTGTTAAAATTAAGAAATGAAATAACACATTTATACAACCAAGCGGAAAATCTACCAGCAGATCATCAAAATTTTACACTTCACAGTGGGAAAACTACCAACAGATCACCGAAAGTTTGGAAGAGACCTACAAGTTCAATCCGTATTCCATACATTAATACAATGTTCTAAACTGATACAAAGTCTTTGTTACAATGTTACAACAATACAAACAACATATTTTTGCTCATAAATACAGCAACGAGATTTTCATCTCCTCCCACCATTAGCACCCCGAAACAGCTCATTGTTAATCCGTGCCTCAACATCCTCAACACTATACTTGATATGTTTCTCAGGGTTCCTGCCAGCTTCAGGGGAGCTCTGGAACCTTCCAATGAAGTTCCGATAGGCAGGCAGCAGATTCTGAGTAACCAACATCTTCAGTTCCTCTTTCAACTGATCATCAAACACAACCCATTGCGACTGTACCTTCAATACCTCCTCAAAGTAAGAATTGAACATCTTAAACCTCTCCTTCAAAGGCCTCGAATTAGGCCCCCCATTGACATTACTCCCACCACTACTATCCGATTTCAAAACCCCGACTACCTTATTCCATGTACTCCTTTGATAATTCACATGAAACTGTCTGACTTTCACATTGTGTTTCCTAATCCAATCCTCCCCTAACAAGAACCCGAGCTCATTATCCTTAACCTTTTGAACAATGTACCTCCCATTGTTCATCATAAACACAGAGCTCAAAGCAGGATCATTATAAACCTTAGACTTTGCCTCCAAATTCCTTTCCAATAACTCCATAATCCACGCAATCTGCACAGACAACGAGCTCATCCCCGACATCCCTCGTTCTCTTTCCTCCTCAAACACCTGCTCCAACGTCTGCTGCGATTTACACGCAGCTCGAAGATAATTCATCACATATCGAGTAATCGGATGAAGTCCACCACCAGGGACAGGATTTTTAGCCGGATCACGCTGAATCAAATTCTCCAACTCCATAAAAGTACCTCGAATAGCATCCCCAACCCTCTTCCAAATCGCAACCGCCTCATTCCTCAAAAAAACACAATACTGATCAGAAAACAAAATCTCAAACTCCGGAATCAACTCCTTCAAAGTCTCATAAACATCAAGCACTTTAAACAACCTCTCAGGAGACCGACTCGAAATCGCAACCGCATCAGCAAAATTCAACAGCTGAATCGTTGATCCACGGCAAACCTCCATGAAAGCAAAATCGGAAACCGAAGCAAAACCATAGAAAACACGATCACACAACCGTCTCTCCGACGGAAACAAAATTCTCAAAGAGAAATTCGCCGATTTACACCACCGTTCAATCTCATCCTCAAGCTCAGGCCACGGCAATTTCTGAACTTCTTCAGTACTCAATTTCTTCAACCCTAACCTCGACAAACTCTCCTCAAGAAACTCTCGCCTACACGCGCTGTAAACATGGGAACACTCTCTTCCATACTCAACCGCCACCATTCGTTTAGCAATCTCATGAAGATCATTAATCGTCGACAACGGCAAAGCGTCAATAATGATGTTAAAATCAGTAACAGGATGAGCAACAGGAATCGCACCACCTCCTCTATTATCACCACCATTATCATCAGAATCAGAATCTGAAGATTCACGAGTCAAATCAAAAGAATCAGCTCCTCGCTGAATCAAACCGCGAAACTCATCTTCAAGCTTGAAAATAGCTGATTGAAGCAATTCATCACCTTTTTCCAACACAATAGAAAGCGGTTTATTATCGCGAGCTAATGGCGCGAAATCACGAATGGTACCAATCAATTCATCGACACATTCAAGAAAAGCGGTTGAATCAGAAAGGTCAAACCAAATTGGGCGGTCAAAGGAGAGATAATGTGAGATCTGAGAATCAAGCGAGGTTAAACAATCCTCTAAGGTAGCAACTGCAGATGAAGGTTTATCAGAGAATTTAGAATCCGGCATCATGGTAACGGTAACGGCGTTAGTGGTGGTAGTATCGGAAGAAGGAGAGAGTTTGTCACGGGAAAAACGACCGTCAAAAGTTGAAAAAATGTTGAAGATATCGTCGGTCATAGAATTAGAATGACCTAATGATTTGGCTATTTGTCTTGCAACTGCAATTAGTTTTTCTTCGCCATTGATGTTGTTATCAGCCATTTAAATACAAAAATAATAATAAATTATTTATATTAACAATGGAAAATATATGGGGTAAATTACTGACTGACTTTCGTCATATCGAAGGTTTAGACGATTTCAAAGGGTTTGATTAAAATTTACTCAAACAAACAGAAGACTTTTTTTTTTTTTTTTTTTTCTTGGGTGATTTTGGAAGGCGAAGTTGTAAATAAAAACGCGGAAATAGAAGGAATGAAAGGGAAAGGAGAAAGAAGAAAGAAAATGAGAGTAATAACGTGAAAAGTGGTGGGCATGGTGGGTGGGGGTACTCGTGTCGTGGGTGGGAATAGTATGTGTTTGGAGTTTTGTATTCCCACTAAAATGTGCTGTAACTGTAGTTTTGGTTTGATGGTTTTGGAATTTTGTGGGTTTTGGTGCTCTTGTAATTGGGTGATGTGTTTTGTTATTGGTATATTGGGTTTTGAGGTCTTGACCGTGTGTTGTGGACTTTGTATAGATAATGTTGTATAATGGATAATATCTACCACCTACTATAAATAGGAAATTATATGACATTTTCGTAAATAAATAGAAAATTTTATTACCCCTTTACCCCGTAAAATGCATATAAAAAGATGATTTTACTCCTAAACTTTTAACATATTACTTTAAAACGTCATTGTGATATGCAATTTTGCATATTATAGTGATTTACCTATCATTCCTCGTAATGTAATTGTGTTTACCTAATTTATGATTTTATGATAACATTACCGAGTAATTAAAGTAAGGAATGAGAGTATTAGTGTTGAGAATGTAATATTAAATGCACTTGTAAAGCAAACAGTTGACTCGAAGTTGGACAAAAAAAATTAAATCCATCAAACCTGTTGCTCTTTTAAAATGTGATATTCTTCTTAAGTTCTTATTCAATGGGATTGCTTGATAATGTGTTTAGGTTATTTTGTGTAGCAAGGCTTTTTGTGGATTTGATGTGTTTGTAAGGGTTGCACTTTTTTGTGCACCTTTAGGGATTAGCCTCCTGTCATGGAGGTAGTTGTTAAGAGTCGGCTAGTTTAGCTAATGTCTTGTTTCATACGTTTTGACTTACACATATGCTAATGCACTCATTTGACTTTAAATATCTTTTGTTGTATATATGTAAAAATAATAATAATAATTGGATATTAATAATGACTCGAATCAAACAATACCTCATACGACTATATTATGTTATATATATTAAAAGTAATTTAAAAGATTCTCTTAACTTATAAATAGTATCAAGATTCCAAATATATCAAACATTTAGTAATGGAGAGTAATTAAGAAATTTCAAGGTAAAAGAGGGATTTGGATGCTATTTAAAATTTGTTACGAGTATAATTTTATTGTCAACCTTTACACATGCATATTGCTTATGCATTTGCCAGCTTTGCACTAATGCTGGTGCCACAAGCAAAGGACACTAACTTACCACTTCTACAATCAACTCCCCCTCTTTATTTTCTGCACTATATTTTTCCTAACAACCAAAACAACAATCTTCACACATTTAAAAAAAAAAACTGTTCTAAACTTGGAAACAATTAACAATTTAATCTTTAGCCCTTGCAACAATATAATCAATATCATCCATGTCCACTTCCTTGTTACTCGACACACCAAGGCGTGTCTCCCTATCCCCGTCCTTCCGCACCTTCGTCTCTCGTATCAATCGTGCATTTTCCCAACAACGTCCATGGCAAGAACTAGTCGATGTAACATCATTTTCTCGTCCTCAATCTTTTTCCGACGCCACGATGAGAATCTCAAAAAACCTCACCTATTTTTGGACCAACTACCTCACATTGCTAGCTAGTGTGCTCACCTTTTCTCTCGTATCTCATCCACTATCCTTCATTGCTCTCCTTCTCCTTGTTTTGGCTTGGATCTTCTTCCACTTCTTCAAACCATCTGATCACACATTCATCTTATTTGGTCACATGTTGTCCAATGGTCAAATATTAACCTCCTTGGTAGCCGCCACGATTGCAACCATGTTATTTACTAGTGTTGCATCGTTGCTTGTTTTCGCAATACTAGTTGGTGGGACTATTGTTTGTGTTCATGGTTCCTTTAGAGATCCCATGGATCTCTTGTTCGACGAACAAGTTCCAATCTTTTCATCAATTTCTGGTTCCATACGTGAAGGTACCTCCATTGTTTGAAGTGAAATTAGACTTCTATCACTTCAATTCGTTACAATATTAGATGCTAGAGCTATTTTGCACTTGTATCTTTAATTCATACAACTATTACATTTGTGCTCAAATGATAGAATATAGACTATAGTTGTACGGTTCAAACCAATATTATGGTGAAGTAATGATATACTCATTTTCGCACCATCTCATTTCCTTGGGAGAAAGAAAAAGAAAAATCTACAGAATTATAATGGTGAACATGAATATATAATATGATCCAAATAAAATTACATGTGGCATAATAACATGATTCAATTCAAATGGAGTATAGAGCTAGTACAATCCCCAAATAGGCATAAAAGTAGGGTAGAAAATCAATACCGTATGAAAAAACACAACCTAAGCTAGAAATTTGAGAATCACCACATCAATACCACCATGAATGTTGTTTGCTTTTACGGAAGCTAATATTATTACGTTGCATATCTCTATTATAAAAAAATCAAATAAAAAACCTATTTTTTAATAGCTTCAATTCACGCAATTAGGATTACCTACACCCGGAGCACCTTCCTCTAGGTGCTCCTGGTGTAAAACGCAGAGTTTTGAGCTTGCCAAAAATTGCAGCAACAAACTGCTATAAATAAGCAGTTTGTTGCCTTTTTTTTTTTTTTTTTAAAAAAAATCATCTTTTTTCCTCGCTGATTCTCTCTCTTCTTTCTCTCAAAATCAAAACAATTCTCTCTCTAATTTCAAACCCTAGAATTTCAATCATGGAAGATTGAACAGAAAATCAAAGAAATACAAATCAAAACAACACAAAAACAGACGATCTACAAGAAGTAATCAATGAAGATTTTACAGAAATTTGTAAGTTATACTTTTCGTCAAATTTTTCATAATTTCATTTAATAAACGTTCAAAAAGTTTCAATTAGAGTTCAGAAATTATTGTTCTGAAATTCTGCATATATGCTGATGAAGATTCATAAATGTTCAGAAAAAATGAATTAATGTTCAGAAATTAAATTTCTATATTAAAATGTTGTTCTGAACTTTTTCATGAAAATGCTGAACATTAGCAAAATTGAATTGTTGGTTGTTCAATTTCTCTTGTAATTGATGTAATCATATTTTTGAACTTTTTCATAAGTAAACTAAATTCTGCATATATGCTGATGAAGATTCATAAATGTTCAGAAAAAATGAATTAATGTTCAGAAATTAAATTTCTATATTAAAATGTTGTTCTGAACTTTTTCATGAAAATGCTGAACATTAGCAAAATTGAATTGTTGGTTGTTCAATTTCTCTTGTAATTGATGTAATCATATTTTTGAATTTTTTCATAAATTCTGAACGTTTAGAAAAAATGAATTGTTGTTCAGTTATGTTCTTCTAATTGTTGTACAATGAGTTAGTGTTCAGCTTATTAATTTTAATGTTTTCAATTTTTGCAGATGATTCAATCCAAATGATTGTAAATGAAGCTGATAAATCTGAATTGTTGAATGTAAAAGTGAACAATGATGAAGAAGCATTTGATTTGTATAACAAACATAGTTATTTCTCTTGTAATTGATGTAATCATATTTCTGAACTTTTTCGTAAAAATTCTGAGCATTCAGAGAAAATGAATTGTTGTAGATGGTACACGAGCTCTTTTGGATCTATATGTATAAATTCAAATTAATATTCAAAATAATAACATAAATGTTCAATCTTAAAACAATAATGTTCAAATAACAACATTAAAGTTCACCAAAAAACTATATGATCCAAAAAACATCATTGTTCAAGGTAACTACACCAATGTTCAGTTCAAAAACATAAATGTTTAAAATAAAAATATAAATATTCATTTATCTAAGCACTGAATCAATGTTCAGTGATAAAAAAAATTAATGTTCTAAACAAAAACATAAATGTTCATTTTACATAAGAACAACCTTAATGTTCAGTTAAAAAACATTAAAGTTCAGAACAAAAACAATAATGTTCATTTTACCTAAGCACTGGTAGTTCAGAACAAAAAAAAAAAAAATTTAAACTGTCGCGCGTGTCTTACAAGTAATAGTTTAATTATTGTACATAATAGTTGTAGTTTTAATAGTTTAAGTATAAAATTATTGTACATAATAGTTGTAGTTTTAAGAAGATAATATTGAGATGTAATTAATAATAAGAACCTTGAAGTTATTATTTCAAAGTTATCATCTATTATAATTTTATATTTCATAAAATTTACTTAATTTGATAAAAAAAATTAAGTTATTTATAGAGTTACAAGTAAAATTGTTAGATGACATTTACTTTTATGAGTAAATCAAATCAAATAAATAATAACAGTATACATGAGTATGTGATGATTTATATGTAATTGTTTTAAATGAATTATACTCATAATATAATCAATTATAATTTGTATTTGTTTTAAAAATACAAATAATCCACCAATCATTTTCTAAACAATTATCAACATAAAAATAATTATTTGATTTTCAACATTAACAACTAACCAATTAAATTTGTAAATCGTGCATCACATGCGAACTATACTAGGTTTTTTTTTCTAAAAACAACTTATTTCGACTTTTAATTATATATCATGAATGAAAATGTTAAGATTATTTGGTTATTTTTCTCTTGTGAATTGGGGGAAAAATAAATGTTGAAATTAAATTAAAATGTGATTCAAAATTTAGTGCAGAAGTGAGAAATGATTGGACTTCAACAGTAGAAGTAGAATCCGAAGGTGGGTCGAATTTTTGGTGTAGGTTTGAGTTACATGTTCACATTTGGGTAGAAGGTGGATGTGATGGTAGTGGTTATGACTAAGTGGGTGATGGTCGTGTTAGAGTTTATCTTGTAGTGGTTATGGTGGACTCATGAAGGTGATGAGAGGATAGTGGAGGGCATAAAGTAACAGGTTTAATGGAAGTTAACTTCAAACCGAAAGAAAGGGCACTGTGTAGAAACTAATTGCACCTCAAAGGTATCGTGTCGAACTTCTAATTTAGGAGGGCACAACGTAGAAGAGTAGATACCTCGGGGGCACCATGTAGAAAAACCCTTTTACAGAGTATTATTTATGTTGTTTTTATTTTTATTACTACTATTAATCAATATTATTACTGTAATTCTTTGTTATTTATGTCTAGGCCATGTTGGTGGACCAAAAAAACGTTTCGCACTCGTGCCCATGCAGGATTTATGTCGATTTTATTAGATTTTTATTCATAACACATAGTCCACCCTTCGTTTCTCATACCATGTCCGTGCTCGAGCCACCCGCTGTCATGGACAATTCCATGGTTAGTTTTTTATTTTTGTAAAAAAGAAAAAGGGGAGATTCATTAATTATTTAAACTGTTTCATACAACTACAAGCAAGAGGAAAAGAAAAACAGTAACTACTTGGTATGTCAAGATATAAAGTGCTAAGGCAGTTTAAACAGGCATAATGGGGGTTGTCCTTCAGGAACAACCAGCTGCTACAGAGACTACTCAAATCTAGCTAATTCTAGCGAGTAATTTCCATGTTCTAAGGTCGTTGCTTAAAACTTTATACACGCATAGAGGAGGGTCTGCATGGATGACTTTGTCCCCTTGCATTACCTTGTATATCAAGAGATATACACGCGGGAGCACAGTCCTCAAATTGAATATTGGCTCTGTTTGGCAAGTAAATTAAGAGTATATTTGATAGAGTTTTAACATTTTTACTTAGTAATTTAGACTACTAATTTGATTGTTGTGTGGATCATTATGTTTAATTTGTCTATTTTTCCGGTTGTAATTTCACTTTTTTCTTCCATCGATGTACATTACTTTTTCAGTTGTGGATGAACCCGGCCACTATCCTAACTAAACTAAGCATTACATACATACATAAAACGAGGTAACGTCGCATATTTCTTAATTGTACAAAATGAAAGTAAAAAGGCCAAAACATCCAATTACTGTGTAGTATTGCAATAAGACTTTTCTTAAAGAAAAATAAATGGGGTAAAGGAATGGGGGTAAAAGAGGAAATTAAAAAGTAATAGAAAGGTGAGTTGGGAAAGTTATACAATTAAACCACGTAGTCTCTCACTATTGGATATATAGATGAGGAATATGTTGAATAAAGGGCCAGTATTCTCCATGTGGCCTTTGGCACTTCTCCCTAAGTTTGGGGCATTCATAAATACCAAGTGTGTTCAAGTTAGGGAGGTTTATTATTTGATGCGACAGTGATTCCAATGTTGGGCATTTTTGCAAGTGAAGTGATTGTAAGGAAGTGAGGCTGTCAATCCATTCTGGTATTGCTTTCATATTTTCTAATTCTTCGATACTCAAGGTTTGAAGGGATGATAGATATCGAATTCCCTCAGGAAGAAACTCTACCCTTTTTAGGCCCCTAATACGCAAGTAGATCAGGTTGGGAAAGCAACTACTCCACAATGGGAAGGTATGTGCTTGTTGTTCATCACACTCCTCCCCAATTCTTGAATTACCCAATATATAGAGTTTTAGAAGAGAGGTGAAACCACCTATCTGGTTCCTGGTAATTGCATTCGCCAACTCCACACTGTCCACTTCTAGTGCATATAATTTGGGGAATGCAGATGGAGGCTTCCAACTAACCACCACATGTTGATGTTGATGTTGATCCTCTTGCTTACTGTACATCCTCCTCCATCCCTTCAATTTTGGCATCCCCCTAACTAGTAATTCTATCAGGCTAGGAAATAAGGGGCCTTCCATTTGGGACAACTCATTAATATCCTCCACATACTCTACTTCATCTAACTCACTAAGATATAGATATTCCAGATGGGGGAGCCTTCCAAAGGAGCACATATATTTGCATGATTTACAATCTTCAATTACAATATGTGTCAACCAAGGTAGATGATTATGTAGACTATCCGTCATCCAACTTGCTAACCTCTCCCCTCCATACCCTTCTATATACAGCATCTCTAGATTAGGAGGCGGCTGCAGACATTCTAACACTCTCTCATCCTCTTTTGTACCCTTCTTGAAATTTATAACCAATTCTCTGAGCTTCTCTTTCATCTTCAAATATGTCCCACTACTCTCTCCTAACATTGACTCCCTACGCAACTCAATTTCCAACCTTCCACTTAGATTGTTCAGCTTATCTAAATCAACTAGCCTCCCAGCCTTTGATTCAAACTGTTCACCAACTATGAAAGTATCTAATGTTCTAAGTTCTGTCAAATTCCCTAATCCCATGGGCATATGCCTCAACCTCCTACTGCCTCTCAACACAAGGTGTCTCAGATTCACCAACTTCCTCATGTCCCTTGGTAACTCCTCAAGCTTCTCACAATCATCCAAATAGAGTGTTTGTAATTTCACTAGCCTTGTTATTGAATTTGGGACTTTCATTATTTCTGTTTGACTCAAATTTAGGAACCGCAAACAGATTAAATCACCTACCGATGTTGGCAATTCCTTTATCCCTACACCACCTAAGTCTAACACCCTTAAACTTTCAAATTTTGATATCAATTTACCACACAGGCACATATTCGTTACCTTTAGATCATTGGTATATCTTGTTGATCCTCTGACAAATGATTGTAGGTGTTTGATTTTGAATAGTGAAGAAGGCACTTCCCAATAATCTTCATTTGAAACTGTCATCTCAGCTTTCCAAAAAGATAGATGACGAACCCTTTCGTCAATTTCAACCGTGTTTGATTCCATCACCTTGTATTTGAACCCAGCTACCGTAAGTACCAGCTCATACATCACATCATGCATTCTTGCATAAGTTACATCTCCAAAAAAATCTAATTGGAGAAACCCAGAATTAACCAAGCTGATCATACACTCCGTCCCTGCATCTTCCAAGCTTTGGTTTTCAAATTTGGGCTTAACATAATCCAAAGCCATCCAACGATGGATCATGACATCTTTTGAAAAATAAGCTCCCTTTTGGAATAAAGAGCAATAATTAACACAAAGCTTTTGTGTTGTATCCAATTGGTCATAGCTAAATTTAAGTGTATGCATAACGTCATGTCCATATGAAGCAAAATTAGCAAGCTGATCATCTTTAAAAGCTTGCCATTCCTGAAGTGTACTTTTCCCAGCTAAGTGGCCTGCAATACTTCGTATAACAAGGGGCACTTTTATACACATTTCAGCGATCTCCATCCCAACTGCTTCCACTCCTGGCTCTTGCCACGGTGTAAAAGCAATATTCTGAAAGAGAAGCCAAGAGTCATCTTCTGTTAGATAGTCTAGCATATAAGGAGCATTGGAGTCCATCACCCCGGCCACTTTTCGATCGCGGGTGGTGATGAGAACCTTGCTCCCATTAGCCCCAAATTCAAGCAGCTTTCTCAAGTCGAACCACTTGTTTCTCAAATCAGTTTGATCCCAAATGTTATCGAGAACAAGCAGAAATTTCTTCCCACGAATTGCTCGTTGAAAGTGATGATAGAGCTGCTCCTTGTCGCATAGATTCAGAGACACTTCCCCTGCAACACATGATATTATTTTCTGCAGCACCTTTGTGACATCAAAATCCTGAGTCATGGAAACCCAGAACCGAACATCAAAACAATGCTCCATCTTGTCATCATTATACACAGACCAGGCCAATGATGTTTTCCCCATCCCGCCAATCCCAACAACAGAATCAACAGAGAGGGTTCCTAAAGCAAGAGTATCCTCAGACAGCATGCTTAACATATGGTCCCTGTCTTTGTCCCTCCCAACAAAATAATTGGTAAGGA
Source organism: Suaeda aralocaspica (assembly GCA_016808085.1). NCBI lineage: Eukaryota > Viridiplantae > Streptophyta > Magnoliopsida > Caryophyllales > Amaranthaceae > Suaeda > Suaeda aralocaspica. The sequence continues at coordinate 2,835,459 of PYUH01000120.1, read as the reverse complement.
TGTTAGACGATGAACCCAGTCTTTGAATGCTCCTTGTCTGTGTTGGAATGCAGCAAATGTGATTAATCATAGCACGGTCTAGTGCAATGGAACTCAGTTTCTTGTTAATATCATCAAGTTTTCGAGCAGCTTTAATCCTTGAAACAAGCTGATTTGAAGGAGAGAAAAAGGATAGGAACTCTTTAGTGAAGTTACCTCCACTCATCACTTGTTTACTTTGTTCAATACAAGCTCTTTTATCCGAAAAGTCAAGCCACCTATCAAGCAGAACACTAAGCTCTTCCCGTGTATGTTGATCAATGTATTGCTCTCCATCAAGGAGTGCAGCTTCGATACGATTGATAGTATTCTGAAGCGTTTCCCTGTTGGACTCAAAGTCAATCACATATTTATTGATTGCTTCATAACCTTTGCCAACCACTTTCTTCACAGCAAGTTCAGCTAATGCAGTCTCTATAGGTGTTGCCATTTTTCAACGTTTTTTTTTTTTTAATTCCTTATTAGAGCGAAGCTTAATGAAAGCTTAGAGTAGTAATAAGAAGTTGATGTGTGGTTTAATGAATGAAAGCTTGAGGTGTGGTTGAAGGAATATAGCATAAGCTTTTATGGGAAAATATTTCAAATAAAATAAGCAATGAGGGCTGTTTGGTTGTTTAAGGGAAAGGAAATATGAAAAGAGGAGTGTTTAGAAGTTGATTAGTGGTTTGTGAATGGAAGCATGAAGCAAGTGCTGGTTGAAGGATCATAAAGTGGGAACTTTTTAAAAAATTAAGAAACAGTCTTTGAATAACTTTTAGGAAATTTCTGAGAAGATATGTTATACGAATTAATTATTGCCGCCATCTTGGAAAACTCAATGTTGTGTTTTCGACAAATCAACATATTAATTTATTATGTTATGAAGTTTGAAACAAGGTTACAAATTAAAAATAAAATAATCCAACACTTACAAATTGAAATAATATAATCAAGGACTGTTTGATTCTTTAAGGGAATATAGCGTAAGCTTTTATGGAAAATATATTGAAATAAAATAAGCTATGAGGCCATGAGGGCTGTTTGGTTCTTTAAGGGAAAGGAAATATAAAAAGGGAGTGTTTAGAAGTTGATTTGTGGTTTGTGAATGGATGCATGCGGCAAGCGCTGGTTGAAGGACTCTAAATAACCTGTAAAAAATAACAAAAGTGTATGTAACCATGCTTCGTCGAAATAGAATTTCTAGGCAATGTAAACTTACGGGAAATTAATTAAAGAAAAGCTGACAACTCAGTCATGTACTTCAATGAGTCAATAAACAAGCTTTACTTGAATAACTTATTACTCGGCTCGTTAGGGTTCGCAAATAATTCGTTCATAGCTTGTTTATAAGCTCGGTTATAGCCAGTTAAAATCTTGTTTGTAGCATAAGTTGACATTGCATTACAGTTTTCACTTTTATTAATGATTATATTTTTGCTTTTAATATATATTTTGTTGCGTAAATTTTGCAAAGAGATAATTAAAAAATATGTAGAAGGCTCGTATATTCATAACCTCGTTTACTTATAGGCTTTATTCCAACTCGTATGTCCAAACAACAGAGAAAGTACTGCGTATGTCGAAATATTTTTCTTTTAGACCTTTTATTTTTTAAGATTATTTGTTGGAGCATAGCTGTAAATCTGTAATTCCACAACAAATCCAAAATCCTTGTTCAGAGACTCAGACCAATGCTCAAAAGTAGTTGAAGTCGACAATTTTATAACTTAAGATGACCATATTTGCTTGGTCAACACCAAATTAAAAATTGCAAGCCCTCACCGTTTTAGCTTTCTGGAAGCATGTCAATTTGTTAGTTGAATACTGACTTGGTGAGCTTATAGGAGTCATTTAGTTGGTAGTGTATGTAGCATTTCAGATTTTAATTTTTGGTGAGGTCTCTATTCTCTCCGAAAACCCAGCCTCCAATTGGCGTTTCTTAGACTGCCAGAGTTTTTCTATACTTTACCATTGGCAAACACATGTGCTAACTGCTAAGCAGTGGATACTGGATACTGGATAGAGCCATAGAGGCATAGACTCACAGAGCCACCGAGCATAAAGATTATTTCGACAGAAGAATAGCTCCATGAAGCAGCAGACTTACAATAGTCATACTTCGTATATTGCTTACAATCAACACTAATTGTTGAGGACCAAATTTTGAGCTTTTAACCACAAAAGGAGCTGAGTCATGACAATCAATAATAAAAGGTACTGTTAACAGCTTAACAGGTGAGCCTCGACTTTCGAGTTAGTAGTGGTAAAGCTATGAAGTTGCAATGCAAAATCAGGTTGCACTACTGTCAAGAGTCAAGACTGAACCAGAGTAGTTTGTTTTCGCTTTATTAGAAGGCTATATACAATGTGGAATGCTTGTCAAATCATTTGAATTTATTTACTCAAAAAGTTAATTCATTAAGAATGTTAAAGAGTACCTTGGCACGTTATAATCGGGTAATACTTCAGCAACTTTTGCAGCGAAATCACCATAATGTGATATAGCTTCCACACACAAATGTCTTCCAGTAGCAGACTTGTTTTCATACACTAGTAAGTGTGCCATGGTTACATCCTTAACATGGACAGATCCCATGAAAACATCTTGGTAAGTGTCAGTGCAACCTGCAATATGGGGAAGGAATGAATAAGGTATCTAGAATTAAATGAAGATATGATTGCAAATTCAGATATGCAAGCATTTATTCGCTCTATCAGAGTTTGCTGTGAAAAGATAAGGATCTACTAACAAAATTATCACGTTATTTTCCACCCGAATTCAATTTTTATCAGACAAGGAAAGATGCCAATGTTTGACATATACAAGTCCCTATAATAGAGGGGGGAGTCTATCAGTCTAAGCCATAAACAGATAATGGCCATTATAAAAATTAGGAAGAAACTTGTGTCTCTGACTTATGAAAGTTTGTCAGTGTACTTTTTCCTTTTCTAAAAACTTGTACAGTTATGAAAAATATGTAGACATATATTTTCTTGACACGGATAAAATTACTCTCAGCGTAGATAGGATTTCTAATGAAAAAAATAATTAGATAATGGCCATTATCTGAATGACTGATCATCCCCCAGCAGAATAGAGGACCAGCAGTAGATGCCACACCACCCAATGGGAAACCCACCAAATCAGACAGGGAACGAGGGCAAGATACAAAGAAAGGAACCCCCCACTCCCAACAACACATACCTCAACATGAAACATGTCAAAGACAGGAGTAAAAATCTGACAATCGATATTATCAAGATGCATTCAAGGATACAGGTAATGACATCCAATAGTGAACATGAAGCAAGACAACATATACTAGTAAACTAATTGTGAAGAAGATCAATGCAGAAGCATCCCTCAAACTCTCAAAGTCCAGTTCAAAAGTTTGAAACATTGACAATCAAATTTGTTAAATTTGCAGAAATATTTAAATGTAATGTGTTGCAATTAAGATCAAGCAAACTTCTAAGAACCATTCCCTCAGGAAGTCAAATAAGCATTAACAAGCTTGCAATTAGCATGGATGTCCAAATCATTTTCATCATCAAACTCCCAACCTGCTTGGGAAAAAATACCACAATTAAAACAAGTTTACATAAGGAAAAAATACTTTAGCCAGTAACTAACTCTTATGCTTGGGAGTTCCATAATCTGGGGGAGGGAGTAACTATAGGACTGTGGCAGGATACGATAGTAATCATTTGCAATGAAGACAAATTCGACAGCTATCATCTTCATTGCCATGGAGTATTTCAAAGGTTGCTTAGTGAATTCCAACAGCATGAATAGGAACTAAGAATATACCTTTTTTTTGGTTTAAGGCTATTGCAATCTAAAGATTTCATCAGAACAGGCATAAAAAGAAATGAAAAATGTATATATAATAATATAAAGAACCATCCAAATAAGGATCTAGGCAAAGCATTGTCTAGTAAGGACAACATGAGCATACACCCTTAACCCTCTACGATACAGAGAGAATGAAAGAACCTCAACAGCATAACATATTAACACCTAAGAAAAAAGTCAGCTGGTGTGTTGCCAGAATGCCAGATTTATGGAATCGCAGGTTAATGTAAACAGAACTCCATACTGATTGTCAATCTGATAAAGGCCAATAAACTATTGCACAAGTAAGATCTGATAAACATCTAGTAATTATTACCCTGAAGAAAGCGAAGAAGCATCAACATGCTTGCATTAAGTGTGGGTGGAAGAACAGGTCCCATAACTGTGCCAGGGTTTACTACAACCACGTCTAAATCATTCTCTTTAGCAAAATCCCAAGCTGCTTTTTCAGCCAATGTCTTTGAAAGAGGATACTATAACTAGAAAAAAGTAAGCGTTTGTCAGCAAAACATCATAAACAACCGATAAACAGTTGTTCTTGTAGAGTAAACATACTTGAGAAACAAAGCGAAATAAAATGGTGAAACAGCAGAAGACTAGAAGAACCAATTAACCAATCGACCATAAAATCCAACTAGCAGAGTTGCTCAGTGTTAGTATCTTTACACATATTCAATACTCTATCTCATCCTGAATATTATTCACTTGTAGACAATTAAACACGCTCAGAAATTTGGTCATATTGCATTGATTTTATGAATTAACACTACACCAATGCTACAAAATGACCTACAATCTTAATTCAATTTTATGCATACTCTGAAATGACATATAATTGAATCGATGAGATTGGACAACAATCCTAACACATAAATAAACCACTCATTGAATGTTGTTCAATGTTGAAAAACAAAAGCACAGCAAGCGAATTATAATCAAAACCAAACCGTTGTTTAATTTCAAACAAGACAATCCACAAAAGTTACCATAAAGGCGAAAAAACTAGAACAAGCAATCATTGAGTTTGCAATGAAACAAATGAAATCAAGGAACAAATGCACACTTTCAATTATAAAGTGATCAAACAACAAAATCAATTAAAAATAACAGAAAAGGCAAAACACTAAAATTAAAAGGAAAGATTACTTTGGTTTTCTTGCAGTAATCAATATCAGTCCAACAATCTTCTCCTTTAACAAGATGAGGTGGCCAATTAGGACTCGGCGTAATTGCAGAAATCGAAGAAGTCACCACCACACGCTTTACACCTGCTTCTTTTGCAGCTTTAAGCACATTATTCGTCCCTATTATTGCTGGATCAAGCAATTGCTCCTGTTCATCATTCAAACATATTCAATTACATCACATTTCAATCACTCACACCAACAACAAAATCCAAAAAAAAAAACAGCAATTATTTCTGTATTCACTCGATTTTCTTCCCTTAATCATTCAATCACTTAACAATAACAGCAAAACAAAATTAAACATCAGCAAATCCTTAAAAAAATTTCACAAATTACTTGATATTCAAACAACAACAACAACAAAAACAACAAAATTAAAGAAAAAAAAGAAAACCTGAGGATTATGGACTTGATCAACGATACAAGGAGAAGCGAGGTGGAAAACACCGGAAGTTCCAGAAATGGCGGGAAAAATTGAATCATAATTAAGAAGATCAATCTGAAACAATTTAAGATGAGTTTGAGATCTCGTTTCTTTGTCATTATCTATAACATAATCAATCAACAAAAAGTATGTAAGTTAACGGTTGTAACGGAAAACGTTGATTAGAGAATTAAAGAAGGGAGAAGAGAGAAGAAGACGGAACTGAGGTCTTTAACGGTGGCGTTGACGGTGTAACCGCGGGAAAGGAGGAGAGAGACAAGGTGAGAGCCTATGTAACCGCTGCCGCCGGTGACGCACACGAATTTATCGTCGTTTGTGGTTGTTGATGACATTGTTAATTACCTTTGGTTGTTTTGGTGGAACCTCGGTTTACCAGTCGCTTACTGTATGTGGTGTCTGACTGTCTGGTGTCCAATTGTCTAACACATGATGTGTCTCTATTAGTTGACTAAAATTGACGTGAATTTTTCATTCGAGACAAGATGCTTTGTTTTCCTCAACTTATTTTTGTTATCTGAACTTAATTTTGCTGATCTGAATTTATTTTTGTTGAAATGAACTTATTAGTTACTAAAATTGACGTGAATTTTTCATTCGAGACAAGATTAAGGCTTTGTTTTCCTCAACTTATTTTTGTTATCTGAACTTAATTTTGCTGATCTGAATTTATTTTTGTTGAAATGAACTTATTTTTACTGACCTGAACTTATTTTTACTAAACTGAACTTATTTTTGCTGAAAATGAGTAAAAATAAGACGAAGAGAACAGGACATAAGTTCTATATGTGGCTTGTCACACCATAAAGTAACTGTGTGACAGACCCATATAACATTGGATTTTAGTTTGAGCCCAATTATCATTAATTTAAATTTCTTTATTATTATTTTTTTATAATTCATTTTAGTTTCTTTCCCAACACCCTTTTCAAATTGTTTCACTTATTCACCTTTATTAGTTCAGAATATTTTTTGTTCTGGACTACAAAATTTTTTATTTTAAATTTTTTTTTTACAATTTTCTTCTTTTTTGTTTTTATTCAATGTATTTAATGTTTGATTTGCATTAATACTCATTGATTTATTAACTAGAAACTACAATGGTGTAATTTAAAGCAATTTACTAAACCGGTTAGCGTTTTCTTGATCAAAAAGTTAGTTGTTTTTTAAAAATTTGTTGCTTATTGTGAATGTTATAAGTTACTTTCATGAATATAGGTATTAATGTATTATTGTATTAAGTATAATAGTGTGTGTTCATAAAATGATATGATTACTAATTAGTTGATTTTTTAGAGTTGCTAACTACGTAGTCATTGAATTTAGGTTACTAATTTATGCGTATGGGGTTGCTAATCCCAAATTATTCACCAGTTAGTAACCTCAAATGCATAAATTAGTAACCCCAAATTTAGCACTTAGTAACCTCAAACACATAAGTTAGTAACCCCAAATCCAGAAGTTAATAACCCCCAAAAATAAGTTAGTAACCTTAAAAATATAAGTCAATAACCAAAAATCACACAAATCATTAACCTCAAATCCATTAGTTAGTAACTCCAAAAAAAAAAAAATAATAATAATAATAGTATTAGTAACCCCAAATTTAGTGACTCCAAAACCCCAATTTAGTAACTCCAAACACAAAAATCGGTGACTTCAAATCTAGCAATTAGTGAGTAGTGACCCCAAATTTACTAGTTAATTATTGACCCTAAACGTATAAATCAGTAACCTCAAACCAGGTAGTTGGTAACCCCCGAAACATAAATTAGTAACCCCAAACACATATATCAGTAGCCCAAAATTTAACGATTAGTAAGTAGTAACTCCAACTCAATATTTTGAATATGGTTATAAATTTAGTATTATTAAACTATACCAATATGAGTCTCTATTTGTAGAGAATTAAAAAACATGAATTTTGATATTTTTTATTTTATTTATTAGAGTTGTAAATTTTGTAATATGTACATTTAAAAAAAATATATATATTGTTATTATTTTCTCTCCTCAGTTGTGATTTAATGAGAATTATTGTTGTTGAAAAACAAAGCAAAGAAATAGAAGCGGGCTCTTATTAGTTGTAATGACTGACTAATGATTTATTGAGCATGGTCACGCCGTCAATTGAATGTGTGGCCAACCACACAGAAAACAGACTCTTGATTTAATATTCTCTCAAGATTTCATAATATTTCAAAACGTATTGAAGGTTTTAGAGTGGATAAAAAATTTATTGAAAATAATTCTCTTTGGGAGTACACGCCCTAACAATGTAAAATGGCTATTTGGCCATATACAAGTATACAACCACTTCACTTTGTTCCCGCTTGCAAGTCTGCAACAATACATTACACATTCACAGTTGCCCAAATCCCTGATTTGTTGTCTTGGTAGTATGCTAAATTTATCAGTGGCAATCCCTGAATGCTAAAGTTATCAGTGGCAAACATCCTTTGAACACCATCTTAACAACAATCCCTGAACAATTGAGTCTGCAACAATACATTACACATCCACAGTGGCAAAGTTATCAGTGGCAAAGTTTTTTATTTGAGGTCATAATTGTAGGAAGTATTTAAGGTCATGGACAAATCCATGGTTAGTTTTTTATCCCATTGGTCAAGCCAAATTTGGAATATATTCGTATTTAAAATGTTTATCTAAAGTTCACTATTTTAAAATGAGTACTAAAAACCTCAAAATTTACGTGTCCAAAGTCTATACAAAGTACTTAATTTAAAAATTATACTCCATTGTACAATGTATATGCTGATATGCATAAGACTTAATGTTATAGAAGAGCTGGTCACTTGTAGATTTGGCCAATCACATATAACACTTGATGTTATAACTCCTATAAGAATATATAAGACTGACCCATGTAAATGGTTGGCTTCACTTAATTACTTCTGAGTTAATTACAAGGTTTTCTTTTCTTTTTATTTTTCCAGAGGAAGGTTAATTATATTACAGAGTACAAATTAACAACAACAAAACCAAACCAACCCCATTTCACCACTAAAAATGGAGAGAAAAAACCACTTCAAATTACTCGGCAAAAAATCCAAAAGGCAACCAGAAATGAAGAATGCCTAATTGATAAACAGGCATTCTTCCATTTGTTATTAGTATGCCGGATGTTCAAAATAGTATCAACTTTTCCATAAAACACCCATTGTGAGTGGAAACAATTTTTTTACAGGTTCTGTAGAACCGAATTCCAGAAGGGGAAAAACCCATCAATGTATCCCTAAATTTCTTTTGTGGTATGAAGATGTCCTGTTCTCGATTAAAATCGGAAAATTTGGAAGAAAATTGATGAACAATGCGCAGGATGAAATCTACTCCTTTCCAGCTTCATATCTATGTATACTCTTACACTCAAGAACTTCCTTTCGAATATCCTTTGGTATCTTCTGCAACTTTTGACCACAAATTAGCCATTTTCTCAGCAGAGCTTACCTGTTTGAGTCACAGTAATAAACAACATCTTAGACCATGACTTTGCATGCAGTTGAACGAGCAAAATACAGATTTTGATGTCAAAACACATTTACACAGACATCAAAATCAGAAAAGGGCAGAAGATACCAGAGGAAGTGCAAAGAGCTACCTGATGATTTACAAACCCCTTCAACATGTTCAGAAAATCCGATTGTTTTTCCCTTTCAAGTCTTTCAAGCTCAGTCCTATTATTTTCCTGCATAAATATAGGATTTGAAATAAATGTAAGAGAAAACTAACTACACGAGTCCAGGTACTTACCTTCAAGAATATAAGAAATTATAGCATGGGTAATCAGAAGATAACAATTACACAGACACCAAAATAAACTTGAGAATTTGCAGAGTACATCACAAACAGCTAATAGAGAGTGACAGTTTATAACACCTAACAAGCATAAAATATGATAATTGCAGCAGATTTGCAGTTTTTCCCTGTACAGGGATACATACTGATCAAGAAATTATCACAGAACTATTATGAAGGAATCCACAATTTCATTCAGCATCTTGGCATCGCATGATCCCATCAAGTGTAAGATTCACATTGTATAGAGTTGTAATATATACTCTCTTTTTGACAAAACAAGCCTCTTCCCAATCAAACCATCCTTAGGGATGGAAAAGAAAAGACATCAACATATTTATTCAAAAGATAGTAGTATAGTACTACATATATAAAATCAACTGCAAAAGAATGGAACAAGTCAATAGCTTGTATATAGTTGTAAACTAAACTGTCTCTCCAACAGAGCAACCCTCTTACCACAGTTACCATTCAAGCAACTCTATTATCTATATCAATAGTTTTTTAATCATAACTGAGAGATGATATCAACTGCAAAAAGGGTGGAACAAGTCAATGACTTCTTCAAGCATAGCAAACCACCAGCTTCCATTTTCTACCAAATATAAATATAGACTCAGATACTAGTGGTCCATACAAATAGTTTCCACAACAGAAGCAGAACTCTCATCAAGAGGTTCAAGAGTTCAGGGCTAAGTATGCTAAAACTTTACCAACTCTTACCTCAAAAAAACCTCAGCCTTGGTAGTATCTCTAAAATTCTATGCACTACTAAAAAGCTGGTGGACAACATAGCTAAATAAATGATAACACTATCTTAATCTACTCCACCTGAACACAGCCGCTAAGTGATAATATTTCATTGCTCAACTAATGGCTAAGATGAACAAATAAAACTACATTACTTCTCTTCATTACCGGTACGGTGTTACCAACACTGCCTTATATTATATAGCAACAAAATTCACAACCCAATTTGTACCTTAAAGAGAAATACTCTACTAACAGCTTGCAAGGCTGACCACCAACTTCAAGTGACACATCAATGAAAAGTTCTACACCACTAGACAACCCAATTTGTACCTAAAAGAGAAATACTCTAATAACAACTTGCAAAGCTAACCACCACCTATCAAGTGACACATCAATGAAAAGCTATACACCACGTATCACAATTATTATAGCAAAAAAAGGCAAGGTAGTTTTACGAAAAAAACTCCTGAGAACCATTCAATATAGCATAAGGAAAAAAATCCGGTTAGCTCCTAGGGAAGGACCAACCACTAGCATTTTCTTGGATGAAACAGGATCACTCAAAGTGAACCAATATAGTCATCAAAAATAAATTCCATATAGCATAGTATAGAGCAATTGATTATTCTTTTTAGAAGATGTTCAGCAGCTGAAGTGCTGATCCCACACAAAGAAAGCCAAATGATTTGTTACAAAGGGACAGCAAGTGGAGCTAACAAGTTCAAAAAACAAGCTACACAGTTACATCATGCACTCTACAATATGCAGTACAAGTTCACATGGAAATTGTAATGTGCCAATCTAACTCAGACCAAATTTCAGGTAGGTTCAATACCTTGATTCGTTCATATTCTCTGACTGCACAATTTTTCAAATCTTCAGTGGTTTTCATGGTTTCCTTCAACTCTTCTGCCTTGTGATTTCTGGTCTTGTCACCACCAAAGACTCTTGATGAAGCAGACTCGAGTTTATCAGCCCTTGATTGCAAAGTGGAAAGGTCTGATAGAAGTGTTTGAACTGTCAGCAAAGCATTTGCACGATCTGAATGCGCATTATGAGCAGCTAACATGATACCAAGATATTCATGAAGGGTATCCTGTAAAATAGGAAAAAAAAATCCAACAAGTTTTCAGTAAAATGTGAAGCTCTCCACCACATTATAGAAATCTAGCCTTGAAATGAATTTCTCTGTTAAAATTTCATGCACGATTATGACCAGTAAAGAAAGTTTTGAGTAATAAATGTTGAAAAACAATTCTCACAAGCTAAGCCCACAGGTCAAAAAAATTTACTATGATAAAAATTCAGAGCAATAGATACCAGGTTTTTCACTGTTTTGGCATTTAACTCTCTGTAAAGTCTGCTGGCTCTGACAGTAGCTGTTGCTATGCCTTTCATTTCAGCTGCACGTGTTCTTTGGGTGTCGACAATAGCTGACTCGTTTTCAAATTTTGTTAATTTGATAAATGATAACCCCAATTCTCCCATTGTATCCCCCATATCTTGCTGAGCTTTAACCAGAGACTCGGCCTGGAAAATGATTAAACAGCTAAGCATTAGACAACCAACATTCCTTCTAATCATACATGAACCACAATGTGGAAAACCAAAAGGAAATAAAATTATAAAAGATAGTAGTATAACCTGCTTAGACACATCTGCAAGACAACGCTCGAAATCATAAAGCTTCTCTTTCTTCTCCAAAAACTCTTTGTCTTCTTCAACAACTGCTGGCCTCGAATTTCCCCAGTCGTTTGTGACGGACTGCTTCAGCTCTTTGAACAACCTCAGCAAATCCCTCCCTCCTTTAGCAGGCTGAGCTGCCTCATGCGAAGCCACAACCCTCCTGGAATCCCCAAACAATTGTTTCGGCAAATTGACAGCCCCATCTAGCATCCTCGACGCTACATCCGTGCTTGTGGACAACGGAAGCTTCCCTGACACTTGTAAAAACACTTTTAACTCATCACTCGTCCTAATCACAGGATGAGCAGCCAATTTCCTCAAATACTTCTCCAATGCCACTCTTCTCTGCTCAACAAACTCCTGCTTGTGCATCACTTGACTCTCGACCACACTCTTATCTGGCCTAGTGGGTATAAAAAAACCTCTATAAGACTCCGACAACCTATCAGCCAACGTCACCACATCCCTAAACCTCCTCCTAACACTAAAATCTGAACCACCAAACCCTCTCATATTCGTCTTCGTATTCACCAAATACGTCACGTAAGTATTCCCTCCCGGAACAATCGAATTCGACGACACATCATGTTCTTTCTGTGGGTCCACAACTGTAATACTCAAGTACTCACCACCCATCCACTCCGGTTCCGAGAAGCTCCTCGACCCCAATTTCGGACTCCCAACCCCATTAGACCCCCCTCCATTAACATTGGACCCACCAAACACATCAGAGTAATCAGAATCATCAAAATGTGAGCTAAAGTCAACATCATTAGACCTAATTTGATCTTCCTCCCCTATATTCGACAACAACGGATCTGAATCCGCGGGTTTCGCCACAATTGAAGGTGATGATAAAGGGTGATGATTACGCGATTCAGATAAACTAGTCATTGCACTCTTATAATTGCTTGAAGATGATAATGGATCATCAAGAATTAGGGTTTCCATTTCATCATTTGTAGCTAAAGGATGAGCTCCTTCGTCATTCTCAGAGCCCATCATTTTCTTTTTTATATATATTTGTTTTGTTTAAATTATCAATCAAATTCAACAAATCAAAACTTCAATTCAAAAAAAATTAACAAAAATCAAATTCAATAAAATTATCTCTAATTTTTCGCACAATCATGAAATTTACAGTAAAAAAATAAATAAACAAAATTAGTGTAAAATTGAGAGATCATGAGGTACGAAATTACCAAATTCAATGAAGAGAGGAGAGATTTGAGTCCAGAAAATTGAGTGAAATTCGTTGAAGAAGTTAAGAAAGAGGGTTTTGGAGAAGATGAATATGAAGAAGAATTGAATTAGTTATGAAGTTTATGATATGAAGTTGGATTTTTTGGGAGGAGAGAGAAAATATTTGACGTAGTTAACACTGTTTGTTACAGGTTTTGTACCACTTTATTTTATACCCGTTTTTCTCATGGAATTGGTTTGTTGGTACTGACTGTAGAATTCGTTGGTGGTAGTTGTTTGATTTCAATAATTGGAGAAAAATAGAAGATAAGTTTCATTATAAATTTATAATGTACAAACACAAAGAAGGCATGTCAATTTTTTTTTTTGGTTTTCGGTGTTCAATAAGTATTTCAGTATTGAGCATTGAGCATTTGATAAATACTTTGGTGCTCGTTTTCTCCACAATGGACACATTGTCAATTAACTTTCCTAATCTAACATCGGGTTTAATTTCGTTTCATTAAAGACATTTGGAATATGTTGTAAAGTCAAGGATACTTTGTATTTGATAAAAAAAACGTTTTTCTTACATTGCCTTATGCCCTTGTTATGTATATAATATCTGAGAAATAAGATCACTTCTTTTCATTGCTCTTTGCTAACATGTACTATGGGCAATCAAAATTCCCATGAATTGGACATTTGCTGTTAGTACCCCCTTGACTCAATAAGACGTACACAAAGGTGGACATGGATCATGAGTGGACAATATTACTGTATATCAACGCTTGGTACAGCAAACGACCTTCTTGTTAACACTCTCATCTTATCCATTAGATCAAAGGTTAAAAAATGATTTTGTATTAATAAAGCAATGACATTAATTGTATGCTTTATTGTGTTATACATTTGTCGTGCATCCTTTTATAAAAACAGCTTCTTTGTTTTGGGGTAAGTTTAAGAGATAATCATTTCAAATCCCCTTTCATTTTATCTTTTATTTGGTTGGTGGGATTTGGTAATTTTAAAGGAATAGGGATATGTATAACAGTATAAGCGACGATATTCTACTTAATAGGCAAAATGACATTTTTATTCTCTCATATTTAAATGATAATTATCAAAATAGTGGTATCAAAAAAGTAACTTAATAATTTAATCCTTTTCTCTTTAACTTCTAACATAAATAGCATGACACATTACAATTCCAACTCTTATGTTAATATTTTGGTTTTTGTGCTTGATGACATGTTATGGTTTATGTCATACCAAAGATTAGTTCCACAAATACAACAATAGTGATGGAAACTTGCCTCAAAAACATGTTCTTTAATTGACCTGACTCATTTACATGTTTTGTATTTTCTCTCTCCTGCCAACTAATCCAACTTCATATCATTTGATAAGTGATAACTAAATCAATTTATCATCATCTTCTCTAAACTCACATGTTACCTTCTTCAACGAATTTACTTAATTTTTAGAGTCAAATCTTTCTCTCTTCATGACTAATATAAGGTGTCTTTTAGAGTGATCACTACTATAAGGGGAAGATGATAGAGGTAATTTGGCACTCTCCGCTCGCTGTTGTTGGAGATGGTAAATGATGAGCTTGTGAGTCGAGCTGCAGTTAGGTGTACAACTCTTGCAGGACTTTGACACACTAAATAAGGTTGTTCTAGTTGAAAAGCTTGACCCAAAATGCCTACCTAAATTTCTTGAGTGCAGAGTACACATTCTCAAAAAGGCTAAATTCCATATCGGGCTAATCCTCCAAGAGATGTGGATGGGCATAGCCCCGTGGCCATGCCATCCGTCCCTAGGTGAGACACTCTAGCTCCCTCCCACATAGGTCAAATCCAACATTATAGTTTATTTTCTTTTCAAATGTTTTATAAAGTACATGATTTTCTTATTGCTAAATATTTGATGATATAATTAAAAAAAAAAAAAAAAATCAAAAATTGGCATTAGTTTGGTAGCCTATGCAAGCTTTATGATTTGGTAAAATGTAAAGATAGTTAAGGTTATGCTCTTATACCTTAAAATTTCAAGTTATTTAATACTCTAATTTTTCATTTAGAATTCTAACAACGTATGTATCGTTTGCTTGAAATTTTTTTTTTTTATTGATCTGCTTACCTTGGTTAATATAATAGAAAAAATTGGTTTTTGCATTGCATTTTGTGTAAGTTTATTGGTGAGACTAGTTTTTAACGAATATTGAGTTTTGTCAAACCAAATTAACTTACCGAAGGCTTGAATTTTTAAATTTTTTTTGAGATCAAGGCTTGGATTTTGGGATAACATACATGATCATAATCATTCTAATTTTTTAAACTCGTCTGATAATACGTTAATTAGAGTTTGGCCCGCCCTAGCATAGTAGCACAAGCCTATTGTTAATATGACATGGTGTAAAAGACATGCAATGAGTCAAGTCAAGCAAGTACATATCTTTCAAGAATTGCCATAATCCCAACATGCATGCTTGCACAAGACATGTTCATTCCGCCCCACGCTTACTTAAAACCCAAAAATAAAATTCTAGAAGTCAAGTAGCTCTTAGGGCTTGTTTATATTTGCTGGAAACAACTGAATTGAAATGAATAAAATTGATTGGAGATAAACTGAATTAAATAGAATTGCTTGGAGATGAACTGATCCGAATCGAAAGGTTTTAGTAAGGATTAATATTTTTTTAACTTTGGATTATTAATGGAGTAATAATTTTTAATTATTAATGGTTTTTTTTTATACTATGGATTGACTATGATTATTGATTTTTAACTATGATTTATATGGATCACTATGATTAAACTATGGACTGATAATTTTTAACTATGGAATATTAATGATTTTTAGCTATGGAGTAATCACTTAATAATAATTTTGATATTGGTAGTTTATATTTTATGAAACAAAAAATCAGTACGTAATACATTTTTATAGGTAATAGTTTCATATATTTTTAATGGTAATCTACTTATGTAGTATTTACATATTTGTGTGAATGATAACCTATTTATATTTTTGTTTCATTTCTTGGATGGTAGTTTGAAAATATTTTTTTCATGAAAGTTATAACCTAATATATATATATATATATATATATATATATATGAAACAAAATAAATAATAATTAATACTTCAAAAGTATATTATGAACAAAATAATATTAATGTTATGAATAAAAATATTACGAACTAATTAATATATATGAACAAATAAATTAGCAAAATAAAAGAAGAGATGAACTGAGCTGAATTGTACTGGGTGGTGCTGAATTGAACCGTTTGAACCTGAATTAAAATTAAGATGAAGTAAACAAGCCCTGAATGAGATTCATAAGCATAGAAGGAACTATAAACTAGAGATTTAGATGCCCCTATTCTAAAAACACTAGACATGAGCGTACTTTGTCAACATATCACTAATATTTTTTGCTTATACATTCAATTGTGCAAGCTCGACAAGTGAATTGTTGAGTGGCTAGTGGCTAGTGGCTAGTGGCTAGTGGCTAGTGAACAATTCTAATATGAGATATTTGATTTTTCTTGCTGAAATAATAATGTCATGTGATTGTCTTTGGGTGTGTTCGGCAAAACTAGTTGTAGTTGTTGGCTGTTAGCTTTTAAGTAGTTATTGGCTTTTGAGTAGCTGTTAGCTGTCAAATAGTAGTTGTTAGAGTTTAGCTGTCAAGGTAGCTGTTAATAATATGAGTGTTCGGCAAAAGTAGTTGTTTGAGCTATAATAATAATATATTATTATTATTGTTGTTATTATTATAGATTAAGATAACTGATGCTATAACAATAATTTTGATAATTCGAGATAGTAAGAAAAAAGTGCTACTCATAATTAAGTAAACAATGATGTCAACAAATTTTGAATACTTTATAAAAAAATAATATTGCAAATATATTACAATAATTTAATTGCGTCGTCGAGCTAACCATAAATAATCAGCAATACTATCACGAATGGCTTTCATTTCTGTACTTCCCGTTGCAACATCACATTGTGAAGTAGGGTTGACATCTGGAAGTTCGAGTGACATCCCAATTAATCATACGAAATGTTGGCTAAAGAAAATCAATTAACAATTTAACAAAAGTATGTCTAATCAGTTAAAAAAATTTCAGATTAATCGAAAATTCAATAAAACAACATCGACAAGCATAAAATTTTGTATGAATTCGTATTAGGATGAGATTGAGGAAGAACACATACCTTCTCTTGTATCCTTCTGCACTTTTTTTTTCGGTATTTTTTAGAGGGGTTTCTCACTATTTTAATTATGGAGAAAGTGACGTGAATGATGGAGGGAGTACTATACACAAAAATATGGAATCCCTAATATTATGGTTGAAAAAAAAAAACCAAGTCAAAATATATTATATATTTAAAAAAAAAAAATTAAAAAAAAAGTTAAACTGCTACTTTTTTCACACAACGCTATTTTTTTAAGCGTTCAATTGAAAGCTACTTCAAAAGCTAATAAATTCTAAAAGCTACTCTAAACTCCAATTCACCAAACACACGTAATTTTTTAGAGTAGCTTTTTGACTTGGCTAAAAGCCAAAAGCTACTCTAAAAGTTGTTGCCAAACACAACCTTTGTATGTTTAGGTTGAGCATATATTGTCATATTCAATTCGTTAATGCACCCAAAAAAAAAAACAAAAAAAATACTAATACAACTCCTTAATTCATATTATGATCATCAAATTATAGTTGTAATATTGTACTCTCTCTTATTTTTATGTTGTTGATGCTTTGACTTTGACTTTATCTAGAACGTCTTAGGGTGTGTTTGGCAAAACTAGATGTAACTGTTGGCTGTTAGCTTTTGAGTAGCTGTGAGCCTGTGAGTTGTCAAATTGTAGCTGTTAAAGTTTAGCTGTCGAGCTAACTGTTAATAATATGAGTGTTTGGCAAAAGTAGCTGTTGGAGCTATAAAAATAAAATTATTATTTGCCAAAAAAGAAAAATAAAAAAATACCAAGTCAAAAAAATTAAAAAAAATAATTGTTTACTAAAAAGTAAAATAAAAAAATAAAATTTCAAGTTAAACGCTACTTTTTTTTCCTGAGTTCAAAAACTACATATTTTTAAAAGCTAAAAACTACCTAAAAACTCTTGTCCAACACATCCTTTAAGACTTAATCTGTTAAACCCATTAGCAAAGACTAACTGAACTAGTTAGTGAAGTGGTTTTACGGTTTTGCACTTGGTTACTCTCATACTCACCCCAAATTTCCATAAATCAAAATTAGGTTTTTCTATTTTTTTTAAATTATATTTCATTTATTTCCTGTTTTCCTCCTCGCAGAAACTCATAAGGCGGCATTTCTCCTTTACTCTCTCATTTCAATTTATCTCAATTTTTTTTTTTCCACCCAAATCTTTCAATCTCCTTGCTTATTTTTCTTTTCAAACAACAATCACAAAAAAAAAAAAAAACTAAAAAAAAAGGTAAGGTTTTCAAATGTCGAATCCACTTGCCGGAAAATTCGGGTACGCCGGCGGTATGCCGGAGCGAAAAGTCCGACCGATTTGGGATGCGATTGATTCTCGTCAGTATAAAAATGCGTTTAAACTCTCTTCTTCTCTTCTCTCCAAATACCCCAATCTTCCTTATGCTATGGTAGTTTCACTTTCACTTTTGTAACTGTTGTTTTATTTTCACTGTTTCTAGGGTTTTTCAGTGTTTCTAGGGTTTTGTAATTGGTTTATGTTATTCAATGTGTTGTTTTTGATCATTTGTTCTTTAATTTCTGTTTAATTTCATCCTTCTTCATTAATTTAAAGTGTTTACATCAAAATTCGAATTGAAATTTTTTGTATTGGTTCTATTATTAGATGATTTGCTGCTTGCTTTTGGAGTTTTAATTTTGGAATTTTTGAATGTGTGAGGTAACAGCATTGTCTAAGTTCGAAATCATAACAAATGATTTTCGATTTTTCGGATTGTAGATGGTAAGAGTATATCATTGTCACATAATTTAATCCTAAGTTTGAGAATTACTATAGTTAGGGTTTCAGAATTCACTAGTGTTATACTTGTCTGTTGAATTAATAGCTTTTGGATGTGAAGTGCTTTAAAAGCCTTTTGTTTTAATTAATCTGAAGTTTCCGGTGTCGCCTCACATTGATGTCTCGTTTCATTTATCGCTGTTTAATATGAAGATTGTCTTGTTGTAATGGTCTCTAACCCGAAGTGAATGGTTGATCATTGATATGCTAAATAGGTTAAAAGGCCACATGGTGCGTTTCAATTGGTCAATCACTCAATGCTGTTATATTTGTAATATAAAGATTAGCATTTAAGTTCGTGCAAAATGAGCGGGATGCAATGTACAATGTGTAGTCGAGAATTTAAATGCAAATACGACACGGATAATGTAACGGCTGCTGTGATTAATGTGGAAGTAGTATTATTGGAATTTAGAAGGATTAGGAAAGTTTGAGGGTAATTTGTAAAAGGTTCCATAGTTAAGGAATGTCATTAGTTTAAAGAGCTATATGATTAGAAATTAATTGTGGAAGAAAAAGGAGAGACAAGGGATTGGAAGACACGTGATGTCCGGTTATTGTTATACATATTTACTGCATATTTTATCCCCTTCCGTAGTTAAGGAATGTCACGAGTTTAATGAGCTATATGATCAGAAATTAATTGTGGAAGAAAAAGGAGAGACGAGGGATTGGAAGCCTGGTTATTGTTATACATATTTACTGCATATGTCATACCCTTTTATCGCTTTCCTCTTCCCGTTGTGTGCTATCTCGTATGACTTTCCTTGCAATGAATTGTGTTAATGCATTTAAACTCTATATCTTGCCACTAAGTACTGTATTGATGAGAAATTTTGGTATCTTTGTATATCATTCATCATTTTTTTTGTTTCTGTTTGTAAAGCTGATGTGGATTGTTTTGTCGTGTTCCATAATTTTGTTGCATAAGCATGTGGACTATATAATTACTCAATTGTGTATACATATGATGTTCTCTTGTGCTGTATGTGGTAAAGGTCTCAGTAACTTCTTATTTTGGAAAATATTTTGCTTGCATTACATATCAATTGAAGAAGCATCTTGAAACATTTACAGGCACTAAAAGCTCTTATTTTAGAAAGAATGGGAAAGCCTGAAGAAGCCTTGTCTCTTTGCATGGAAGCAAAGGATTTGTTACATAAAAATGTGACCTTGTTAATGGATGATCTTACCCTCAGCACCATGCAAATTGTCTTTCAAAGACTAGACCGCTGTAAGCATGCAATTCAATAATTTTTTCTTCTTGTTTTAGCTTTATCGTTTGGCTTACCTTTTTTTTTTTTTTTTTTTTTT
>PYUH01000120.1:2775836-2813976 GCA_016808085.1 Suaeda aralocaspica | reverse complement strand
CGTTTGGCTTTCCTTTTTTTTTTTTTTTTTTTTTTTGGAAACAGTGGATTTGGCAACTAGTTTGTACGATTATGCCTGTGGCAAAATTCCAAATAATTTGGAGTTAATGATGGGACTTTTCAATTGTTATGTTCGCGAATATGCATATGTAAAACAGCAGCAGGTTGGTGCATTCTATAGATTGCCATCGATTCAGCTTGGTTATCTGATCCCCCCAAGATTGTGATTCTTCTGCTTAACTTTTTTGTAATGTTCTTCCAGACAGCTATCAAAATGTACAAGCTTGTCGGTGAAGAAAGGTTCTTGCTTTGGGCTGTTTGTAGCATACAGTTGCAGGTTTGTCAGTCTTTTCCTTACCCAGTGTTTGCATATGTTTTGAGGTTATCAAATAAAAGGACTAGCCACTTTTTTTTGCGTTGCTGAATGGTTTAACGGGTGGGGGGTTATTTGTGTTGATTGTAATCTTGCCGAGTTCTTTATGATTGTGCTTTTCTTTTGAAGATGTTTGTTTGCTCTTTTGTTGTGAAATTAGGAACATTTATTTATTTTTTTGCTTTGGTTTCTAGGATGGGAAGTTTTATGTCTTTAAACAAGATATTTCTCTGCTTTAAAATTGGTTCTCTTAGCTTTTGTTGATCTATATCTCACAATCTATTGTTGCTTAATGATCTCATCCTGCGTTTTGGATGGGATAATTTGTCTAATTTTGCAGTGTTTGAATTACATAAAATGCAAGCCACGTACACAGAGTGATTGAATTGACTTTTGTTTTTCTGATATTTGCCAGGTGAGTTGTGGCCATGGGGGAGAGAAGCTGTTGGCCTTAGCTGAAGGTTTACTGAAAAAGCACATTGCTTCTCATAGCTTGCATGAACCAGAAGGTCTATATTGGATACCTTTCCATTTATCTAGATGAATTATATTGTAATTTGATTGGTTTTTATACTGAGTGATTATTATATTATGCAGCTCTTATTGTTTACATATCTATATTGGAACAACAAGGCAAGTATGGGGATGCTGCAGAGCTCCTAACAGGTGAATTAGGATCTCTGATTCTGATCGAAGTTGACCGGTTACGGTTGCAGGTATTTTCTGATGCTTTTTTTTAAAGCTTATTATATAATTCTTTGGTTTTCATTGTAATAGTCGATAGTCGATAGAGAAGTTTTGAAGTGCAGCACACAATTTGCTCGTGTAGCTAACTGTGGTTACCTGATGTATTGTCTGCATTTTGTATATTTTTCTTCTGAATATTTGCTACTTTGTAAGAATAAACATTTAAGCTCTTTCAATTAGCGTATGTTTGATTTCTTATTAATTTGTGATCTTTTACTTAAGCCGGCAGGGTAGACTTCTTGCTCAGTCAGGTGACAATGCTGCTGCTGCTAGTACATTCCAGAAAATCCTAGAATCATGGTATGCTATTTGATTTGTGATATTTGTCATCATTATATACTTGCTGCTTTGTTTAAACGTTAAAGTGGATTTATTTAGCTGGTGATGTGTTGTGTTTAGACTGTCACGGTGAACAATGTTAAGCTGCTTATAGAGTTGAAGCCCAAGGGCCGGAGCTCAATCTATATGCTAACTAGTAACTGCTGACTAGGCATTCTTTTTTGGTTGAGTGCTGTTTGTTCTTTTGGGTAGAATACACTTTCCTTTTTGGGTAAATTCCTTTTTGGACCGTCACTGTGTACAATGTTTTGATGTGTTGTTTTTAGACTGTCATTGTATTGTGTTTACTTTCACTATGAACAACGTTTAACTATATGTTGACTAGTGAATTGACTAGGCATTCATATTTGGTTGAATGTGCATTCCTTTTTGGTTACACATTTCTTTTTGGCTGAATACACATTCCTTTAAGTTTAGCAAGATGTTTTGGTCTAGCTGGAACTTGTTAACATGCATTTTTGTACTTTTAGTTTTTGGAATCTTCTTGTTTACCTATTGACTTCATTGCTTCTATTGATGTGGCAGTCCCGATGACTGGGAGTGTTTCCTACACTATCTAGGCTGCTTGTTGGAGGATGATCAAAGTTGGGACAATGAGGCAACTAGTGAACCAAGGTGTCCACCTAATTCTGTGGATAAGCTTCCTCATATAACTGATGACATGGTTTGTGTTCTGCTCTAGAGTAACATCATTCCTGTAAATTTGAAATTACTTCTTTCCAGTTTACAACAATTAGAAACCTTGTAATTTTGAATGAATTTAAAAATGTTTCCTCTTTCACTTATTGTTAATAACATCTAATATTATTGGATCACGGGCTGCGATAATGCAATTGCATTAGTGATGTATCTCATCATTGACCACTGCTTGGGATTAACCTCAATTTGGTGTACATGAATCTGATTTGTGCCAATTTGCAGTTCAATTCTCGTATACAAGATGCATCATCTTTTGTAAGCAAGCTTGAACTAGAAGCAGGTGGTGATCTCAAGAGGGGTTTGTCTCTTGCTTATCTTGAGATTGAAAGGAGAAAACTCTTACATGGATTTGGTGATAAGGAGAATTTTATTGGTGCCTTAGTGCAATATTATATAAGGTATGTATAAGTTGTAACTTGTTTTTATGACTACCTATTTACAAAGAAGGTAGCTTGTAATGAAAATATTATTTCTTTACCTAATCGCTGTAGACCACTATATTTAAAGTTTGTTCAAATGAGCCTCAGAAGTATTATGAAGATTGATTAGTCTGATACTGATTGACATGTGGATATCCAAAAACACAGGAAAAGGGGGTTTTAGGGTGTGGGGGTGGTTACTGGTTAGGGTATTCGTGTATGTTTGTTTTCACCTTGTGAAGCAGATTATTCTGATCACTGCTCTCTATCAGATCCAAATGATGCCAAATCATAGAATTGAAAACCAAACACATTCTGCGAAACAAAAGAAAAATCGGATATATTAGAAACTGTGAAAATTCTGTCAAAAAGACCTTTTAGTTTTGAAGGCCTGTTGTGTAAATTTAGAAAATTATGTTTAAAGACATTTTTGATCATATTTATCTGAAGGTGTTTTTGTGTTAGATTGAAGGACCTTAAAGAAAATATATCTTTGCAAAGTTTCTCAGATTTTCAGAGACAGGGAACATATCCATCCAGATGTCTTGTATAGATGCATATCATGTTTTGAGTTTATAAGGGTTTTGATTTTCTGCTTTCTTGTCATTGTAATTGTTTTTATAGATCTTTGTAGTGACTATGCATCCAGTATTCAAGGTGCCATGTGTTCTGTTCGCAACTTTGCACAAATGCTGCTTAACACAATGCTTCAACAACATGGAGTGGCTTATCCATATTCTGTTCTTAGTGCTTTTGCTTTGGTTCAGATAGCTTAGTATATGGTTTGAGTTCTTTATGGTCTTGATGGTGCAGATTTGGCTACTTAGCGTGCTTCTGCTCTGATGTTGAAGTGTTTTTGAACATCTTAACTCCTGCTGAGAAACGGAACTTGTTAGAAAAGCTGAAGGTTAGCTCTGGATCCACTTCTATAGTACCTGTGAAGTCTCTGGGTCAGGCAATAAGTTTTCATAAGATACAATGGCAGATTGGTATAATCTACAAACTCCCAGATGCTGGTATGCCTTTCTTGTTCTGACCTTTTCTTATTTGCTGTGAAAAGTTTGGGTCTGTATTATTTTTATTTACTGTATGTCTGTATTGTTTATTTATTTTTTGTTTGTCTCACAATTCACATGTAGCTTATTGGTTTTATCCTATTTGTCTCAGAACTTGAGAGTTTGGCAGTAACAATGGTTAACTTGTATTGTGAAAACCTTTCTCTTTCCAAGTACTTGGATCCACAAGAGAGTATGCATGGCGAAGAGCTTCTATACATGATTTCAAATATATTGGTCCAAGTAAGTCTGTTATTTCTTACTTTTAACTGTAGAAATTCAATATCCTGTGTAGAATTTCTACAATAATATTGTTTAACAGATACTTTATCTTTTATAAAGTCATTCATTAAATTCTTTCTTCTTTGTCGACTACAATGTTTGAGACGAGTAGACGACACATCTTGAAACTAAAAGGTTATTTTTATTGACCTCAAACCCTAACGATCACTTATAGTCAGTCAGTGCAAAAAGAGGAGATAGTTAGAATTTTACTGCCGTAGAAAGCGGAAAGAGAACCATCGGGCACTTTCTTTGAGGGAACACGACCAAAGCTCTGCCCATCTCGACTCATCTTTCCTTTGTGCTCAACTTCTTATGATTCATGCTTTTTTATGTTTGAAGTTTGATCTTACCATTATTAAGGAGATCTCTGGTATGTATTGGGTGTCATACTAACGCAAATGGCCGTAGCTGATCTGTATAATGTATCGGTTTTAGTACCGGCTGTATTGCAACGGCAGCCTGGGAAGTATTTTGTATTGAAGTAACATAGTTCACAAATTAGGAAGTAAAGAATATTTAGAGTGGGGCAAGAGGAAGTGGCAATTCAAGGAGTTACAGAGCTAATGGTGTTAGGAAGTAAAGAAAGGATGCTGAGGAGATGGGGTAGTCGGGGGTTGAGGGTGACTCTGCAATTTGGTGTAATGAGAGAAGAGTTTTCTCGAAGTCTCAGCTTCTGATTGCTCTGGTTCATTTTTTTTTTCTTTTTACTTTGTTACATAAAATCTTGCTGTGATATCTTCTGAGTATTCTGCTCAATCTGCTGCTCACAAGCACTCTTCTGGTGTAATTTTCCGTGTTTAGATATGTAAGTTATTGGATAGTGGGAAAATTATGAAAATCGACGTTATCTATGTTGGTACTCTTTTTTGAAGCAAAAGACAATTAGTGGCCAAACGCCTTACTTGTGGAGATCCTCAATATTGATATAGGAAACTAGAATATGAACTTTTATTCTGTATCCTGATTCGTAAATGATGTGAGACAACATTTTACTTTAGGAGAGGCAAGAGCTCTTACCAAACTATTAAACTAATTTTCACAAAAAGAAAGGATTTAATTTGTGTAGGTAGAAATGTAAGTTTGGGTGGATTAGAAAGTGACCACTCCCTTACCTGCCTAAAAGTCCTTCAAAGACGGTCTTGGAAAATTAGAGAGATAGGAAGTAGTATAAAGCATTAGGCTGTTACATTGACATTTCAAATGATTTACTTGTTTCTAATTCTTTGTTGCTGCTTTCAGTTATATTGGCGAACTGGAAGTATTGGGTATTTGGTAGAGACTGTTATGATGCTTGAATTAGGATTAAATATCAAGAGGTTAGTTTTTCTCAACTCGATTAAATAAGCTACATTTTTTCCCATTTCATTTCTATTTTTGTTAATTGTGTTGATCTCTTTGATTGTTTTTTTTGACATATGTAGGATGAAGTTACATATTTTTTTTGAGTGCTACAATGATAATTTCCTTGTCCGTTAAAGTTTGCTACATTTTTATTCATGTGGTCTCGAAAGAAAAATATTTTAATATCTCTAATTGTATTGTTAAAAAATTATGAAAAGTTGATACTTTAGTAATGCACATTACAATGAATACAAGATCTCAGATGATAATGTTTTTATTATATATTATGGCCAATTTTTCCAAGTTTGAATCCCAAAAGTAGACTAGGTTAATATAGCAACTTTGATTTGTGTTATTTACATGTTGTGAATTGTGAGTAGAGTTTGACATAGCTATTGATTTTTACATTTTTTCCCCTATCATCTATATTCTATTGACCGAGAATTTTTTTGTCTATTTGGGCAATACTTTGAAAAGCTCGACAGACAAGATTGTGACCATTATCTCCCTGTATGTTTGATCTCTTTTTAGGTTCTGTACCGTTGAATCTCCTTTGACCTATTTAAAAGATGAACATTATAATAAATTTATGTTTGATTGTTTGATGTGTTTGTATTTGCTCTCTGGCTACATTAGGTGGTGCTAGTTTAATTTTTATGTACTGCACTTCTAGTCATAATTTTGTGATTTCTTTTACAGCTTTGTATCACAGTACAAGATTTTATTGCTGCATTTGTACTCTCACTTGGGTGCCCTTCCAGTAGCCTATGAATGGTTAGTATTCTTACAAGTACTACAAATCTCCTTTATATTAGAAGTGGGTTGATAAGATAAAGTGCCACTGGGCCAGAACTTTTTAAAAGTCATGTTGAATTTTTTCTTTTTACTCTTATGGTGAGAAGTGTAAATATATTGTAGGTACCGTACACTGGATGTGAAAAATATCTTGTTAGAGAGTGTTTTGCACCAAATCCTGCCGCAGATGTTGGTATCTCCTCTTTGGGAAGATTTAAATCATCTTTTGAAGGACTATCTGAAGTTCATGGATGATTATCTCAGGGAATCAGCAGATCTTACTTTTCTTGCCTACAGGCATCGCAATTATTCAAAAGTATGCTGTTTTTCGTTTGTGGCCCTGTGATTGCTCTGGTTTTATTTCAGTACTATGGTTAATGCTTCCTCTCTCATAATTTTCTTCCTCATTTATTTGGATCAAGTCATGGGTGTTATTTCTTTGTGTGTATGTGTTATTGTAAGTTTAAGAAGTTTGTATGTTTTGCAGCTGCTTTTTTGCATGCTGTTGTGTGTTTAGGCAATGGTCCCTGACAAGCTGTTGAATCCGCTTGTGTAATACATGATCATAGGCACTTGTCATCTTTGACTAAATTTCTTTCTTGTTGTAGACTAAATTCTGTTATAATAAATATACTTATAATTGTCGTCGTTTTACTTTTCCTTCAACTGTTCAACTTTGGTCTTGATCTATTTTCTCCTTATGTTGTTTCTGCTTCTTGGTTTGAATTTGTATTATGTTTTGTAGAAGTTGAATGGTATGTTTAGAAAGCTATGTACACTTCTGGTGAATTTATTTCATGATTTCGAAAGTGAACTTAAGAAGGCTGAAATAAGATAATCCTATGGGATTGTCGTTACTTGTAAGTAAGCAAATATTCAAAATGGGCTAAGCAGTTTTGCTTTTGCTTTGCATGTTTCAGGTTATTGAGTTTGTGCAGTTTAAAGAGCGATTGCAACACTCAAACCAATATTTGGTTGCACGAGTTGAATCAGCTATTCTGAGACTGAAGGAGAAAGCTAATAATATTGAGGAAGAGGTAATTTCTATTGCATTACATTCCTGTAGGTTGTAGCTACATGCTGATATTTCTTTTGCAATTATCAGTCACATATATTCTTTGCAGGGTGTTTTTGAATGCTTGAAATACGGAACTGAAGTTCTTGAGCTTGCAAGTGATACTTCATGTGAATCATTGACATTTAACGAAGATATGCAGTTAAGACCTTGGTGGACCCCGACTCCAAAAAAGAATTATCTCTTAGGTTAGTGCAACATTCTGATTGGTCAGTGTCCAGTAATGTTTTTTTCTCGGATTTTACATATAAAGTTCTGGTTTCCTGCAAAGTATGATGTAAATGAGTAATTAACGATGTCTCTTATGAATATGCTTCTATTTTGACATTAGGATCTAGCTTTTTACTCCTATGAGTTATTTTTTAAAGTGATTAGGCTCTTTATGCATTTCTTGATGTGTTCTCCCTCTCTTTTTCCCCTCCCCTTTCCGATATTACTGCTTTCACTTTTCTTAATGTGTCTTCCCTATTTTAGGGTGTTATTTGTTTAAAGGATTTCTCTATGTTTCTTTGATTACAGGACCATTTGAAGAACTCAAGCATCCTTGGGAGACCTTGGTATTGTATAGTTCTCTGTGTTGTACATGATGATATGTTTACTTGACGGCATACTGAGTATGGTTCTCGGAATCGTAATGCAGGATTATCGGAAAGAATGGGAAACAAATGTGCAAGAAAGTGTTGGGAAGAGATCTCTTCTCCCTCGGATGATCTATGTGTCTGTGCAATGTGTCTCAGCCAGTACTAGGCAGAATATAGAAGCTAATGGGTCTGTATCAGAGTCTAGCTTCTCTTTGGAAATGAAATCTTTGCTAGAGCGCTATGTGAAGATTCTGCGCTGTTCCCTAAGCGAGGCTGTAAAAGTTGTGTTTGATGTTGCAGAGGGTCGAAAATCTCTGGAGGTGTGATAATGCATATTTTCCTAGCTGCTTTTGATTTTGCCTTGCTCTTTACTTTAATTGATATATCTAATAGTTATTCCTTGGTTTAAAATCTTTAAAACAGAAATACACTGCTTAATTGAATGTCAGTTTTCCACTTTCCCCCCTGTTGACAGCCGTAGATTTTTATTGTTTATATATATAAATTTTTTTAACATACTTTTGGATATATTGGCAGGACTTGGGCGCAGATGTAGTTGAATGGGTGAATTTTGCCGTGTTTTTTAATGCATGGAGCTTGAGCTCTCATGAATCCTTACTTCCGACGGGTGAAGAAATTACGTCTCTTTGGCAAGTAGTATGTTCTTTGCTACAAAAGTGTGTGACACACAAGGTCAAAATAATGGGCCCCATGGTCTGTTCTCCGGGAGGTGATCTGCCTGTTGTGTTGCAACTGATTGCAGAACCTCTGGCTTGGCATTGTCTAGTACTTAGGTCTTATATCCGTTCATCTATTCCTTGTGGCAAGAAGAAAAAGAAAAGTGGACCTGCTGACAGTTCTACATCTGTGTTGTCTCAAACAATTCGGGATTCAGTTTCATCACTGTGTGGCACTGTAGAAGTGGTTGTGCAGTGGTTGAAAGAAGAGACTGATAAAACAGATGAAGCAGTGGACCTGTTGCTCTCTTCCCTCCAGAAAGGATCAGGTGAAGGTCCTGGACAAGTATTTGGGGTTCTTAAAGAGTTAGTCTCTACTGCTGATAAAGGGGAACTGGGCGATCGAATCTTCCAAGGAATCAAGTCTTGGAGTCCTACTGTCGTTGCCAACAAGCTGTTGGAGGGCCAGCATAAGATGAGGTCAGATTTCTTGCAAATATGCGAGTCCAAACTGAAGTTGTTGGAGGCTTTAAAGCAGCAATTATAGGCTGCTGAGGGGTTGTGTAAGCTTAATTCAGCAGCTGGTTAATTTTTGTTTAATACTTATGGTTGGTTTGCCTGTCAACTAGGCACTTCGAGCCCCTTGCCTCCATTCTTTCATTGCTCACAAAAAGAATTTCATGATCTAGGTGGCATGTGCATTTTTTTCCTCTTCATTTTTCTCTGATACAAGTTTTCACAATTGATGGAATGTTTTCTCAATTGGGAATATCGAGCTGTAGTCATGTACATTAAATAACCCTAGGATTCATTTCCATTTTTAGTTCATAGTTTCATAGTGATTCAACAAAAGAGGAAAAAAAGAGGCTTGTAACTTGGTTTTGGGATGAGATTTGTGGATAATATTTTTTTTTCAAAGTTTATAGCAGTAACAAAGTCATAGAAATTACTTTTTACAAGATTTTCATCAACTCAAATGGGTTTTCTTGGTAATTATTATTGCATTTTTGTTGTTGTGGATCGTTCTTTCCAGCCAAGTTTTTACGAGGGCAGTTTTTCTGGCCCTCATGTCTATTGGTTGATGTTCATTTACAGAGAAAACGCTTGAAACGTGGATAAGGCGACCGTTTGAACTGAGTCTTTGTAATACCGCAGGTAATTACATCAATTTTATTGACTTGCTTAACTGGTGTTGCTGCTGGACCATGTAAAAGCTCCGACTCTCTGAGATTAGAATATTAGATCATGTTTGCATATTCTGGGAATTTTCGAAATGGCAGGTTATAGAATACTTGGTATTTGTTTTAAAACCAAGTCAATTATCGCAGGATTTTAACATTTTTCTATTGATTGTTTTCTTTGCATATTTCAACTGCTTTGACAAGTAGTATGGAAAAGGTTTACTAGGTAAGTAATTGGATAGATGAAGATTACTCTGACTAATAAAAGTAAATAGGGAGTATTTGCTTCAACGAAACGGAATTTAGCTGTCAATATATATTGATAAGAAGTATACTCGTAGCTGTCATTTTAGATTAGTTAAATAAAAAGGAAGCATGCTTAAAGCTTTGACGAACACAACTTAATTAAGGTAATTAAGGTCAAAATTTAACGAATACAACTTTATTCTAACCACTACTTTGAATCATATTATGTTTATATATTGATGGCATTTGCCTTAATCGGTATCAATTTCACAAGTTATATCAGGTTCATGATCAACATTTAATAGTGTAGATGATTTCGTCGAATATGAAAAGATCATTGTTTTCATAATACTTTCTCTACCGTATTTATTTATTTTGAGGGAAAGCTCGTGGCATTTTGTTAAGTAATATCAAGTTAACTTTCTCCATTTACTTGTGACCGCAACATTTGGACTTTTATGCTTGTTCATGTATTTGTGTGGTTTGAAGTTTTGTTTTTTTGATAGCGGTACTTAGAAGCTATATTGGATGAGACAGTTAAATTAATTTTAAAAATAATACATGGAGTCGTGGAGGTGTAAAAATTAGCCTTAGTGACATTATTATGTTTTTTTTTTTCTTGCATAAAACTATTAAAGATGTTCAAATTGAGGGAAATGAATAATGTACACATAAATCGCATTTTTGAATAAAGAGGAAGTAATGAATTGAAGTACTTCATATGATTCATCAAGGTGTAATGAAGTATGGTTCTAGATAAAATCAAATGAAGAATAATTTTCAGGGGTGAAAATTCTTAGGTGGCCGTTTGAGTTTATATATGTTAAATATCTAATTATATTAATTATGAGCTCACATAGTAATATTAATTTCTTTTGCAATCATTATAGATAATAAAAAAACGCTTTCATGATTTTTCTATATTTTTAAAAAATTATTTCTAATTATTATCTATTTTTACAACCAGAATTATTGTGAAAAAAATATTAAAAAAATTTTATTTGCTATAATTTATATTTGGTTGATAAAAACGGCCACCCAAGTACCCCCTTTCATAGGAGGTCAAACTCTTCGCCTCTTCGTAGCTATGTGCCTCAAGGGCTTAGGGAGGGAGATCTTCCTTACCGATAAATCGATAATGAAAACTATAATGTCGTTGCTGTGGAAACCTTAAACTACCCTCACAGTTCACACGGTTGTTCAACAATACAATAATAATATGCAACTATGCACTAACTATTGTTGTTACCATTTTCAATGCTCAATAATGCAATGCAACGCATAGTTAAAGAAATTTCCAAAAAGCATGAATTTTCAACTATTAAGTGATGTCAACTAAAACCAAGTCCTAAAAAAGCACCAAACACAACTATAATTCAACTCTGTCTACTTATGATTCCTTGGAGTTTAATCCTCATTTCACAACAACCAGATCATGGACCAAAAAAGTTTATGAGTTTGTCAAAAAGAAACCTTTAAGAAATATTGATATCAAATCCTTTTACTGCAATTTACTACTAAAACGTGTGTAATATGGCTGTTTTAGCAATAACATTGTTCTGTTTTGTTCATATGCTATTAGCCTCACTCACAAGAACGACTTCGACTAAATTATAAGGTACTAAGCTACAAATATGCAACCAACAATTTGACTAAGATCTTTGCATTTTTACCGTTCTAGTGGAGCATCTTTTAAACTAAACAAACCAAATTGCTTAGTATGTGTTATACAACAAAGACGCTCCATAGGTTATCTTGGAAAGGGTCACCTAATTGACCTAAACTGAGCACACAGGAAGTAAGTGGATACGGATATGGAATTATGAATATGAGTTTGTGTTTGTAGATACTTAAATGCTAGACTTATTCCTATCTAATAAGTAATATGAAGTGAGGGGTAGCTCAAGTGGTTAAAGCTACCATCCCAATTTCAGGAGATCCTGAGATCGATTCTCTTCTGTTTTTTGTATACTAAAGGACCAACTCTATTGCCTATTTCATGATTTCTCCATCTTGACTCAAGTACCCGTGTCTAATTCTCGACACTATAACTTAGTATGAACATTTTAGCTTTTCATTTTCGGCTAACTCTTACCCCTGTCTAGTGTTAGTATCCAAAACCTTCATAACACAAATTTTGTATGAAACAATAGAATGTGTATAATGTAATTTAAGAAATCACTTGTCCTGTGGTATCACTCTACCAAAAATTATGTGACAAGAAGTGAATATGAACTCTAGTGACTTTTGAGAATTTGAAGCCGCTAAATAGTATATTGCTTCATCTAAACTCAGCAGTTGGTAAACTGTGCATATTATTTTATACCTCTACTGTAATAACAGACAACAGTAGACTACCTGGATGAATTCTCCCCTCGATTTTTATCTAGCTACTTGTATATTGTATGTTATTAGTACTTTAATCTGTCATTGTACTTGTCTTTTATAGAGATTAAGTCATAAATTTCGTTGCGATACAAAATTGACTAGGGTATTAGTGGGTAAACAAATCTTCTTTATGGTGGGACTGATAGCTTAATACAGAACCTACTACTCAACTTACCATGCCATCAAGTCATTTTTTTTATGGCCACTTAGTTTACCATGTCAATTTTCGCATATTATAAATAAGCTATATGTTCGCTCATATTTCCTCACACTAAACCTTGAGAAAGTTAAGACTTAATCACTCTAGGAAAAGGCAGAGTGAAAGTATAGTTAGAATGGAGCTAAACACTAAAAAAAATGTTGGCATCTTCCTTTGTTTTTGCATGTTCTTTGTAGCATTCACAGCTTCTTTAACCAAGGCAGAGATACATCATCATGATTTTGTTGTATGTTCATCTTTACTAGCTTCGTTTACATATGTTTTAGCTTTAACTAAAGCATGTGTTTCTTCATTTGATCATTAACTCTTGTGTTTCGTGGGAAATGTAACAGATTCAACCAGCTCCAGTGAAGAGGCTGTGCAACACCTACAACATTCTTACAGTGAATGGTCAATTTCCAGGGCCAACTCTGGAAGTACGTAATGGCGATACCCTAGTCATTAAAGTCACTAACTCTGGAAAATATGACATCACTCTTCACTGGTTAGTGATAACTACGACCTTGTTCTTTTCATCCGATTACTGAACTGAAATTGTCTACCGATTAAAACTGTATTATTATTGTTAGTTTGAAAAGGATTTTTAAACTTCCCCACTATTGTTTTGAAAATTCTATATGTGGGAGTTTTTGAGTAGTTAACTTATTACCTATTTGTAAATTCTGTCATCTAGGCATGGAGTCCGACAGATGAGAACGCCGTGGGCAGATGGACCTGCATACGTGACACAGTGCCCTATTAAACCAGGACAAACATATACATACCGATTCACTATTGAAGACCAAGAGGGCACTTTGTGGTGGCATGCTCATAGTCAGTTTTTAAGAGCAACTGTGTATGGGGCTTTAATTATATACCCCAAACTTGGATCTTCTTATCCCTTTCGAAAGCCTGCAAGAGAATTTCCTGTTCTTCTAGGTAATGCAAAGTGACTAAGTGTTAAACGCTTAATAGGTGATAGGAAACATAACAACTTTATGTTGGTGACTTAATTGCACATTTGCACATTTGTGTGTAACAGGGGAATGGTGGAACCGAGACTCAATGAGTCTCCTACGACAGGCTCTTGCAACAGGAGTTGCCCCAAATGTGTCTGATGCATATACCATAAATGGTCAACCTGGAGATCTCTACAGATGCTCTAGCAGAGGTTCGGTTTCTAATTTCTTACTTATTGGGATTTTTGTTCAATTCGATACAGAAGTTTTCCTGCATGAAATACTTGCAACAATTTTTTTTTTCAATACATCCTGGTACGAAATTTTTCAACACTAGAAGATACTAACAATAAACTTGACTTTCTGAAAATTAAACTTTCCAGACTGGTAATAATCGCGGAAAATATTTTGATAACACAGATTCCTATATCTTAATAATTACCCTTGAGGTTGCTCCTTTACATCCATTTCATGATTTCAGAGAAGTTAATTCATTGGTATCTGTTTTTATGAATTAAAAACTTTGAAATTTTATGCTCAATTGATCTTACCTTATGAGTTATGACTGCCTTAATGATTGTGTAGATACGGTAACATTCCCTGTGGATGTGGGTGAGACAGTACTCCTTCGGATCATCAACGCTGCACTCAATCAACAACTCTTCTTTGCAGTAGCCAACCACCAAATGACAATTGTTAGTGCTGATGCTATTTACCATAAGCCCTTCACCACCAATGTTATCATGATCGGGCCAGGACAAACAACTGATGTCCTTATCACTGCTAATCAACCACCAGGCCGCTACTACATGGCAGCTACAGCTTATTCTAGTGCGCCAGCAGTAGCCTTTGACAACACCACCACAACAGCAATCCTAGAATACAAATCTGCAAATTGCAAATCCAAAAAGGGAAGTCTTGCCAGACCAATTCTCCCTCAACTTCCTGTTTGGAATGACACAAACACCGTGAATGCATTCACTGCTAGGTTCAGGGGCTTGTCTGAGAGGGAGGCCCCCCAAAAGGTTGATGAAAACTTGTTTTTCACAGTTGGGCTTGGGCTGATCAACTGCTCACGCCCAAGCTCCAGTTGTCAAGGCCCAAATAACTCTCGGTTTGCTGCCAGTATCAACAACGTTTCATTTGTGTTACCAAGAAGGAATTCCATACTCCAAGCTCATTATCAGAACACTCCAGGAGTCTTCACTACAGACTTCCCGCCAGTTCCCCCATTGCAGTTCGATTATACTGGTAATGTAAGCCGAGCATTATGGACACCTGTAAAGGCTACTAAAGCTTACAAGGTGAAGTTTGGTGCTAGTGTACAAATTGTCTTTCAGGATACAAGTTTGTCCACCATTGAGGATCACCCTATGCATCTTCACGGTTATCATTTCTATGTGGTTGGTACTGGAAGAGGTAACTTTGATCCAAGACGCGATCCTGCAAATTTTAATCTGGTGGATCCACCTGTAAGGAACACAATTGGAACATCTCCTGGTGGGTGGGTTGCTATCAGATTTATTGCTGATAATCCAGGTAACGTACTGCTCGAAGTATCTTCAATGTTTATATACATGTCCTTAGTATAATTTTACCGGTTTAATCACAGTTCTGATCTTTCTTACCTTCCTTTCTGAATTGAAACAGGTGTTTGGTTTTTGCACTGTCATATCGATCTTCACCTTACTTGGGGTTTGGCTATGGCCTTGTTGGTTGAAAATGGGGTTGGTAAGCTGCAGACCATAGAGCCACCACCGCGTGATCTTCCACAATGTTGAAGCTTCATATACATCAGATTATTTATAAATCCCTTCATTTCAAAGCAACATATTATAACCTGAGTTATAAACTTACAAGACATTCTTTGTCCATCAATTGTGTAACCATTTTTTGTCAACTTTCACTTGAATTATGTGGGTGTAGAAAAATTAGAAGTTTCATCATCAAGTTGTTGATTTGATCTTTTGTTGTTTAGTATTCATAGTTGTTGTATCAGAATTCATAGTGTAGCAATATAACATGAATACAACATTCATGTCATGCTACTGTTTTTATGTGTGTTTTATTGCAGTACGAACTACAAAGTATAAATTATCAAATTATTAAGTGTAACTAGTGTGTGAGAAGATACTCCCTGCAATCTGCATATGGATATTTAGTCCAAACCTCTTGTTGTAGCATTTTTTAGCTTATTGTTGTCGAACTATTCCAACTCTTTCCTGTCACTGAGGATTTACATTGAGGCAAGGGGTGTCACCTATAAACCGCTACTCCGTATAAGAGAAAATATTCATTAATAATTTTCGACATTTTCCAAACTAAAATCAACATTATAGTCTATATATATATGAAATAAAATAATTTTGACATCTCGTACTATAAATCCTAGGTCCACCCCTCAGTCATTCATATCACTTAATTTAAGTGGTAGCATATTGAGAAATATAGTTATGAACTTGTGATCAATTCTAGGTGGAATATATCAAAGTAATAACAGAACTAAAAGAAATTAAATGAGCATTTACAGATAAGAGATTTTGAGTTCATAATGCAATTTCTTGAGCTCAAGTTTGAACAGGTTATAACACAGGCAAATAGGTAATCTAGATTCAAAAGTTTTTGACAAAATCATAATAATAAAATAATGTATCATTATGACTTTTGAAAAATTCCTAGTTCATTAACCTTTTGAAAGGAAATAAAGTTACTCTTGACTTCATGTAAATTGGTGTAAAGTCTTAAGTCGTCTTAACTCTTTAAGTGCCTAGGAATCTAGGATTAGCTAGCTTCCTAATTAAAGGTTTGATTAATCAAACTTTTTAGCTTTATCAACAACGTGATTGGGTTAGCAATTATATATTAATCAATTTAATAATCCTTTTTTATACACAAAGTCATCTACTACACATATTTTTATTTTACTAGTGACACACTTGCTATATAATCTTTGAGCGCAAAGAGTGAAAAGTTGAACACAAGTCCTCATGAAACATTAAAGTCGACTTCATCAGTCATTAATCCCCTCTCATGACTCATTATCTAAATTGAATATTGCATCAAAAAAAATTTATCTAAATTGAATATATCTCGACTCCCTAAAATCAATATATTGCCTTTTGTTTACAAATTTGAGAATGGAAAACTAGAATACTCAAAAAAACGCAGCTCTAAAGCATGGAAACTTATATGGCTTAGAGTTTCGACGTTTCGAAAAATTAAACACACGGAAAAGCTCATAAAACTCTTCTGAAACGTTTATGAAAACATAATTTGAAAATTGGAAACGTTTTCCGTATGAGGAAATTTTATTGTGATGTTAAATGAGTTGTTACAAAAACTTTGTAACTTACATAGTACATACAACTATACAAGTGTTTCACAATGTCCCCGATTTGAGTACCTCATTTACGATCGTTCCTCACGTGCCCAAGTTACCTTTTTTTGAATTTCCTCAAAAACTGAGAAAAATGTATTTCTTGTTATTCCGATAACATGTAATTAACTTTCTAGCCATTTGAAAGTGGCCTTCCCTTGATAATTTGAGGGTAAACATGTTAAATTTTAAATCAATATTTTTCTCAGGACACTAGAATCCCTAAAAATCATAACTTATAGCCTTCATTTTCGCCATTTAGAGAGTCTTCCGAAATTCGTTTTGTTTTAATTTCACTCACTTGCTTCTGGTAACCTTGGGGTGGTCCATGATCTGCAACTTATTTTTGCACTGTATTTTTGCCACGTGCTATGAACCACCACAAGACTCCCCACGATCAGTTTCGGCGTATGAAAACTTGTTATCATCCCTATAATGACCTTTTCGGAAGAACGAAAAATAACTTTTTCCGAAACCCTCCAAAAAGTTGTTCTCCCATTCCTCTCATAGCCTTATCACCCCAAATCGCTTAATCTGGGTTCATGGTTTGACCATACGGGCAACCCTTTTTGGCAACTTTTTTACTCGGGAACCCGAAAACTCAAAAAACAGTGAATAAAATCTTTAATTTGAGACTTTAGGAGGGGCCCTTCGATCGGCTCCATCTTATTTTTTTTCCCTTCCTTTATTACCACGTTCTATGGGCCACCACATGACTCCCCACGATCGGTTTCGACCTCTAAAAACTTGTTATTAATCAACTTATGGCCTTTTCACCAAAATAGTTTGCTTTGGGTTTTTTTCTTAAACATACAATCATCCTGTAAAATTTTTTTGAAATTTATTTTGGAACATACAAAAACCGTGAATAATAGATTTCGTTGAAGGCCTTTGAAGGGGCCACCTCGGGCTATGGGCCACCACAACATTTCACACGATTGATTTCGGCCTCTAAAAACTTGTTATCATCTCTCTGGTGGCCTTTTCCGAAACACGGAAAACTGCTTTTTTCGGGACCCTCTTACAACTTTTTATCGTTCATCTTATGGTCTTTTCACCACAAATCGCCTGGGCTAGGTTCATATTTTTACCAGACAACACCTCGTAAATTTTTTGGCAACTTTTATTCCGGGACCCTAGAATCTCAAAAAACAGTGAATAATAGCCTTCGTTTATGGCCTCCGGATGGGCCGCCTTGGGCTCTGTCTTATTTTCACACTGTATTCTTACCACGTGTTATGGACCATCACATGACTCCCCACGATAAGTTTTGGCCTCTAAAAACTTGTTATCATCCCCATAATGGCCCTTTCGAAAACACGGAAAAGGTGATTTTTCCAGGACATACTTGAAACTTTATATTACCTATCACGGGGCCTTTTCACCCCAATTTACCTAGTACAGGCTCATATTTTGACCACAAAAGCACCCCGTAAGTTTTTTGACACATTTTTTTCGGGACATCGAAACCTCAAAAAACGATGAATAATAGCCTTCGTTAGAGGCCCCCCCGATTTGTTTTGGCCTCTAAAAACTTATTATTATCACTCTGATGACCTTTTCGAAAACATGGAAAATTGCTTTTTTGAGGACCCTCTTACACTTCATATCATCTATCTTATGACCTTTTCACCCCAAATCATCTGGTCTAGGTTCATATTTTTACCAAAAGGGCGCCCCGTAATTTTTTTGGCAACTTTTATTCCGGAACCGTAGAATCTTAAAAAATAGTGAATAATAGCCTTCGTTTGTGGCCTCCGAACGGGCCGCCCTGGGCTCCGTCTTTTTTTAGCCTTTCCTTTTTACCATATGATGCTAGCCACCACAAAATTCCTCACAATCAATTTCGATCTCTAATAATTTGTTATAATCCTTATGAGGCCTTTTCGAAAGCATGGAAAGAAATTGTTTTTTGCAAGACCCTCTTTAAACTTTATATCATCCATCTTATGACCTTTTCACCATAAATCACCTCGTCTGAGTTTTTATTTTGACCATACAGGCAGCCCGTAATATTTTTGCCAATTTTTTTTCCCGAGACCCCGGAACCTGAAAAAATAGTGAATAATAGCCTTCTTTTGAGACCTCCGGAGGAACCATCCCGAGCTTCATCTTCATTTAAGGCCTTCGAAGGGGTCCCCTTGGGATATGGGCCACCACAAAACTCCATACGATCGATTTCAACATGTAAAAACTTGTTATTATCCCTCTAACGGCCTTTTCGGAAACATGGAAAAAACAACTTTTTCCGGTACCCTCTTAAAACCTTTAATCATTCACCTTATGATATTTTAACCAAATCGCCTGGTCTGGGTTCATATTTTTACAAGACGGGCACCCTGTAGAATTTTTGGTAACTTTATTGTCTTGGACCCCTAAACAAAAAAAAAAAACAGTGAATAATAGCCTTCGTTTGAGACCTCATGAGGGGCCTTTGGGCTCCGTCTTATTTTCCCCCTATTTTTTTTATTAACACGTGCTACATCCTACAGGCCACTATAGGACTCTCCACCATTAGTTTCGATCTCTAAAAACTTGTTCTCACCCCCTGATGCCCTTCTAAAAAACAATAAAAAATCGCTTTTTCCAGGACCCTCTTAAAACTTTATACCATCCATCTTATGGCCTTTTCACCCCAAAGAGCCTACTCTTGGTTCATATTTTGACCATATAGGCACCTTGTAAATTTTTTGGCAACTTTTTTTTCGGCACCCCAGAACCTCAAAAAATAGTGAATAATAGCCTTCTCTTGAGGCCTTTAGAGGGCTGCCCCAGGCTTCGTCTTATTTTTGCCTTGCTTTTTTTACCAAGTGCTAATGGCCACTAATTGACTTCCCATGATCATTTTCGGCCTCTAAAAAGTTGTTGTCATCCCTCTGGGGCCTTTTCAATTCAAAAAACGAGGAAAAACTACTTTTTCTGAGATCCACATAAAACTTTATATCATTAATCTTATGGCCGTTTCACCCAAAATTTTCTTGTCTAGGTTCTTATTTTGACCACACTGGCAACCCATAAAATTTTTGGCAATATCTTTTATGGGACCATAGAACCTCTAAAAGAGTGAGTAATAGCCTTCATTTGAGGCTTCCGGAGAGGCCGCTCAGGGTTCCATCTTAATTTCACCCTTTTTTCTACCTCGTGCTATAAGCCACCACAAGATTCCCTACGATTAGTTTCGGCCTCTAAAAACTTGTTATCATCCCTTTGATGGCCTATTCTGAAAAAGGAAAAACTGCAATTTCCGAGACCATCTTAAAACTTTCAAAAACAAGATGAAGCCTGGGATTGCCTTTCGAAGGTAAAAAAACAAAGGCTATAATTCACATTTTTGGTGTATCTAGGTCTTAATAATTCTCGTATGGTCAAAATATGAACCTTGAGCAGTAAATAGGATTTAAAAGGGCATGAAAAGTTCTAGGATAACCAAAAAAGATATTTTCCCATATTCTGAAATATCTTAGTAACAGATGAGATGGTAACAAGTTTTTAGAGGCCGAAATTGTGGAGACCATGAACATTTGGTAAAAAAAACTGGGCAAAAACAAGACTGAGCCTAGCAGCCCTTCGCAGGGAAAAAACAAAGGCTATAATTCACACCTTCTGAGGTTCTAGGGTTGCAGAAAAAAAAATTGGGATAGGATACTTGTATGATCAAAATAGGAACCCTAAGTAGCTAACTGAGGTTGAAAAGGCCATGAAAAGGTTCCGGGAGATCGAGAGAGAGAAAGATATTTTCCCCATATATTTCAAAATATCTCAGAAAGAGAGATGATAACAAGTTTTCGGAGGCAAAACCGATCGTGGGAAGTCAAGTGAATGCCCTAAACTTGTGGTAAAAAAAGGAAGCCGCGCGAAACCAAGACGAAGCCCGGGAGAGTCCTCTAGAGACCAAAAACAAAGGTTATTATTCACAATTTTCAGAGGTTCTGGGGTCTAGGGAAAAAATTGCCAATAATTTTACTAGGTGTTTGTATGGTCAAAATAGAAACCCTGAGTAGCTAATCGGAGTTTAAACGACCATAAGTAGGTCCCGGGAGAGCGAAAAATATATTTTTCCCATATTCTGAAATATCTTGGAATGAAAGAAAATAACAAGATTTTAAAGGCTGAAATCGATCATGGACCTATAGGGACCATGAACATGTGGTAAAAAAATGCGAAAGAAGAAGGAAACCTAGGACAACCTTCTGTAGGCCAAAAACAAAGGATATAACTCACAGTTTTTGGAAGTTTCATGGTCTCAGGAAAAAAAATTTGCCAAAAATTTTACTGGGTTCCCATATGGTCAAGATAGGAAACCTGAGCAGGTAATCGAATTTGAAAAGGCCAAAAGAATGTCCTGAGAGAGCAAAAAAAAAGCTAATTTGTTTTTCTTATTCTGAAATATCTTAGGAAGATGGAGGATAACAAGTTTTTAGAGGCCAAAATTGATCGTGGGGAATTTTGTGGTAACCCTGGTAATGTGGTAAAGAAAACAAGGCTTAATGGCTTAGGGCTGATTTCAGCCTCTAAAATTTTACATGGTGCTCGTATGGTCAAAATAAGAGCCCTAAGCAGCTAATCGGGATTTAAAAGTCCATAAGAGAAAGTCTCGTGAGGCTGAAACCAAACATATTAAAAGAAAATAACTTCTTATAGAAAGAAAATAAGTTTGTATAGATCGAAAAAATAATAATTTCGTATTGAAATACTACCTCGAACCGTATCATATTAATTAGTTGCAACAATTTGACATTTGTTCCTCTTTACTTTATGTCAAATCGTTGCAACTAATATGATACGGAGGTAGTACAATAATTTCATGTAGTAATGACAACCTCATACAGAAATAATTGATGCTCATACAACAATACAATAAGCTAATATATAGAAATACTATATCCTCATATAGAATTAGCATAAAATAAGTTCATAAAGAATTAGCATAATATCATATAGAATCAGCATAAATTTTTTTATATAGAATCAACATATTTTCATATAGAATCGATATAAATTGATATAGAACAAACTTCTCTTCTATCGGTCACACTTCACGTTATCAAATAGTCAAGTAATCAGTATTAATCATGTGATCAAAATAGGATGTACTAGGGTTGCCAACGTACTAAAAGAACTGCTTACAAGTTATATGTTAGTAAGAAATGAAGCAAATTATCTTTCCATTAAAAACATGATAAATAGTCTAGCAACAAGTCAATAATTATACTAGTTAGATATCAACTACTAAGAGAAATAGATAATGAAATAGTTAAAGAAGGAGCAAAACATAAGCAACAAACAAACACATGCATGCATGGACACAACAACTAATTAACAATAAGTTATTATCCTAAACATGTTACATACTAGAGAAAAGAAAGATAAAATTAAAAGAGTAGGGTCATAAATTCTATTTGCATAAAAATGGACTAAAAGGATGAAGTTGCACTTTGGAAAATGATGATAATGTGCACAAAATCAACAGATTGGAAGTCTTTGACAAAACTAACACTCATTAGATATGATGGAAGATTTGTGCGGTACGTGGAGCTGAGGAGGAGATGAATAATGAACTAGTGACTTAGCTAAATTTGGAGTTGATAAAGCTTGCTTTGGTTTATGTTACAAGTGGTTAGGAGAGTATTTATAATGAGGAATTGAATCCCCCAAAAGTATAATAAAGTGTATTTTTTTTAAATTTAAATTTAACTTGGTGAGGAAAGGGAAATCACAGTGATCTTAGTACCTTCGTTTAATTTAACTAACCTTTTTCTCAGAGTTTTTCTATATATTCAATTAACGCATTGATGTATTGTATGATTGAAGGTATGTATGTAAACACCTACCAAATTCTTCAAAACAACAATGGGATTGAGTAAATGAACTCGAGATCTAGATGTCAAATGCATATATCCAGGGTTGTAATTATGTAGTAAAATTAAAATACAAATAATGTTTTCTTTAAATTAAGGGGGTTGTAATTAAGTATGTAGTAAACCGTCAAATGCTTCTTGAATATCGAGAATTATGAGTAGTAATTGGTCCGTTGTTGTTTAATTCATTCGGTGTTATCTATGTTTTATGTATCAAGAGTCATCCAAATAAACGAATTTGTAATTTGTTAAATTAAACACCGGATAATGCACCTAACTAAAAGATTGTAACAAAAATTTACACTGTTGGCCTTCATTAGGGGTATTAAGGATGGATCCAAGGTCTACATTAAAGATAGTAAGAAGGCATAAAAATATAGGAATATAGGGCATATAAGTTTATCTATAAAATTCGTACATTATTAGAGAAACATAGATTAAGTTATCAATAGACGTTAGCACGTTGCTTTCGATGGCCATTAAGATCAATAATCTCTTCTAATTTCCTGATATTAGTTGCATGGTTGAAATTTCCCCCCATAATACTCTATCTGAATAATTTCAACACCAAACAATCCATTGACTTTTGTGTAATTTTGGAAATATCTATCTTAAGTCCTTTAACAAATAGTGACTCACAAAATAAAATCAACAAAAAGTAACAAAAACGTTGGTAAATGCTAAGAAAAAACCTACTCAAAATACTTTATTTAAAAGACAAACAAATACTCTAGTAGCTGAATTCCTAGAACTATTATTGTGTTTGTCAATAGATAGTTAGTATCCTTTGATCAATTTCGTGTTGCACGCATTTTGAATTATTAGAACCGTTAAATTCTTCTAAGAAGATAATTAAGTCAACCAAATACCTTCCAATTTCATGAAGTCAAGAATTTAATTAGTTTATAATTGCACAATTAACAGTGTTTTGAATGTTCAAAAAACAGCTAATTCGCATGAAAGTGTTAAGGGTAACATATATACGTGTTATCCGCTTAGGTTAGGCCCTCTTTAGTAATTGGTGGGTTTATTCTGTTAGGCAAACAAACAATTTACTAATGAAATGACACCTTAATATTTGATGAGTCTAATGTTTAGTTTATGTATAAGGCTAGAGGTTTAACCAGGTTATATACTTACAGCTAACCTACTATGAAAACAATTACTAGTCATTTAGTATGGAGGATTGGTAGATTATACAAACTATTCATCTATTTCTACGCCTCATCATTAAATCTGAATTCATATTGACTTTGATTCCATTATAAAAGGCCAACTCAACCAAAAACAGAAGATGATGGTTGAGGTTCATGAATAGTTTACATACTATGTCAAGGATAATGCTCCTCATATATACCTGTGAGGGAGGCCAAAACCCTTAGGCTATAAGCGGCACCTCGTAATTTGGTACTGCCGGAAAAGTAAACTACCCTTTGCTCGATTGCTCCTCCTATGAATTCCTACTAGATAGGCAACAGTAATTATCGAGTGAGCATATTCCAAATTTTGATAAATTAGATAAAAGATGAACTAGATAAAGAGTTAATTAGATCAAAAACGAATTAGATGACAACTTTCTTATACTAGTAAATTCTAATTAGTGAACACCGTGTTTATTCAACTTACTCCAACCTTTATGGGAAAAAAAGCTTTAAGGCATGTATTATATATGTAAACTATTACGTTTATGGTAAATTGCCTATATAGTATATAGTCATAGAGTTAACTAACATATTAATTGAAATATTATATATGGCACCTAAGTCAAGTATGAATGGAAGAAAATGAAGTAATTAATTAACAACCTTTAATTTGAATCTGTTACGAAGACCATCACCTGCATATATATAGCAAGGGAAGAAAATTACCATTTGAAGAATATAAACAAAGTTTCAATGTCAATAATACACAAATAATCTTTCTTATCTCTAATTAATTAAATAAGGACCTAATGCTATACTTACGCACTTAATATCACATTTGAATACAAATTGTTAGAC
This sequence comes from Suaeda aralocaspica, assembly GCA_016808085.1. Classification (NCBI taxonomy): domain Eukaryota; kingdom Viridiplantae; phylum Streptophyta; class Magnoliopsida; order Caryophyllales; family Amaranthaceae; genus Suaeda; species Suaeda aralocaspica. Next base: position 2,789,384 of record PYUH01000120.1, on the reverse strand, counting down.
AGGAAAAATGGGTGCACCAAATCCTCTTTATAGTTGGACTACGTATACACTTTCATTATTATTACAACCTAATATCCATATTAATTAAATAACATTATTAATTTCATTTCATTTTGATTTTACATGAATCTTTTGATATAGGGGATTTGGGGGGTTCCTTTTTTCACTTGTATATATACTCCTCACTTTTTCTTCATACTACTCAACACTACCTCCAAACTGCTTAGCTTCACTATACTCTAGCAAAGAAGAGTGAGTAAGAACGAAGCAAAGATGGAGTTGCACTTGCATACCACAAAATGTAGCCTATTTTTCAGATTGTCCTTGTTTTTTGCATTCGCGGCTTGCTTAGCAAGTGCAGCGGTGCACCATCATAACTTCGTTGTACGTTTATTTCTCTATTCTAGCTAGTCGTATTTGTATGGCACAAGTATTTCGCTTTTATGCATGAAACAATGAAATGTTGCATATATATTCTTATGTTTTTTGTAACAAAATAAAACAGATTAAACCAACGCCGGTGAAGAGGCTGTGCAACAACCAAGTCATAATGACTGTGAACGGTCAATTTCCAGGGCCGACCTTAGAGGTACACAATGGAGATACTGTCATCATCAAAGCTACTAATGGTGGCAAATACAACATTACCCTTCACTGGTAATAAACTAATATCTCTATTGACAGATATACTCTCACATTTTGCTATAGTTGCAATGATTCCACTTTTGCACTAATCATTTTTCATATCTAGTAAAGGTTAAATAAAACGTACGATGTACTTGATACTTCTTTGGTGTGTGGTTTTTTATGAGTTCTAACCTATTGAATGTTTCATGTGTAGGCATGGGATGCGGCAAATGAGAACACCATGGGCCGATGGACCTGAATTTGTGACACAATGCCCAATTAGGCCAGGAGGAAGCTACACATACCGTTTCACAATCGAAGATCAAGAGGGGACACTATGGTGGCATGCTCATAGCAAATGGATGCGCGCAACTGTATATGGAGCTCTAGTGATTTACCCCAAGCTAGGTTCTTCATATCCCTTCCCGAAACCTGCTAGAGAATATCCCATAATGCTAGGTAATTAAGACTACGCTATTGACCTCAACTGCATATTAAATTATGTACCATCAAAAATCTTACAAAATCAATGTTTTAACAGGGGAATGGTGGAACAGAGATCCTATGCAAGTCCTTCAACAGGCTACAGTGACAGGAGCAGGTGCTAATGTTTCCGATGCATACACTATCAACGGTCAACCTGGCGACCTCTACCCGTGTTCTAGCCAAGGTTTGTACACACAATGTTCAAGAAGATCCATTGAAATTCTCCATGACACTTCTTTAGAACTTCTACAATTGTAATGCAGATACAACAGTATTCCCAGTTAAATCTGGTGAAACAATTCTCCTTAGGATCATCAACGCTGCACTCAATGAGCAACTCTTTTTCTCCATTGCCAACCACCAAATGAGAGTCGTAGAGGCAGACGCAGCTTACACCAAGCCCTTCACTACCAACGTTGTCATGATTGGACCAGGACAAACAACCAATGTACTAATTACCGCGAACCAACCATCAGGCCGCTACTATATGGCAGCTACAGCCTATGCCAGTGGACCGAATATACCCTTCGCTAACACTACCACCACTGCTATCCTTGAATACAGTGCAAGAAGTTCTGCTAGGCCAATTTTACCACGACTTCCAGCATGGAATGACACAAACACAGCAAATTCATTCACATCTCAATTTCGAAGCTTGTCTAAGGGAGAAGTGCCTCTTCAAATTGATGAAAACTTATTTTTCACAGTTAATCTTGGGTTAATAAATTGTTCACGACCAAGTTCACGTTGCCAAGCACCTAATAACACTAGGTTCACTGCTAGCATGAACAACATATCATTTGTGCTACCATCAAGGAATTCCATTCTACAAGCCATGTACCAAAATACACCCGGTGTATTCACCACCGACTTTCCTGCAGTGCCCCCGGTGCAATTTGATTACACCGGTAATGTAAGCCGAGGGTTGTGGACACCTGAAACTGGAACTAAACTTTACAAACTAAAGTTTGGATCTCATGTACAAGTTGTTTTGCAAAATACTAATATCTTCACTGTTGAAGATCACCCAATGCATCTTCATGGTTACCATTTCTATGTCGTAGGTACGGGTAAAGGTAACTTTAATCCAAAAACAGATCCAGCCAAATTCAATCTGGTTGATCCGCCATTTAGGAATACAGTTGGAACTACACCAGGAGGATGGGTTGCTATTCGATTTGTAGCCGATAATCCAGGTAATTTATTTCTCATCACTAGCCAGGTAAAGTGTCAGACACAATTACACAATTGGCCATGACCAATTGACCAATGTTAAAAATAACCATTGAATGAAAATTCAGCATAAATATAATTTAGTTAACAATGAAGGGGTCAAGTAAAGTAACATAAATCGCTATATATAACACTTATTTTAATCTTTAATGCTTAATGTTGATGCTGAATTTCTTTGTTTCTCTGATGTTTACACAGGAGTTTGGTTAATGCATTGTCACCTTGATGTTCATATTGGCTGGGGTCTAGCTATGGTGTTCTTGGTTGAAAACGGCGTTGGCAAACTGCAGTCCTTGGAACCCCCTCCACCAGATCTTCCTCAATGTTGAGTCAACAAAAGCAATGGATTGGCAAACAATCCATGATGCCAAGAATATAATTCCTTAGTAGTCACTACATCAAGGGAAAGTTTCCAAATTTTCAACATAAAAATAATGCTCCGTAAATCTATACCATTTTGCATAGTCATTGTTTTCATGTACCTAGCTATGGTACAGTATCAAGTTGTATTATTGTCTACTTACAACTAGATGTAGTTTTTATCTTTGAAGCACAAAAATATGCAAGATAATATCAACTTTTATCATAATTTATATATATTTTCATCAATCTCCATCTCCATATTGTTTGACCTCTCCGAGTAATTAAACATACTTACCATTCAGGTAATCAGATGCACTTTTAAAGTCGAGTTGCACTCCAAATATGGTTTAATTTCTGAGCAGAGAGCAAGTCACATACATAACGACGAAGCAATAATGTAATTAACTGCCATGCTGTGGATAAGATACACACAGATCAGTTCTAAGTAAATTAATAACTTCAAAAAAACAAGATTTCAAAAACAACTAAGCAAGATTATATACATGCTTGGTTTTATTACACTGACCTGAGAGTGATTACTCTTCTGAAGTCTGGAGGTCACCTGTGGCCCTTTGCACATTGGTAGCTAGGTTTGTTGTCGTTAGGTAACAATATCAATTCTCTAGATAGTAGATACGGATCAACTTACATCAACATTATCTGGGCTTATACTCACCAGCTCGATCACGATATAAATAAGCATGTATATAGCAACAGATCAACAGTTAATCATGTGAACAGAGAAATGACAAATTAGCAACCACATATGGTATAAACGATCAACATAGTAGGGTGAACAATGCTGATTACCTGGAACCGGAATCAAAACAGGATCTTGCTGGTTCCATATGATCACATATCATTATTTTGTTTAACTTTATTTATTTATTTTGTGAGCAAACTTATAATCATCTAGCTAGTTAGATGGAATACTAATGAATAGAATACATTTTATCCAAAATTTACACTCCGGTGTGTAGATTATATTTATCACATTTTGATGTCGGTTATACAGTTCCATCATGATTCAAATCCAAGACTTTCTTCCATCAAGTAAGACCAAGAACTTTTGCTCCCATAACTCTAACTCTCCAAGACCGAAGTCAATTTAAGGCCGAGAACTTATTCTTCCATAACTCTGTAGTACATTTCTGGAATTGGTCCCCGTCAACCTAGCTAACCAGTGGATCCAAATTAGCTCCGGGCATCCACTTGCCCTGTTACTCTCTCAGATTATTGAAAAGAAGAAATAGTACAAGGACTTTGTGACTAGCGGAGTTGTTAGAAATAGTATGGAGTACAAGTTTTCCTCTGTCAACAAACCGACCCTCTCTACTCTTGTTGTATTAGTGTGTGATAATCTTAGAGCAGCAGGCATTCTGAGTATGCTAACAGAAAGTGAGATCAACTAATAAAGCCAATTAAACCAACCTAACTATCATTACTCGCTACGTCGTTGCTACTGAACCTTTATAATAATAGGCATAACAGAATACTAGTTGAACTACGTATGCACTTGCTACGTTTAGTACTAACTTTTCTTTTCTTGCTTTTTATTCTCCATTTCCATTGTCGGCACTAAACTCTTTCTTCCTAAAAGTTCCCTATATTACAATGGGGAAGTTCCCTATATTACAATGGATTGACAACTTCTGAGAGTGAGAGAAAGTTCGATTGGTTAGGTTTTCTCTTCAGATTTCAGGTGAATTTGAGTCAATTCTCATCGCCACTCTTATGGCTAAAAAAATCATAATAATAAAATAAATAAATTAATTAATTAAAAACTTGTGATTTAGTAGATAGAGATTGAAGGATCAGTGTAAGTCTGTACTTATAAACTACTCCGTAACTACAAAAATTAACTTTAATTTGCTTTTATAAAATTCCAAATGTTGGTTTTCTTATTTTTTATTTTTTGGTCGCAAACTACGTAAAAACTCAACATCAAACTCAATATGGATAGAAGCTATTGGGTTGGGTTCAAATTGTTAAACAATCTACTCAATTAATCATCTAGGTATCTAGCATAATAAGTCCACTACATGCTAGTTTTAACATTCTTTCTTGTAATGAAATAATGATTGGCTAGTATTGGGTGTATCTACTACCAATGTCTTCAGCAAATCGTACGGAATAACTTAAACAATGCAGAACCAATAATGAGACATAATAATGTTGACAAATCTTAGTACGCCCAAACTTAATAATGAGAAAGGAAATAATGTCTTAGACTTGGAGCACTGTCCTGGTCCTTGGAATAACAACTCCATCTAAGTTTATAAGAAAGTATGTGTATGAAGAATGTAACATCTATATGGATCAGATTCAATTCTCATAGACTCATAGAATGAGTTCACGACAACTGTTACAAATAATGTCAAATGCAAGAACGATTTAGACCAAGAAAAATGAGAAACCCCTATCAGACAAAACGCCAATTAGCCATTTCTAACTCATTTTGATTTACAAAATAAACATGTCATTTTTGTAAAACAAAACTTCATCTGATATTCGTCCTAAGAACTGAATGACGATAGTCTGTGAATCCAAATCATCAATCATATTTAGGATGTCTCAAAGTAAGCAAAATTTAAATCAATCATTCTAATCATTGAAGAACATGTTACAATTAAAGACTCAAAAGAAAAGGTCACAATTTCCAGAATGAAGAAAGATTAAGCCATTCAGGAGAGCTAATTTCTTTGAACCTGAGTCTGTGACTTGGGCAAGTAAATACGTATTTTTCAATTTTAAAATAAATTAAGCATGGTTAGTGGGTGCACCAAATTCTCTTAATGAGATGACACAGTGCTTAACTAGGAACCTAATCCACAAACACAACTTAGTATAGACAATGTTAGTTTGTATACATCATTATATTATGGTATTAGGTCATCTCTCCAGTTCATTCTCACGTGTATAAATACCCAAGATCATACACTTAAACTCCCAGCACCATCTCCAACAGCTTCTCTTCAGCAAAAGGCAGAGCAAAAGAAGTGTGATGGAGTCGCACAGCAAACAATGTGGCTACTTCCTCGGATTATCGATCTTTTTTGCATTTGTAGCTGGTTTAGCAAGCGGAGCAATCCAACACCATGATTTTGTCGTAAGTACCTTTTCTGTAGTTTGTTCCATGCATGAAAATCTAATTTACCAACCTTAACTTTGTCAAAATGACACAGATTAAATCGACGCCAGTGAATAGACTTTGCCACACTCAACATGTAATGACAGTAAATGATATGTTTCCGGGGCCAACCCTGAATGTGCGTGACGGAGACACCTTAATCATCAAGGTTACAAACGCTGGCAAATACAATATTACTCTCCATTGGTAAGTATTAACGTATACAATCATTTCAGAAAATAGGCTACTCGGCTAGAATACTTGTTAATGTAACATGTTCTGGAACTTTCACTCAGGCATGGTGTCCGCCAATTGAGGAATCCATGGGCAGATGGACCAGAGTATGTTACACAATGCCCGATTAAGCCAGGAGGAAGCTACACATATCAGTTCACCATTGAGAACCAAGAAGGGACTTTATGGTGGCATGCTCACAGCAGATGGCTGAGAGCCACTGTATATGGGGCTCTAATCATATACCCAAAGCAAGGACATTCATATCCTTTCCCAAAACCCAAAAGAGAATTTCCTCTTATTCTAGGTAATGCAAAGAGACTAGCCCCCCATAAGATAACATAATGATTTATGCTCATAATAAATTGATTTCAAGGTCTGGTGGTTGACAGGGGAATGGTGGAACAGAGACCCAATGCAAGTCCTACGACTGGCTACAATAACAGGAGCAGCTGCAAATGTGTCTGATGCATATACAATCAATGGTCAACCAGGTGATCTATATCCATGCTCGAACAAAGGTAATGTTCAAACCTTATTTCCCACATCTCCTACCTTAGTCTCTTCAGAAGGAGCAAATAGCTTATGTCAACGAAATATAGAAATGAAAATTGTAAGCTAGTTGCCTTAAATGCTCTAAGTACGCACACATTGTAGCTCCTTAGTCAAAACAATGCAGTTCTAGATAGAAATCACCACCCAAAATTAAGAACAATAATAAAATAAAAATTAAAAAAAAAAAAAAAAGGAATGGCAAATAAATACAATATTATTCCAAACGACAGAAAGCCAAAAAAAAGAACTAAAATAGGCGATTTTCATTGAGCATATATAATTTTGATAACAAACATCTTAATTAGTGCTTAATCTGGTGCAGACACGACAATAATTCCTATTCAAGCTAAAGAGACGATTCTTCTACGACTTATCAATGCTGCACTCAATCAAAACCTGTTTTTTTCAATAGCCAATCACCAAATGACAGTTGTTGAAGCAGACGCAGCTTACACAAAGCCCTTCACCACTAATGTTGTAATGATAGCACCAGGTCAAACAACAAATGTCTTAGTCACTGCTAATCAAGCACCAGGCCGCTACTATATGGCAGCTACGGCTTATGACAGTACTAGGAACAATACCTATGACAACACCACCACAACTGCAATCCTTGAATACACTGCTTGCAAATCTAAAAAAGGAAGTCCAATGAGACCAATTCTTCCACAACTACCATTCTGGAAAGATACAAACACTGCAAATGCTTTTACTGCTCAATTTAGGGGCTTATTTAAGGGAAAAGTCCCAATTGAAATACATGAAAACCTATTTTTCACAATTAACCTTGGATTGATCAACTGTTCACGTCCAAATATCCGTTGTCAAGGTCCTAACAACTCTAGGTTCACTGCCAGCATGAACAATGTATCTTTTGTATTGCCAAGAAGGAATTCCATATTGCAGGCCCTGTACCAAAATACTCCAGGTGTCTTCACTACAGACTTTCCTCCAGTGCCCCCAATGTTATTTGATTACACAGGAAACGTACCCCGAGGGCTGTGGACACCTTCACCTGGGACTAAACTATACAAATTAAAGTTTGGATCTCATGTGCAAATCATTTTACAAAACACTAACATTGTCACAACAGAGGACCATCCAATGCATCTCCATGGTTATGATTTCTACGTGGTTGGCAGCGGCAAGGGTAACTTTGATCCAAAGAGAGATCCTGCCAACTTTAATCTAGTTGACCCACCACTAAGGAACACGATTGGAACACCACCTGGTGGATGGGTAGCCATCCGTTTTGTGGCTGATAATCCAGGTAACATATAAACAGCTTAGTTATATTTATTAAAATGTGATTATTTTTCTCTACAGAATTCATTGCAGCTTTGCATTGTACTCTTTAATGTTTATGACGCTAAAAGTTTCTTCCCTCTATTCTGTTTAAAACAGGGGTTTGGCTAATGCACTGCCACCTTGATGTTCATATTGGCTGGGGTTTGGCTATGGCCTTCTTGGTCGAGAATGGTGTTGGTGAATTAAATTCCGTTGTGCCTCCTCCACCACAGCTTCCCCAATGTTGAGTCGCTCACAAGAATAAATGCGTTGAACTTACATGAGATTGCCTTACCCGAAGGTGATAGTGGGCTACCTAAACCTTAAACCAAGAAATTATTCTTCATCCAGAACCAATGTACCTATATATCGTAAACTCTCTTTTAAAAGGGTGTAGAACAAGGTCAAGTTTGAAATTCATTAAAAGACCTTGATGTGTGATTATTTTGTATTGTAAACAAGTGTTTATATATTGAATCAATGCTGAAGTAACAAGTTTCAACTATGATCGTTTTCTTTTCTCAAATTTTAGCAAAGAAACTAAAGCCAATAACACAAACACTAAGGAGCAAGGTAATTCATTTAAAACAATACCAGCAAGCTTCAAAGAGCACGAAATTTCAGCAGCTAACCTTGAGATTAACAAATGTTTGCACAGCTCAATTAAGCAACAAACTTCAAACATCGAGTATCATTGTGAATGTTCTGGCATCGTATACAGCAAAAGCGGACACCACACCTCACACATGTATAATTGGCAGCAAACCCACAAACTGTGCAGAAATTACGACGAGCATTTGTGATAGGAGGACCAGCAGCTGCCCTCAAATAAGTTGGTACATGAGGAGGCAATGCCTCCAAATTTGCCTGTTTCCACCATAAAACAAATTAAACATAAGATCTTCATGACAACAATTTCGCGAAACAATAACATAAGCATTTTAAGAACAACATTCCAACTCCTCACCTCATGAACAAGCTCCAGAAATGTTCTAGGGCCTTTTCTTGCATTTTCTCGCGCTTTCCCTTGACGTGTTTTTCGCTTCATACTCATAGATTGCCTCTTTTGCATATAAGCTACAGTATATAGAACTTCTTAGTTTTTAAACATTTTCATACAAACAAACAAAAATCGAACATAACAATTCACAATTCATTGACCACAAATGCAAGAAACAGCATCATAATCAATCTTCGGGTTAACAGCTTCAAACCTAAATTCCACTGAAAATCAATCTTTTCGGCGTTTTGCAATTCCAATACAAATTCATACTGAAATAACCCTAAATTTGCAATAAATTGACAATAACTTTATAATCAAATAAATAAAATAAAATAAAAAGGCGAGTAAAAGGAAAAACCTTCGTCATCATCATCAAGAGAAGCTTCATCATCATCATTAACTTCGACAGTTTCAACTCCACCATTATCATTCTCCAAAGCTTCAAGCCTTGCTAAAGCCGCCTAAAAATCAACAAAATAATCAATTCTTTCAAAATTCAATATTTTTCGCAAAAAAAAAAATAATAATAATAAAGAATAATAATAATAAAAAAAAAGGGAGAGAAGTGAGACCTGAGTTCGATTATCGGAGCTAGCAAGAGCAGCAGCCATTTTAGTGGCGACTTTACGAGTTCTTGTCGACGTTCGTCGGATTGAGCCGGTGATTTCGTCATCCATTAGCGGAAAATTTGAAGTTTTACGACGATTGACTGCAATTCTTTGACCTAATTTTTCGCAACTGCTGAATGTCGAAGTTTATATGATTAATTTTGTTGCTAGTAAATTTAAGGAGAGAATTCAGACGGAATTGCAAAAGGCCAATCTAACAGTTGATTAATATTGTAAAAGAAAGTACTCAATTTGATATATTTTCGTGGGTCAGGAGTAATTTATATAAACTTAAACTTATATAAAAGGATCTTGTTTACGTAAAAATTTATTATTTATAACAGCATTAAATCATTAAAGTAAAAGGTAGTTCAAGCGGTAAAAGTTTTCCTCTTGATTCCAGGGGATCTTGGGAGACATAAATAATTCCTAAATTAATTAGAAGTACGTAAAGTGTACGTTAAGAAAGTTAAGTCATATTTGAGCGTATCAATTTAGTATATATGTTTCGCCCAAATCATCAGATTCAAACCAACAAATCATGATTTTGAATTGAATTCATATAATGTATATCTTGTGGGAGCTACATGTGCATGTTTAAGGAGAAATTAAAATGCATAATACATGTTTTTTTGGTACAATAGAAATTTGAAAAAAAAAAAAATTAACATTTATTATATACAGCTGAACTAATTTGACACTAAAACTAGATGTTAAAAGGAAATAAAGAAAAAAAAAGTCCAAATAATCTCTTGAACAAATGAAAAATAAATCTAATAGTAAACGTCATGTAAGAAATACAAGAACATCCAACAAAAAAAAAAAAAATTAATCTAGTAACAGGCCCAAGGACTAGCTCTTTGATCTCTCAACACTTGTTGTTGTACTACCAACACTGATCCTGAGGTATCAAAATCGACTGACACCAAAAAATCACCTACTAACCCTAATTCAGGATTATCACTCCATTCTGATAATCCCTCCAACAAAATTGGATTAATTCCATTTTTTCTCCCTACAATCCACAAATCAATTGGAACACTGTCATTCAATGATTGAATGGCCGAAATGGTTTCGAAACCACTACTTACCACAACTTCCTTGTAAACAACCTTTTCATTCCTCTCATTTTTCACCCAAAACCAAGTGACCACCCCATCGTCCAACTTCCTTTCACCCTCATTGTCTCCTTTGTACTCGCTTGCTAGGAATCGAACCACGATCAATGACACGTCTGGGTGGCTCACCATACGGTCTGCTAACGATAGGGCTTCACGTGCATCAGGCCCACCAAGGAAGAGCATGGCGAATTGGCGGTGCACTCGTTGACTTACACGTGTTGGAATAGTCCCCCATGTAGAAGCATTCTTGCATGCTAAGATACCCACGGAGCAAGGTGCATGGGATAAGGTGTTTGTATTAGTTGATTGTGCCCCTGGTCTAAGGAGGGCATTTGAAAAATCATTTCCCTCTTCAATACATTTTTTGTGGAAGGGTAATATTATAAAACCTACCTTGTGAAACAAAGCAATCTCACATATATCTTGGTACATGGTACGTTGAGGTGTAACGCTAGTATAAAAATTCAAGGTCATGCAATCTGTACGAACCTCTTCGTATAGCTTTATGGCATTATGGACCGCCTCATTGTTAGCATCCCAATAATCTTCGAAATGTTCTGTGTGGTTAATAAACACTGGAGCAGCTCGACCAACAAGCTCAACGAGGTAAAGAGCAAAGACATTAAATGGGCTGCTTGCTGTTGGGTTTGCCACTTCCAAAAGGTTAAATAGGCTTGCCACACTTTCTTGGTCGTAAATGCATGCCAGGATACGAAGTTCTGAATCCTGTATCGTGTGTTGTATGGTTCTTTTCTTGTTGATCATGTACGGCTTAGTAGGGTCATAAAGAAGGTTGATTACTGGGCTTGATATGCTTGTCACTATGACCGTCAAAATCACCATTAATGAGAAAGATGGTGTTTGTATAATCTGCACACCAAATAAAAACCACCAAAGTTTTTATATATATATATATATGTAATTTTACTATTTATAAATTCTTTAACCAGATGTGCTCATGTTCAGACCATTGAATGAATAGTGAAATACATGTGACCATTATGAAAGCAACAACCAACTTGAAACATACCTTTAAATCCACCCAGTGAAGATAAAGTAGAAATTCAGTTTGACCTCTAAGGCTAAGCATGAAGCCCAAAACAATAGAATCTCTATACGACATATCCATAAATCGAGCCGCCATAACAACGGAAAGAAGCTTGGTAACATAACCCATTACAGCCAAAGCGAAGAGTGGTGTTAAGCAAGACCAGCATGCATTCATAGCAAAAACATCTGTCTTTAGTCCAACAATAGCATATGAAAATGGCATTAAAACATCATTCATAATAACTTCACTTTTATGGACTATAGTTGCCCCTATCGGAGGACCATCTGGTATAGCAAGCCCAAGCCAAAGTGGCCCATTTCCAATTGCTGCCCCAATAAAATCAGTTGTAAAGCCCATCACAAATACTCCTAACAATGTTGCTGTAATATATTTTTGTTCCACTGGTTTACCTTCTGGAGTATGTCTATTGATCCATTGCATTACTTGTGGTATGCCACCAATCACTAGTCCACTAATCGCAATTACCGTCACCACGTAATACAATGCGTTAATCGCCTTGCTTTCACTTTGCTTAATGGCTTCGAATGCAATAATAACCGTTATTCCAAGAACGTCACTTATAATCACTGTTGTTAAGGCAATTCTTCCCACTTCAGAGCTTAACAATTGCATGTCTCTTAGAACTGAGTATATTACAGGAAATGTTGTAATTATTACGGCTGAAATTACACCTCCTATGGATGAGTATTTTCTTAGTTCTGGATCCATGTAATCTCGGATACAAAATGCAACTAACCATACAAGAATGTGGGGGATTGTAACCCCTGCTGCGGCTATCATCCAATGCTTCTTTCCGGCCTTCTGAACTACACCGAGGTCCATTTTTACCCCGGTCACAAATAGGAAGTACATAAACCCCATGATCCCGATGTTTTGGATTACAAATCTAGAATTCTCTGGGATGACATTCTTTGCAAAAACCTCGTCATAGCCTAGGAATGACGGCCCAAGGATTATGCCCGCCTGCAGATACACACCCATAATGTTTTAGTTATCAAGACTAGACTTACATGCATTACTTAATTTTCATCAAGGATCAAATTTAATTTCAAGTCTTGATATTCACATTTTAGTGTCAAGTATAAAAGAAGATAACTAAAATACTCTGTATATGACATCTACGGTCTACACTCTACACACGTAGTCTAGAAGTAAATTGCATTTGTAACACTATATATATATAAATTAAATTAACTACTACACATGCATGTGTTTATTTTTTGTTGTCTTGTAAATTTATTTGGTTGATCAATTACAATTATACGAGCATACAAGATCTTTTTGAATACCCCATAATTAATGAAATTCCAAAATTAGTGAACATTCAAAATAAATATAAGAGAAACTTACAAGGATATCAGAGATGCACTTAGGTTGTTTTAGAGGCTTCAAGATCAATCTCATTAATTGGCTCAAAATAAGGATTAGAGACATTTCCAATAGAAGAATGGTGAAGGAGAAATCAAGAGGACTGGATCCTTGAAACACTGAAAATGCATGATTTCCACGGTTTCGTCGACAAATAATCTCAACGACTCTACCATGATAATCTATCACAGCTGATCCATTTAACTCAGATAGTGTTTGATCCATAACAACGACGTTACAGTGAAGATTGGATACGATATTAACGTTAGTGAATATAGATATGGTTTTGATTTATCGTCGTTGGATCTTCCCATGAATCATCAAAACAACGATGGTAAGAGTACTAAAAAAAACACCAATATGCATGGATGCATGCATCGAAGCAAGACTTGTGAAATCAGTTAATCATTGTCAAGTAACTAAAAATATAGCAAAAACTAAGTTTTTTTTTTTTTTTTTTT
>PYUH01000120.1:2750162-2767292 GCA_016808085.1 Suaeda aralocaspica | reverse complement strand
TGGTCACGGGGGGGGAATTCATGAACTACTCATATATAACTCAATCTCACTCTCTCATTGTTTATGAAAAAAAAAAAAAGATGTGGCCTTTACTATTATTTGGGGCATCCACCAATTTCTCCACAAGATGTTGCAATTTAACTATTAATGGTTAAAAATTAGAAAAATTGACCGTGGTTTAATTTGTTACGATACATATGACTAGAATTTAGTCAATGGTGTGCATTTGTGATCACACAATTATTTTCTTCATATAAATTAAATGAGAGACACAGAAAGGTTTAATCACTATTTCAAGTAAAAGAAATTTTTTATATAATTAACATAAAATATTAGGCATGATGATGATCAACATCAATATAAGAGTTTCGAAATTAAACAATAATAATCTATCAAAAAAAAAACTCTTGTCACGTACGGCCTACCCCTTAAACTACATAATTAAGTGCCTTCAGAAATAATAATCTGGCATTGATGAGATCAATTATAAAGTAAAACAAAAAGCACATATTATAATAATTTATGTGAGAAGAATAGACAATATTCTTTGAATTGACTATTTTAGTATATAACCCACAAATCTGCTGATAAATAGAAACAGCTTTATGCTTCTTTAATTTAATATCACTTATATTGTACTTCTATTCTAAATATAACCACGCAAATGAAACATATAATTTGAATAGTTGACAAATAAAACCTTAGATTGTTGCTTTGGGAACACTCTTTATTTGTTATGTTGTCTGTAGATTTGCTTCTTGCTTCCTTCACAAAACTTTTCCATTACTTGCTTCATATTATACACTACTACTAGCAGAGTAGTATCATTTCAAAACACAATTATACCATACTTCAAAATTTATAGGATTGTTCTCAAAATAAATAAATAAAAATTAGAGGATTTATTTATTTTACAAAAATAGCAAACCTTTTGAGAATGCATATGATCACTTCTAATTTTTCCTCTCCAAAAATAAAAAATAAAAACTCAGTTTTTCTTTACTTTTTTTTTTTTTTTTATTTTAAGTTTTCAACCAAGAAAACTCAAGTTTATTTATGGAGCTACTTCATGAAATTAAATAAACCTAATCAGGTATTCAAAGAAGAAACACAAAAAAAAAAAAATATATATATATATTATATAATATATATATATAATGTTAAAATGATACATAATGAAATAAAAGTGTAGTAAATAAGACGCTGCATCCCCGTGGAGGCGAATGTATCAGATTCATATAACAAGAAAAAGAACCCGTGAACTCAGGATAGATAGCGCCATTAAATTTCAATGAAACTGAACAAAAAAATAAACTCATAATTTCATAAGTTTTTTATTCTTATATATCATATTAATATGTACTAACATATTATTTATTATTATTTAATTATATTATTATTATTATTATTATTATTAATTATTTATTATTATTTATGTAACATAGAATAATATATGTGCTATATTCATGGCGCGTCTATCCCTCCTGAGGACTTTACAGATTCTTCCAATCGTTTCTTCTTCAAAAACAAATCAAAGGAATCGCTAGTACTTAGCCAGACAAACAAAGTTATAACTCGGTTTTTTTAGAAAAGAGTATTTTCTTCTGTGAATTGTTTTTTTTTTTTGTTTTTTTTTTTTATTTTAATTTATTATATATAGTAAAAAACTAATAACTAATAATGCTGCTGAGAGATAGGGATGAGAACCATTTTACGTGGGTGTGGGGGATGATGAAGACATAGAGGGAGGGAAGAGGGGGCCCTCTATTTATAAGGGTAAGGGTGACTAAGCTATGTGAGGGAGGGTAATAGAGTAATTTTGCCCTTAAGGTTACCCCTAAAATATAGACGTATGGACCATAGCACTCCTAACTGTTTAAGGTGTGATTAAGTTCGTGGGGGGGGGGGGGGGGGGGGGGGATATGAACTACCACACTCATCTACTCTCTCAATTTTATGAAGATGTTGCACTTTACTATTATTTGGTCAAATTTTCTCCACGAAGATGTTGCAATTTACTATTATATGGTTAAAAATTAGAAAAATTGACCGTGGTTTAATTTGTTACGATACATATGACTAGAATAGTAGTCAATGGTGTGCATTTGTGATCTACACAATTATTTTCTTCATATAAATTAAATGGAGTACACAGAAAGGTTTAATCACTATTTCAAGTAAAAGAAATTTTTTATATAATTAACATAAAATATTAGGCATGATGATGATCAACATCAATAATAAGAGTTTCGAAATTAAACAATAATAATCTATCAAAAAAAAAACTCTTGTCACGTACATGGCCTACCCCTTAAACTACATAATTAAGTGCCTTCAAGAAATAATAATCTGGCATTGATGAGATCAATTATAAAGTAAAACAAAAAGCACATATTATAATAATTTATGGTGAGAAGAAATAGACAATAATTCTTTGAATATGACTATTTTAGTATTATAACCCACAAATCTGCTGATAAATAGAAACAGCTTTATGCTTCTTTAATTTAATATCACTTATATTGTACTTCTATTCATAAATATAACCACGCAAATGAAACATAATAATTTGAATAGTTGATCAAATAAAACCTTAGATTGTTGCTTTTGGGAACAACTCTATTATTGTTTGTCTGTAGATTTGCTTCTTGCTTTCCTTCACAAAACTTTTCCATTACTGCTTCATATTATACACTACTACACTAGAGTATCATTTCAAAACACAATTATACACATACTTCAAAATTTATAGGATTGTTCTCAAAATAAATAAATAAAAATTAGAGGATTTATTTTATTTTACAAAAATAGCAAACCTTTTGAGAATGCATATGATCACTTCTAATTTTTCCTCTCCAAAAATAAAAAAAATAAAAACTCAGTTTTTCTTTACTTATTTTTTTTATTTTAAGTTTTCAACCAAGAAAACTCAAGTTTATTTATGGAGCTACTTCATGAAATTAAATAAACCTAATTCAGGTATTCAAAGAAGAAAACACAGAAAAAAAAAAAATATATATATATATATATATAATAATAATAATAGTAAATAAATAAAATGATAACAAACAATAATGAAATAAAAGTGAGTAATAAATGAAGCATGCATACCCGTGAAAGAGGCGAAAATAGTATGATTCATAAATTCATAGTAAGAAGAACCCGTGAAACTCAGGATAGATAGCGCCATTAAATTTCAATGAAACTGAACCAAAAAAATAAACTCATAATTTCATAAGTTTATTTTATTCTTATATATCATATTAATATGTTACTACATTATTATTATTATTATTATTATTATTATTATTATTATTATTATTATTATTATTATTATTATTATGTAACATAGAATAATATATGTGCTATATCATGGCGCTATCCCTCCTGAGCTTTACAGATTCTTCCATACTTTCTTCTTCAACAAATCAAAGGAAATTTCTCTTGGATTTTCTTCTGTAATTGTTTTTGTTTTTGTTTTTTTTTTATAATTTATTATTATTAATAGTAATAATAATAATAATAATAATGCTTGAGAGAATAGGATGAGACATTTTATGTGGGGGATAATGAAGAAGAGGTGGGGAAAGGGGGTCTATTTATAAGGGTAAGGGTGACTAAGCTAGGTGAGGGAGGGTATGAGAGTAAATTTGCCCTTAAGGTTACGCTACTATAGACTATAGTTATACACTCCTAACTGTTATTAAGGTTCGTGGGTAAACAGCGTGCATCTCTACTACAGCTCCAGAAGATTTTTTTCTCATTGCTTGTACGTATATAACGTGTATGGCTTCATTTTTTACCTTAACAAATTGATTTTTTTTGTCGATGCTCTTTAAGCAGCTGATTTTCTAATACACAAATCTTATGATTATTTAGCGATAAATTTGTAATTTGGAAAATATATATTTGATTCTATTTTATTACTTATTAATTTGTTTATTTGGCGTTAAGTGTATATCTATTAATTTTCTTTTGTGATAAATAATACCAATAATTAACTTGCTGATTTTTGGGCTGAAGTAAATAATGTAAAGAAGTCCATATGAATCAAGATGATTATTCAGATATATAATACCTTGCAAGTACAAATAAGGTGAATTGGACAAATAACTTAATTGAAGTTTATTTGTATCTATTCTAACTTATTTGAATATAATAATAAATTCATTTTGAGCTTATTAATAGAAACCATCTAAACTAATCTAATCAATATTTTCTCAAAAAGAAAACAATAATTAAGGTGAATAGACTCTATATTTGAAGATGAGAAACAATTAATTGCAAAAGTTTTCATAGTGAACAAGCTAAGGTCTAGCTAGGTATCAGAATGATGTAACGATAATACGGGGTAGCACAATTCAATTCGAATTTTCTATTCACTCAACTCAGTTTATGAAAGTTTCAATATAGTTTGATACTAAGCTACTTCATACAATTTATGGAGTAGTCCCAATTAGTTGAGTTTATATCATTTCAATCATTCCAAAGCAAATCCTTACAAAAATTAATGTACGAGTATGACTCATACATTTATTTTTGTATATAGGGAATTGCTTTAGAATGATTTGATTACGACCAAACAATTTAGAAATTAAATAGTGATTAAAGTACTCTCAAGTTTAGGGCCTGTTTACTTCACCTTAAAATCAGTTTACTTTTTTTTTATTTTGCTACTCATTAATCCTTCATAAAAAACTCTCGGTTCATCTATTTTCAACTGAAGTAAACAGGCCTAAAAATCAGTTCAGTTAATCTCTTCTTTTATTTTGCTACTCATTAATCCTTCATAAAAAAAAAAACTTTCAGTTCAGTTCGGCTCCAATCAGTTCATTTAAGTTCAGCTATTTTCGGTTGAAATAAACAGACCCTTAGTATGATAATGATTTAAGGCGGTCCAGCTAGTTGATCAAGTTCAATTTTGTTCATAATAACTTACAAGTAATTTGTTTTATAGCCAATTAATATGAATCCAAAATGGATTTAAAGCAATATTTCAGCCTTTAGTTACTTTTCGATTTTCAATAGTCAACACTCAACACAAGTCAGACTATATTTGTTTGGCATGAAACATACATCATCAAATCTTATGAAGATTTAATTTTAATTTTTTTTTTTTGTTATTTTCCAGCTTTTGGGGAATGGGAAATGAAGGACGGAAAGGGGGTAGTTTCAAAAAAGCAAAAATGTAAGCACAACGATAATTCGCCTGCCGACTACGCTACGTAAGTAGTGGCTCTGTCTGCTCAAACTCAATCTCGGAATACGGGGATTTTCATTTTGATTTTGTACAAACCTACTTCCAACTGACTGCTGCAATACCACTACTGCATCCTTTTTAAAAAAAAAAAATAGTACCATTAAATAATAAATAGTGAGGGATTACCGATTAATTGGCCTTGGTAATTGGCCGAAAGCTGATAGCTAGTTTGGTTGATTGGTTTGATTGGCTGATTGTATTAATTGAATTTATTGGTTGGTAGTTGTTAATTGTTTTGTTTGGTAATGGTTATTGGCTTTCGGCTTTTAAATTAATATTAACTTTAAGCATATGTTTATTTTAATTAAGAAGTGAACTTTTCAAGGGTAAATATTGTAATTTACTTATTTATTATCTAAAAGCCAAAGGAAAACGCTCATCATACTAGCTTGTGGCTTCTACTAAAAAGCTAGCTTTTCAGCCAATGTAAAAAACCAAAATCAAACAAGTATTTTTGATTGTTTGACTAAGTCATACAAACCAAAAGCCAAAAACTAGTTGAAAAACTAGCAACCAAACGACCCCTAAGTTGATACTCAAATACATATTTTATAATCATATCATATTATATATAATGAAGTTACAATATATCACAATAAAAATCCATAATAAATTCACTTTTATCAACTATCGTTGTGATATATATGTAATTCTATTGTAATACATACTATAAATATTGTATAATTGTTCGGTTTTCCGCAAGTTTTTCCATGTCTTTGTGTAAATAACCCACTAATGGTTCGCAATCAATAACATCTTTACCGTCTAAAAGTCTAAAGTAACGATGAGTCGGAGAACGCCGTGCATTGATGAATGGTGAGGGCCCATATTAACGATCATGAGATCTTTTCTGGTAATTGGTACAGTCACATACAGGTTTTTACCTTATTCATTCTTTGACAATAATATACATACCATAATATAATTATAGTACGTATGCAAATAGGTATGTGAGAAATTAGGAATTGCCCGCAAAAAAATACCAGTACTAGTCGTCATACACTCATACTCATACCACTACTACATTATAGGGAGTAATTATATAGTATTATTAATTATTATGAGTACCAAATATTTGGTCATACTCATGGTATGGCATTGGCATGGCCCCTAGCTTTTTCCTTCACTGTTTTTTTGTTAAATCTTTTGCCATTATCCCATTACCCTAATTTTACTCATCTTGTCGGATCTACTCCTACCATGGATTGCTCCTTTTTATTATACTACTTTCGATCATATAGTTGCATACATCAATATATCATATGTAATGGATCATATACCATATATATCCAAATATATCATGCCTAACATGTGTGGGAAAGGAGCCACTGCACCTAGCCACACCACATTTAGTTTCTATATTGGCATGGTATCGGCGAAAAGCGTAATTTCTAGACTTCTAGTGTCCGGATATGATAGATAATACTCATGATATACATCCATACTACCTTAAGCTAAAAGGGTTGCAGACTCTCACGTGAGGGAGTTGCATAATAGATTATGAATGTAATTTATGAGCCTTCAACATCAGCTTAATCTTTTTGTTAAGTTTGGATATACATTTGTCAAATTCTAACCTTCTTCTATTTCATCCTTGGCTCTGGTTACATAATTTTGTTTGATATAACTATGTGTGGGGGATGCTTTGGACGTGACGCTTTGAGTATCCCATAACAAGTCTTGACCATAATGTGGTCAATAAATACAAGAACCGAAGTCCTAGATACGATAACTATATACACTTAATTTTTTAATCTTTACATTGAGTAAGCTTAAATCGAGCTAAAATTTGTTTTAAAAAATATGTAATTTTTTTAATAAAAAAAAATTAGAGAACAAGGTCTTACTCAAATCTTCAATGGCTCAAAAACATTAAGAAAATTAAAGAAAATAGTTGTTGAAAGCAGAGCGTATGCACTTAGCTATGACATTAATTAAAGAATTACGCAAATTAAGTGATCAATGCACAAATACGTATACGTACCGTAGTTTATATGACGGTGTTCCCCTTTGTGGTTTTCTCACTCAATGCAACAGCAAAAAATTAATAAAATATGACACTTAATTAACTTACCAAATAAAGATAGTTTTCACAAATCCAACTTTAATTAAGTTCTTACTAAGTTATAATTAAACGTTATCATTAGCAAAAATTTGCCCTTTAACCTCCCAACAGCACTACGTGATTTATACTTTTATGGAATCTTGTACTGTATTCTGTCAAAACATTCATCATTACTTATTAACTTCAATTCTTTATTAGTCGGCAAACCATTGATATACTCTTTACTTCAGCTGAAAACAGCTGAACTAAATTGAACTGAGTTGAACTGAACTGATTAGAGCTAAATTGAACTGAACTGAAAGTTTTTTATGAAAGATTAATGAGTAGAAAAATAAAAGAAAAGCTGAACTGAATTGAATTGAGCTGAATTGAACTGATTTTAAGCTGAAGTAAACAAACCCTTAGGCGTATTATTTGTGTCAATCACAACCTAAAAGGCACTTGATCTTATTATCTTAATCTTTGACTCACCATATTATATTCCAATACTATATAGATTAATATCAAGTTATAGCTAACTAGTTGTGTACCATCGATATATGCAGTATATATACAGTGCATACGGTAAACAATTATTTTAAGACTTCATCAATTTAATTATTTATATATGTACGTTAAAAAGTTATGTCATGTCAATTTCACATTTTTGCTATAGAAAAAAATTGTCCAGGTATGTTGCATGATTGAGTTGGTGCAACGTAGTTGATAGAAAAGACTGAAAATAACAATATGCTCTGTATTGCAAAAAGAAAGAAAAATTATCAAAGATAGAGAAATATGCATATAATCCTTGTATACTTGAAAGATAGAGAAATGTGTGTATATGGAGTGAATCCCAGTCTAATACAAACTCAAATTAATAGAAGGAAAATGTCAACGTCATTAAATCATTAATATTGCTCTAGGATGATTTAGGTCTGTCAATATCATAAAATAGGTTTAATTGATAATCATGTGAAGATAAGTCATCAAATAAGTACATGTCCACTCAATGGTCTATAGTAGGACATTGAGATCGATCTATGTAGTACCAAAACATAAAATAAAGAAAAAATCTTACCCATCAACATATAATTTCATATATTATATATTACAAACAAAAAAAAATCTTAAATAAAAATTTAATTACGCTTTAATAATAAATTTATCGCAATCTATATTGATGACCTTAGTGTTGAGAATAAAGAACTTGGTTAAAAAAATTTGTGATTTTGAAACAAAATTTAAGAATTGAGAAACCCATAAAAAGAAAAAACCCCATATTCTCGACAAACAATAGTTGTCCGTGAATACAGAGTACATGTTAAGTGTGTTTATATTAAGTGTTTTTGTGTTAGGGCTTGACAAATTGACATGTTAAATGAGATATTTGCATTATATATGTATTTATCTCCTGACTTTGGAAGTTCTCTAAATGAAGATAATTGTTTTTTGAGACTAAAATCGTGTATAGGGCATCCTAGTGTCACCTACACGTGATAGAAAAGCATGGCAAAAACAAATCGGAGCCTAGGAAAGCCTCTGGAAACCGAAAATGAAGGTTATTCACGGTTTTTGGGGTACCGAGGTCCCGAAAAAAGTTGCCAAAATTTTTACAATGTGCTTTTATGGTCTAAAGAGGAAACCGGGTATATTTTCAAGGTTCAGAAAGGTCATAAGACATGTCCCTAGAAAGTGAAAAGACTACTGTGTCATTTTTGGAAAAGTATCTACAAAGGGAGAATAAAAAGGTTTTAGGGGCTGAAATTGAGTAGTGAGGCGTCCTAGAGTTCCCGAGTTCCCAAAATGACGAAAGTTTATTTCCTAAAAGTTACTGTGATTTATAAACTAAGACTAATCTTGCATGTTTTCTCATACTTCAGGCAATATTGCTTGTTAGGACGTCGAAAGCATGATTTAGGAGTAGAAATTGGGTTAGGATCTTGGCTGATTCGAGTAGATGAACTAATTAATGAAGCGTATTATTTGAATATGACATATTTTAATAGACTATAAATCTCTGCAATGTTGCACTTATACTTAACTAATTGACTATAACGAATTCAAGGTTTTAGAATGAATTGAAACATATTCAAAAAGAAATTCCATAAAGAAAACACACCTATAGGGTACAAATTAATTGTAACCAAGGGAAATTTTTTTTGGCAATAAATTTGTGCCGATCATACTCCGTTTAATTTATCGGCACTTCACTTTCATCCATTATTTGGTCGTATGCTCTTCCACTATTAATCGAAGGGCGGATAACTAATGAAATGTGCGGATATCAACTCCCATAAGTTTAGGATAACAAATCTCATAGTAGGTTCACACTCCACCTCAAAATGCATAAATTATCCTAAATACTACTCATAGTAGTAGTAGATTTCATGTCTATATACTCGTACTCTTTGGTCTAAAAAATGTAACACTAAACATCTAGGCTGAATGATGCATAATGATTTTAAAGAGAAACGATGTAACCTACTCCGTATTAGGCTAGTAATGTCAATGTTCAAGTTCAGGTCAATTTAATAGTTCAAGTTATGAAATTAATGCATTTACTCAATGTTTCAACATAACTGAGTTCAATCAACTATATATATTAAAACGTAAGGCGAATTATAGCAATCCGCCATGTGGTGCCTCTTTAATACAACTTTAATGTATCGTGAATGTTAGCTAAAAAAACATGTTTGTTAAGAATTGAACTTGTGCCTACTCAATTTTAGACACATAAAACTTTATCAACTAAGCTATGCATTACCATTGTTATTTTATCATACAACAGATTATAATATCATATATTGCAAAATAAATGAAAACCTCAATATAAAGCAAATGGACAAATAACTTTTAATTTTATTTTCTAATATGTATGTTAAATTGCATAAATGTATAATGAATAACATTAAACAATTGCTTTGTGATTATCTTTTAACACATTGTGTGTCATCATTTCATATTCAGTTTTTTTTCCCCAATATCATAATTGTTCTTCCACTTTAATGCTTTAAATTTCTTTAGCAATCGTGTATTCATGTTCNGAAAGTTTATTTCCTAAAAGTTACTGTGATTTATAAACTAAGACTAATCTTGCATGTTTTCTCATACTTCAGGCAATATTGCTTGTTAGGACGTCGAAAGCATGATTTAGGAGTAGAAATTGGGTTAGGATCTTGGCTGATTCGAGTAGATGAACTAATTAATGAAGCGTATTATTTGAATATGACATATTTTAATAGACTATAAATCTCTGCAATGTTGCACTTATACTTAACTAATTGACTATAACGAATTCAAGGTTTTAGAATGAATTGAAACATATTCAAAAAGAAATTCCATAAAGAAAACACACCTATAGGGTACAAATTAATTGTAACCAAGGGAAATTTTTTTTGGCAATAAATTTGTGCCGATCATACTCCGTTTAATTTATCGGCACTTCACTTTCATCCATTATTTGGTCGTATGCTCTTCCACTATTAATCGAAGGGCGGATAACTAATGAAATGTGCGGATATCAACTCCCATAAGTTTAGGATAACAAATCTCATAGTAGGTTCACACTCCACCTCAAAATGCATAAATTATCCTAAATACTACTCATAGTAGTAGTAGATTTCATGTCTATATACTCGTACTCTTTGGTCTAAAAAATGTAACACTAAACATCTAGGCTGAATGATGCATAATGATTTTAAAGAGAAACGATGTAACCTACTCCGTATTAGGCTAGTAATGTCAATGTTCAAGTTCAGGTCAATTTAATAGTTCAAGTTATGAAATTAATGCATTTACTCAATGTTTCAACATAACTGAGTTCAATCAACTATATATATTAAAACGTAAGGCGAATTATAGCAATCCGCCATGTGGTGCCTCTTTAATACAACTTTAATGTATCGTGAATGTTAGCTAAAAAAACATGTTTGTTAAGAATTGAACTTGTGCCTACTCAATTTTAGACACATAAAACTTTATCAACTAAGCTATGCATTACCATTGTTATTTTATCATACAACAGATTATAATATCATATATTGCAAAATAAATGAAAACCTCAATATAAAGCAAATGGACAAATAACTTTTAATTTTATTTTCTAATATGTATGTTAAATTGCATAAATGTATAATGAATAACATTAAACAATTGCTTTGTGATTATCTTTTAACACATTGTGTGTCATCATTTCATATTCAGTTTTTTTTCCCCAATATCATAATTGTTCTTCCACTTTAATGCTTTAAATTTCTTTAGCAATCGTGTATTCATGTTCAAAATACTAACCGTCCAAAATATAATTATTCTCAAACAAATTCAACTCACATAAATCCCTAATAATGAATAAATCATTGCTTGAGAGAAAAAATACATTAACAAATGATTATATTTGAAAATAATTAAATATAATATATATATATTGCCAAAACATTTTTATTGCTAATGTAAAAGGGTTTCGTATACATTCGTACTTAATATTTCATATTATGAAATTTTAAATTTGATTTTAAGATTTTTTTTGTAAAAACTACTTAGTTAAAACTTATAAAATTAATTTAATAAGCCTTAAACTATTTTTTGTATCAAATGATCCGGCCGGGACAACTCCCGGGATCAAAGCTAGTTAATCAATTAAAATGACAATTATAAATTTATACTCCTCCTGTCCTCAATAGACGTAGTAGTAAATTAGCAATGTACTATGGAGTATTTATGTGGGACTCCATTACTCCAAAACAACGAAGCAACCAACTAATTAAACACAAAGATATTTGTGTGAGGGGTCATCATATTCATATAAATTTATGAAAAAATACTACCTCCGTACTACATTGTTTGCAACAAATGAATTTTTTATATTTTACAAATAATATCCATTTCTTATAAGTAATCGATTACGAAGATAGTATAAAATAAAATAATAATAGTGTACAACCATGGTGTTCGTGGGGAGAGGTTGAGTAGGGAAGGGGAATGCTCTGACTCAAAGGAATGCCTCGGCACTTGGACCCCTACGCTGACTAACCAATGAGCAATGACCATTCCTCTTTCTTACCCCCATCTCTCAACCTCTCATTCTTCTCTCTCTCTTCTCTTTTCTTTCTACCTTAATTCCTTACCTTTCCTTGCTTACGCTGCAGTCTGCCATACCCTGCGCCCTCCCTCCGCTTGCAGCCTTGCATGTATTTATGGAGTAGTTTTTAATTTTTCTTTTCCAAATAAAGTCTGATTTAGGATGTGTTCTGTACGTGAAATTTAGGGTCTGTTTACTTCATCTGAAAACAGTTGAACAGAAGTGAATTGATTAGAGTTATAAGTCTACACCATAGGAGAGAATAACTACACATAAGCCTATCGGGGTGCTATTCTAAAACCAAACGGTAGTCACTCACTCTCTTATCTAATTATTTTTATTTTTCAATGTGTGATTCACTCACATGTGAATTTATACATTTGTTAATTACTACCTCCTTTACAAAATAAACGGTAACAATTGAACATTTTCTTTCTCTAATTTTGGTCAATAACTCAATATATAGCACTTTATTTGTAACGAAAATGGTAAATGAGTAAGTCGTTTTTAGTATAATACCCTATAGTTCTTGAAATACCGCCAAAAAAAACATTGAAGAATAACATTGGCAACAAAATTTTGAAGAATGAAACGAATATTGAATATACACTGATTCAGCATGTCATAAAATATGCAGCGAAACAAAGAAAAGGAGTCACTGACCCAAAAGTTATTGCTTAGTTCTTACTTCGTCAGGGGACCCCCCCGCTCCTTTCGCTTCCTTCTTATGAGATACCCCATCCTCATTATCTAACTTAGACAAATCTCTCCTTCTTAAGTTGTGGAATCACATACTACGTTACTAATATTCATTCTCACCGTTTTTTAAAAAATAATTCACTCTTACCTATTGTCACAAACTTTTTTACGTGGTATATTTTTTTACTCCGTATAATAATCATAAATAATAGCCCTTGCCTCTTAGTTGTAAATATTTGTTATCGAGATAATATTCAAAGTATTATATGAGAAATATTCATAAGAGTGACAACATTAACGCATTTGTAGGTGATAGTAATAGTATTTGAACTTGTAACAATGAGAATATGAGATCTGGGTTTACGAGTTCAAATCTTTTGACAACATAACTGAAATTTTTTGGGTGGAAATATGGAATTTCAGAATAATGTGAAATTGTCATTCCAAAAATAACATAATTACCTTATCTGTTTTGTTTTCAATCTCCACCCAGCTCCTTTTAAGCTTTGACTATTCTCTAAAGACAAGTTTGATGATTCCACACAAACTCCTTGGCCGGCCCTATTATACTTTGTCTCTACACCCTTTCTCCTACCATGGATCACTCATTTTTCTTTTGGGGTGAACATAAATAATTCGAACAATTTTGTTTAAGTCTATGTCATATACACCCTCCGTTTTCTATTTTTCTTATCCGTCGTTATTTATCTTTTCATTATGGTATATGATATAATAATAGTAGTGGAATTAAATTAGGGTAATAATTGATGAAAGTGAAACACCTTGCAACTAATAGTAGATAATGTGTGAGGTCCATCTTAATAAAAAAAAATATTATGAACCTAATAAAGTTGTTTGGTAAAGAAAAATATGAAACATCCCAAAACAGCATACGTAAAGAAAAATAAGGAAAAGAGAGAGTAATAACCTGGATAGAGATATTTAAGTCATATTTTTTTGAACTTATTTTAGGTTTAGTTAGTTCAATAAAAATTACCTATGGAGTATAAAATTTATTTTTATTTTTACTCATGAATATTCAAAGATATAAATTGAACCTAATATACTACATAATAATAATAATAATAATAATAATAATAATAATAACCTAGGGACTAGCTTATAATAATAGATGCAATTTGCCAATTTATAGCATGTGAATTGTAAAAGCATTATTGATCCTTGATGAATGACAATGCTTGAGCTAAGTTCCAAAACTCATTTAACAAAATCTGAATCACAAAATACAAATCAAATCCCTAATAACATAAAAATAGAAGATTCGACCTTGTCTTGTATTATATAACTTATTATGAAACTAAAACGGAAAGCCTTTTGATAATTTGACATGCCAATATTTGATGTGGCTATTGTTTGATAGATCAACAAACGTCAATCACAATGATTATTATGAATGAAAAATGATTGCAGATATTTGAGTTGGGATGAATTTATTTGCTGCCTTCAATCTGACAAGGCTCATTAAAGAGCCATCATAATGTTACATCTAAGTCATGCTACAAATTATCCCCAACGATGATAATTGAACTTCCTACAAAATATTAGAGTTTTGTTTGGACAACGAGGGTCGAGGGATATCTTAGTTGGTTATAATATCTTTTCATGTTCAATAGCTTTGTAATTGAGGATCGAAAAGGAATAATATTGCTTAAATAACTAAAATTGGGAATATAAATTGATCTAAAACAAATCAAAACAAATAATTGAAAAGGTAGTCAATGTGAAACAAATTGTTTCACCTTCCTATTGCAATATTCGCAAAATTTTTCATTTTAAATTGTAAATACTAACCATCTATTTTTATTTATTTACCTAAGATTCCGTATCATTACGAAGGTAGTAGTTAGCTAGCAACTTAGCACATGCATTGTCTGACTATACCAATAACTGGTTTGTTGTTGGGGACTTTGAAATTTTGTTTTACAAGTCAAGCAAATGGGTAAATAAGACCTGGCCCAATTGTTAAAGAAGACATGTACAAAATAGCCTATCTTAGAAAAAATCATGGTTGGGCCTTAAATAAGCCCAATTACAAAAATAAAAACTATATTGACTAAAACTCACGTGGAATGACATAGGCCTCACAATAAAAAGGAATTCTGAAGCATTTGATAATCTGATATGATAGTGAATTAGTGATCAATTATCATGATACCTTTGCCAAGTTGCCAACCATATGTGGTTCACAGAATTTCAAAAAATAAGAATATAACTATATCATAAATCATAATGTCATGTCATTTTGATTCAACCATCTTTAATTGGTTATCTAAATATTGCAAGGTGACAAAGTGTGTATTTGACATTACAGGATTACATGAGTATAAGATCATCATCAAATTAGTAAATTCATACTCTTCCCCATTCTCACGTTCTAAAAGCCTGTTTACTTCAATTGAAAATAGTTGAATTGAACTGATTGGAGCTGAGTTGAACTGAACTGAAAGTTTTTAATGAAGGATTGATGAATAGCAAAATGAGGGAAGAGCCGAACTGAACTGAACGGACCTGAGCTGAGCTGAGCTGAACTGAACTGAACGGATTTTAAGCTGAAATAAACAGGCCCTAAGCTTCCAACTCAATTACTACTAAACAAACAAGGATTTATGGAGAGTTGAAAATAAAATTCACTCCTAAGTCCTAAGCTATAATCCCACATATCAAGCACTCCATAAAGTATTAGCGTAGAACGAGTGTAGTGTAGCCATTGCATCATTCAAATTAACCTCTTGGATACAAAATGAGTAATAACCCAATAAAATCTTATTCTTTTGAGCTAAACTGAATTGAACTAAAATGTGTTTTGAAACAAATACAAAAGCAACATATATTTAGAAGTCACTAAACTGAAATAAATGGAATTAAAAATAAGTTTAAGACAATAGACATATGATAATTCACCTCTATTTCTAAATTAATGGAGTACTCCCTGTTATTGTATATCCTATTTAGTATAATTGGTTGTACAAACTTTGTAGATTTATTTAATTGTTCAATCAAATAATAATGTATTCGGATGAACAAATGTAATAATTTTATTTGTCAAAAAACACCCTAAATAACTCTTAATTTATCGACCACTAAAAAAAACTCCATCCGTTTTAACTCGTACATATGTCAATGCACTTAATTGACCTTATATATCTTATTATGTATATAAAAAAATTATAATAATTAAATATTTATAATGTAGTCGACAAATGAAACAAATAGTGTAAATTTTAAACGTATTAAATATTTAGAAACCAAAGGGAGTAGATAGATTTGTTTTTTGAAAAATAAAAAATACAACAGCTTAAAATTTTGTGAGAATTAGGTTTAAGAAAAGGAAGAAATTCGTCTGTTAAGAGTTTGTTAGGACTTAAGCTTAAGCAAATATCAGTGACATGTGGTGGAAATTACAGAACAACAACAACATCAAACAACAACAATGGCTTCTTTATCTTTATGTTTGAAGCCATTAACATCTTCTTCAATCTTCAAGTATTCACTCTTTCATAACTTGAATTTCCCAGATAATTACACTACTACTAATATTTACAACTATAATAGTAATAATAGTATTAGTGTTAAAAATGGAGATTTGAAGCCTATTATTATCACTGGCAATCCTCCTACCTTTGTTTCTGCTCCTGATCGCCGTATTGTCGCTGGTTTGTTTTCTCCTTTTTCTTTTTTTTTTTTTTTTGAGAGGGGGGGGGGACGTGAGCGGAAGCAAATGATCAGTGGACTGGTGGTGGAAATGACAGAACAACACAACACAAACAACAAACATGGGCGTCTTAGTACTGGGATGTTGGGAAGCCAGTGAAAATGCCTGGCAATCTTCAGTATTCACTCTTTCATACCTTGCAGTTTCCCAGATACTACCGACAGAAAACATAAAAAGATTGAAAATACCAACGAATAGTGAAAATAGTAGGAGTGTGACAAATGGAGATGTAAGCCTAGATTAGCAACGGGGGCAGCCGCCGACCTGGTGTCGGTCGCCTGATCGCGTGATGGTGGCGGCTGGTTTGTTGGCTC
>PYUH01000120.1:2700402-2749335 GCA_016808085.1 Suaeda aralocaspica | reverse complement strand
TCTTTTTTTTTTTTTTTTTTTTTTTAATTTTAATCTGGATTTTGTGATGATTTTTGGCTATTTTTGTGAGTTGTTGGTTCTATATTATGGTTAATTGGAAAGTGGGTATGGAATTTTATTGATTGTTGAATTAAATTTTGTGGGAAAGTTCAGATTTTTCATGAGAAATTCTTAATTTTGATTGTTTGTTTAGCTTACAAAAGTGTGATGAACTGTAAATTCGACTTTAATTAGAGAATTATAATTAGAAATTTAAAATAAAGGGGAATTTGATTTGCATTATTTCATGATTTTGCATGAAGTGTAATAAATCATGAATAGTAGAATTGATGGCCTCATTAGCATATTAGCTGCAATTTTATACAAAAAGGTGTCACCTTTACTTAATTGCTAATGGTTTATGATTAGATTTCCTATTTAATATGTCAGTAGCTTAATAAATGGTGGAAATTGAGAAAGATAACATGAGTATTAAGCAGGGGATTTTATCTTGAATCTTGTTTCATTCTTGAGGTTGGAACAATATGAATAAGTGGCTACTAATTTTGGACAAAGAGAGTTATTTGTATCTTAGTAATGTAGGAGTAGATGTGATTAAACTTGTATAAATGCAGTAGTAGAGGAACTCGGAATTATGAGTTCTAATTTATCTTTAATTTGTTTGAAATCTGGTGAGATGTGTAGTTGGGGATGTGCATGGAGATTTGTCCAAGGCGAGATGGGCGCTGAACTTGGCAGGAGTCTTGAGCTCAGATGGTCGGGACTTGTGGACCGGTGGTGAGACGGTATGCCTTGTTCTCGATTCTTATATGACACACTCTTTTGGAAATTGGCTTTTGAATATGATGGTTCTAAGGAACATTAATTTGTGAACCTCAACCTGTGATACTTGTCTGACATATGGTTAGTGTTTCATAGACATGCTTTAATTGCCAGAAATTCGTTGTCCATAAGGTCAGCAAGGCTGATTTAAGTTGTTTCCAGCATTGTGATTGGTATGCATCATTGCATGCCTTAAGGTCCTTGTTACCTAAGAAAAAGTGTTAGTGCTGAACTGCTGATGCATTTCTTTTGCCATTAGTTTTACCTATTTACTAGAGATTCTGCACGATTTCCGTGCAAAAGGAAGTATTTATCAATATCCATGTTGTACTTGTGGGTACTTGACATGTTTGCTACAGTGAAAGGAAGAGTCTGAGTAAGATTGCATAAGAAACGTGATGATTTGGCTTCTTCACCCCTCCTAGTAGTTATAAACTGATGATCTGCTGATCAGTTAGGATTATGGCATTTTGAGTTTTGGTTGGGGACTTGGGGTAATACACTGATAAATTACTCGCCAAACTGAAAGCATTGTTTTAGAGAAATGTAGAGATACTATGGTGGTCGAATGATGGACATCTTACCTGCTAGAATTTAATTATAGTTTTTGAATTTTGTGAAAAGCAGCCAGTTGGACTGTGATGTAGAAAGGCCTTGCATATCTGACTCAAATGATGTCTTAGGCATGAACACAAGTATTTAACTTAATGTTCTTTCCTTATGTGATGCTTCAGGGAAAATGAATTTTAGCCTGTATGGGCCTCTAATACTAGCTTTGTTTATAATGATATAGGTGTTGGTTCAACTTGGAGATATACTTGATCGAGGGGAGGATGAAATAGCAATCTTATCTTTGCTGCGATCACTGGATATGCAGGCAAGACTAGAAGGAGGAGCTGTCTTCCAGGTTTATTGTAAATGGAGTTTTACAACTCATGGTGATGTTATGATGATCTGTGAGATCTAGACTATTATTAAGTATAAGCTATTAAATTAACCTTTTATGACCTTCAACGCCTCTTGTTGTCCTAGGACATTTTCTCATGAAAGTTCATTTATTTCCACTCTTTTCTGATGTTACAGTTGCTGAAAATTTAGCTTGAAAAATAGATTATTTTTCTTCAAGTAACTGATATCATTCGTTTACTTACGATATAGGTTAATGGTAATCATGAAACCATAAACGTAGAAGGCGATTATAGATATGTTGATTCTGGTGGATTTGATGAGTGCATAGACTTCCTGGAATACCTGAATGAGCGTAATCACAACTGGGAAGCAGCTTTCATTGACTGGATTGCTGTCTCAGAGAGGTATAAAGAAAACCGTGGCAAGTCCAAAAATTATTTGGGTCCTTTGAATCTAGTCAAGGTACTAAAAGTCTGGTACCATCTTTTTCTGCCTGAATCAATTTATAGCTAACAATATTTGGTGCTTTTACATATCAAGATCAAGAACCTAGATCAGTGTCTTTTTTGTTATGTTGTATTTGGCACTTAATCTTTCAAAAGTCTTGAAAATCTAATGAAATTTAGCACTCTGCCTCACTCTATGAATGAGGAAACGTGTAGATTACACACTTTAGTTTCCTAATACAAGCTTAAAATGCAGGCCATCACTCATGCATTGATTTTGACATAATTTTGTAATACTATGTAATTTATGTATTAGGACAGAGGCAGAGAGGGGTCATATCGCGTTCTGTTCTCTTTCAACCTGGAGGCCGACTTGCTCGTGAGTTAGCACGACATCCCGTTGTCCTCAAAGTTAATGATTGGGTCTTTTGTCACGGCGGACTTCTTCCTCATCATGGTATCATACTGCTATGACATGCTTATAAAATGATTGATTTTTTGCCGTATACAAGTAGTTGCTGAATAATATTCAATGCGACCCTCAATGCAACAATTAAGAATTATGTTACTTCTCTCCTCAGTTGATTATGGCATAGAGAGGATGAACACAGACGTTTCTCGTTGGATGAATGGTGAACATGACGATGAAAGTGCACCTCTTCTCCCTTTCATAGCCACCAGAGGATATGACAGTGTCGTTTGGAACCGCTTATATTCTAAAGATACTTCAGACTTGGCAGACATACAGGTTGACCAGGTGAGCTATTTTCGGTTTTTGTTCGTTCTACTATAGTTGGATGGACTTGTATGCTCAAAAGTTGCTAATGTTTTACTGTTGCAATCTAATTACCTTTTTCTTGGTATAAGATACAAGGAGTTCTTGAAGAAACATTGCAAGCCTTAGGTGCTAAGGCCATGGTGGTGGGTCATACTCCTCAGACAACTGGGGTGAATTGGTATGTGTGGTTCTTTAGCATAGAGCCCTGGCATACCATCCTATAAAACTTCCAATTGATGAGATGTCTTCCTCAAATTAATACTAAAAAACTTGTTATCATTTTTTGGGTTTGCAGTGAATACAATTGTAGCATATGGCGCATTGATGTAGGGATGTCTAGTGGAGTCCTTGATTCAAGACCAGAGGTAATTCTTTTGTAAACACGACCTTTCTATCCTTTTCCTTATCCCTTTTAGTCCTGGATTTATCGAAAAATCTGGCTTGTAGTTTAGATTCAAATTTGGGTTAAGGTTTAGATAGATGGGAGTCTTGGGACCGGTTTATTTAGTTCATGAAAACCACATTTGATCATGTGTAATTTTCTGCTGATCCTACCAGGTTTTGGAAATAAAAGGCGGCAAAGCAAGAGCTATAAGGAGCCATGATGATGATGCACCAAGTGACTTGCAGGTGCTCAGTTACATTTAGAAACACGCCCTATAGTGGTTATGTACAGAAAAGGACACTCAGGAAAGCAAAGAATAGTGATATTTCTATACGATGTCGATGAAATATGTTGTTAATTGTGCAACTATAGCAGAAGCAGGCTTATAGTTTAAATTTTGGCTATTCTCCAATATTTCTATCGTGTAATTACATTACCTATTGAGAGTAGTTGGTTGTTTTGCTGTATTAGAAAACCAGAATATAGTTTTAATAGTCTGATATACAATTGATTCTGATACTTCAGAAACTCGGTCTAGTTCAGCTTTGTGGTAAAATCAAATTATACTTGCTTGACTCCATCTTAAGCTGTTCCAAGTTTCTCCATGGATGTGACTCATGCACGAAAGTTGGAGGAAGCTCATCAACATCATGTTAAAGAAAATGATAGTACTACATAGCTTAGTTTTCTGCTTTACGCCTGGTCGCCTGTACCAAGGTTTAATGGATACAAATCATGTAAGGTGTACCGCTAGGGTAACAACCTTGGCATTTAACCAAGTTTAACATAAGACCTAGCAATCATTAACACCCAACTACTTAACCGAATTATCCTATGATCCTATCTAAACATGAAGAGCAGTAGAATGTTACTGGTTAGAGTTATAACCTTATCGAAATGACTATACACAAAAAATTTATTGCGACGTATGACTAATTAAAGACTAATAAACCGTGACAATAAACTCAAACACGACTCGATCCAATTCAGAACTCAAATCGTTTGGAAACAGCCTTCTAGTACACAATTCTCTTATTCTCCATAGTTAGTTATGACACTTGTAGCAGTTGTTAGTAGTTAGGAAATTAAATTAAACCATCAACTAATAATTGATGTAATGATTCTTAACCAATTAATCCCTTTAATCACTACATCACCTTCGTAAACTCCGCACCATATACATATATATAAGTACAACCTGAAACAAACACAGCCTTAAATGCGCACTCAATTCTGTCTCCTCCAAAACTCCTTAAACCACCATCATCACTCTCACACTCTCTACAAAATGGCTTCATCTTCTTCATCAATTGTTCTTCCATCACTTTCATTAAACAAATCATCTCTTAATCACTCTCAACAATCGCTCAAAAATTTTAATTATAATACCTTAATTGGGCTTAACAATGGTTTTCTTCGATTTAAGCCTCTCAATTTAAATAATTCTAGGGTTTCTTTGACGACAACATTTTCTGCTGCTGTTGGATCTCCTTCTCAAACTGCTGTTAATGATGGTTTATTCTCTGATTATAAGCCTAATTCCGCTTTCCTCTTTCCTGGACAGGTGAATTTGTCATTTTCTTTTTCTTTTTTTTTTATATAATTGATTACGATTTTGGTGTTTTCGGTGTATAATTCAGATATTTTGATTAATTAATAGCTTGATTTGGAGAATATTTAGGGTTATTGTTATACATTGTATAATCAATAATTTAGTGTTTTTTTTTAATTAATATATATTTAATTTAATTTAGGGAGCTCAAGCAGTAGGAATGGGTGCAGAGGCTAAGAATGTGCCAGCAGCAGCTGCGTTGTTTGAGAAAGCTAATGACATTATGGGGTATTGCTTAATTAATTTAATTGTATTTCTTTTTTTTTTATTATTATTATTATTTTGGTAATTTGTTGTGATTATGGTGTATTTGATTTGATTGCAGTTTTGATCTTTTGGAGACTTGCATTAATGGACCAAAAGAAAAGCTCAATTCAACTGTCTTAAGTCAGGTAAAGGGAGAGCTTGTGCTTGTAGTTTTCAAAGTATATGGCATGGATTAATGTTGTTTATGTGAACATGGGTATTATTGATTAATTATTACGGCTTAAATTGCTTATTTTTGCCAGTTCTATTGAATGTGTTAGTCCAATAGTTTGAATTGAGTTTTAAGTTGGCTCATAGTGTTAAAAATAGCGCTCTATCAATCAATGGTCATAATGTAAAATTAGCTTGTAGCTTGAATTTAGCTCAAACTAACCGTATGTCATATTAAAAAAATGGTGCTACATGTTTGCTTTCAATACTTTCCGTGGGCTTAAGATGATGCAAGTGGTTGAATGGTATCAAGCCGGGTGGTTATTAACATTCTATGTATTGTATATTGTTAGCAAGCTGTTTTCTTTAAGGAAATGGAAGAGCTTTGTGTAGTTTTCAGGTGACTTAAAATTGTTGTTCTGTTGAAATAATGAATTTTTTTGTCTTATAATTTGGTTTAGCTCAAGCTGGTTTGTATATATAAAATGGCACTCCATTGTTCTTATTGTAAAGTTTGGTTGTAGCTTGAATATAGCACAAGCTAATCATATACCACATTGGTAACTGGTGCTTCATGGATCTTACTGTAAAACTTGCCGAGTCTCAATACTCCACAGTATATTCTTAAATAAAGATTATTTGTATTCTTTCATTGGGCTGAAAATGATGAAAGTGTTACAATGGTATATTGGTGATCATTTCTGTACCTAGAAAGTAGAAGTTAATCTTTTGATTGAATTTGGCTTCCACCGTCTGGAGTTTCATGAAATTTGGAGTAACATAGCACCATTAAACATTCTAGTCATGCGTGATTATTCATTACATTATCTTGTCTCTGCAGCCAGCTATTTATGTTACAAGTTTAGCTGCTGTTGAGATATTGCGTGCTCGCGAAGGAGGCCAGCAGATTATTGATTCTGTGGATGTCACATGTGGTTTAAGTTTGGGTGAATACACTGCTCTTGCTTTTGCTGGAGCTTTCAGGTGTGAATTTAGGCTCTTTTATTTTTTTGATATTAAATGACATTACATTGTATATTTCATTTGTTTTGGATGATTCCTAAACATTAAACTATTTGAAGGTGATCTCTCAACATATTTATAGCCATTTGTAGCCATTAGAGTGCCTTGGACTAATTTTATAATCTCTGGTGTCTTTGGTTGCTCATCTGTTTTGTTAGACAGAAAATTTTCTATGGCGTATTGTGCTCACCTTTTCTTTTTGTTTGCCTTCATAAATTATTTAAGTTTTGAGGATGGACTTAAGCTGGTCAAGCTAAGGGGTGAAGCTATGCAGGTAAACAATGTTGGATTACCTTGATATTGATGATTTGTTTTTCAGAGTACAAATTAAGTAGTAAGTTCTATAATAGTTTTTGTTTATAGGCTGCCGCTGATGCTACACAAGGTGCAATGGTTAGTATCATTGGCCTTGATGCTGAGAAGGTTCAAAGTCTGTGTGATGCTGTAAACGAAGAAGTAGCAGAAGAAGAAAAGGTTGAGATAGCGAATTTTCTTTGCCCTGTAAGCATCCTCGAGCCTTATGTTTATCCTAACCCAATTTTCACCTGCAATGTAAAATTTTGAAATAAAATCTTCTTGTTGGCAGGGAAACTATGTAGTGTCTGGACATGTAAAAGGTATTGACGCAGTAGAAGCAAAGGCAAAATCCTTCAAGGCTCGAATGACGGTAGTCTTCTCTGACAAATAACAAGTTCATTGTGTTCATGACTCCAGGTTGCCAAATGCACCTGCAAGGATTAAGTACATAACATGCATCTTTAATTTTCATTTCAGGTGCGATTGGCAGTGAATGGTGCTTTCCACACCAGATTCATGGATCCTGCTGTCTCAAGACTAGAAGCTGCATTGGCTGCAACAGATTTCCGGACACCACGGATACCAGTCATATCAAATGTTGATACACAGCCGCATGCTGATCCTGACATGATTAAAAAGATATTAGCACGTCAGGTAAACTGCTAGCTGATACTCGATGTTAATCGATCCTTAGAAAGATATGTGCGTCGTTCTTAACTATAAAAACCCTTGTACGAAATACCCTGTGAACTTATGTTGACCTCAGTCCTTATTTACATTCATCAATGTAGAAAATTATTTTTTGTGTAGCAAAAACATTAACACTTCTTGTATATGATATAGGTGACTTCTCCAGTCCAATGGGAGACAACATTGAAGACACTGTTGGACAAAGGATTAAACAAGAGCTATGAATTGGGGCCTGGAAAGGTACGACTCTCATTTGCGCCTATGAAAGCCTTCATTCTTCTATACATTTTAACTTTTAAGAAATTCATCAACTTATATGCTTGTGTTGTCATTTTACTTATTAAATCAGGTCATTGCGGGCATCATGAAGAGAATCAACAAAGCTGCTGAGATTGAGAACATCAGTGCTTGAAGATAATGAAGAAAAGCATAAATCACAATGTACCAAATCTCGATTTTTCTGATTAGAGACATACGAGTATTTGTTAGTTTAGATTGCAAAATTTTTGAGGTGTAACCGTAATTCATAACATTAGTCAAATTCAATTTATTTAGACACGTGTAATAAACCATAATTATTCATCATTGTGGTTTGGAATTGAGCAAAGTATTGAATCAGCACAAGAAACAAGGCTAAAACACCAAAAACGACTAAGCTAAACTTCAAACCACTCCCTCCCTCTGTCCCACAGCCAACAATAGCATAGCCGAAGTAGTCTAAGAATGGTTAATGTGTTAACCATTCGGGAACAATTTAAAGTTACAAAGTCTAGTGGTCAAGCCCAAATGAGCCTAATGAAAATCTTCGCCTCGGTTCACACACGAGAAGAGGGAGGTTGGCGGAGGCGTTGGAGCCGATGAACCCAATTATCCTCAGGCACATCGTGGACCCAATCAGGAGCCGATCCAGCAAACGAAATTCCCCGCATTGCCTCCATCACCCTCGTCGCATTATCCGACGACAAGGGCGCATTTCTGCGACTCTCATCTTCCTGAAAAGCTCTCCACACAGCACTATCCATCTCAACTCTCCTTCTCTCTTCTTCCTCCTCTTCTTCAGGTAATACAACGTCATTGTCCTCGTCATCGTCACTCAAAGTCAGTGATCTCACCCCATTCAAAGCGGATAAATCATGGCCGTTGGTTAAGCTGACGTGATGAATTTCCTGGTGATGTAAGTATCCGTTACTGGCTGGATGGTTTGCATCGGGATCATCGCCGCCGTCAAGGGAAGAAATTGGTTGATAATAGCCGGAGATTTCGTCGGAGTTTGTGTCGGAATCACTGTCTCCGGCGTTGTCTGCAAACGACGTCGTTTAGGTTAAACGTTAAATAAATATATTGACTGATAAAATTAAAAGGATAAAGATGAAAATGAAAATTGAAATAACCTGAAATTGGATCGTCTCTGGAGATGGATGAGGCGTTCATTGTTGAATTTGCGTAAGGGATTTTGAGATCTTGAGAGCTATAAAATGGAAGTGAAGATTTGTTCACTCAAAATGATTTTACGGTTCACTCGATAAATCGGAAAAAAAAAAAAAAAGAAATTCAAAATTATGCACCAGCCGGGAATCGAACCCGGGTCTGTACCGTGGCAGGGTACTATTCTACCACTAGACCACTGGTGCTTGTTAATAAAATAATTCGTTTGTTATTATTAAATAGTAAATCAGTCATTGTTTAATACTAAAAAGTTGTTGCTAGCTCGTAAGTTGTAACCTAGGTTACATTATGTCGGAAATGAGATTCCAATCGAATACAAATAAGGTATGTAGAATCGTAATCATTCCCAATACGCGCGGATAAATTAATAAATAGAATTCAGAGACGGCTATCCCTTTTTAAATAGATATGCTAAACATAACACCCCACCAAATTATAAACCTGTTAAAAATTTGATGTTAAAGGGTAATTAATTCCAATTCATTTAATATTGAATGTGTGCTCTGGAGGTTATTTACAACAAAATTGTATTGCATATTGCATACATGCTGTATTTGTTAAAATCAACATGATTACTATCGTATACAGAAATTTATATAAGATGGTCTTATTTGACAAGACTATTAGATTGTTAGAAAAAAAAATATATATTAATGAACCCAATGGTTAACGAAAACGACAAATAATTGTTGGTCTTGCTGGAAACCTGGTAGGTTGTTATCGTTGGTATAATTGTTTGCAGGGTAAGACACTATTATGAATGTTCAAAAAAAGAATCAAAACATTGTCACTCATTTCTACTCAACTGATCATCATTCCAATTATCTTTTGTTAATGTTGTAGATAAATGAGCTGTCCAAATTTAAGATCATTCTTCATTTCAATTACTTGAGATTTAATAAAAGGTTTTATTTTGTTGCTGCAGTCTGCACAACACAATATTAAGATTGATCGATCAAGCTTGGTGATTTAATGCTAGTAATAGTGTAATGTAATTCTGAAACGGTATTATAACAAACACAATGTTATAGTCCAACAAGATAATTAATAGACAGAACAACGAAGCATTATATAAATTTCATTGCATAATTTACATAGAAGCACAAAGAAAGGTGATGAAACTATAAAAAACTAAACAACCACTTTCTGAATGTTCTAAAATATTCCTAAAACACAACCCCTCTTCACTTTCCGGGGACAAAGTTGGTAGCATATGACCAAGCATTGTTGTTAACAGGATCAGCCAAATGGTCGGCAAGGTTCTCAATTGGGCCTTTTCCAGTCACAATAGCCTGAACAAAGAACCCAAACATTGAGAACATTGCCAACCTACCATTCTTAATTTCCTTAACCTTCAATTCGGCGAAAGCCTCCGGGTCATCAGCCAAGCCCAATGGGTCAAAGCTCCCACCTGGGTAAAGTGGGTCCACTACCTCACCAAGTGGCCCACCAGCAACACGGTATCCTTCAACCGCTCCCATTAGGATAACTTGGCAGGCCCAAATAGCGAGGATGCTTTGGGCGTGGATCAAACTTGGGTTACCCAAGTAGTCCAACCCACCTTCGCTAAAGATTTGTGAGCCTGCCTTGAACCAAACTGCTTCACCAAACTTAACACCGTTACGAGCCAACAACTCAGGGAATATACACCCCAATGCGCCTAACATGGCCCACCTACAGTGTATAACCTCGAGCTCACGGTTCTTAGCGAAGGTCTCCGGGTCAGCTGAAAGCCCAGCAGTATCCCAACCATAATCACCAGGGAATTCCCCAGTAAGGTAGCTTGGGGGCTCACCTGAAAATGGGCCCAAGTACTTAACACGGTCTGGGCCGTACCATGGGCTACCTGAGGAAACTTGTTTGGGCTTTCCAGCAGTCTTCCTCATGGTAATTCTTGCCTCTCCGAGGATCTCGGAGGTGGTTGGGCCTAACTTAAGGGCCTTTCCAGCCAATGAGGGAGAAGAGAGAGCCATGGCTGCTGCTGCCATTTGTTTGTGACAAAAGCAAAAGAATTATTGTAGTGAGTTTTAATTAGTTGGTGAGTGAGTGAGTGAGTGAAAGTGAAGATGTTTTAGAGTGTATATATTGAGGAAATTTAAGTGATCATCTTATCTAAGAGATATCTTTATCTCAATTCTTATTTGCTTGACAAGATTTTTGTGATGTCTTATTTGGCTAATTGTGAGCCATGATTTCTACATTTAAACGCTTCTGGTTGCTGACCAATGTGCCGATGACACGTGGATGGTTATTTGGATTCTGTTTGTTATAGTTGACATGTCCTTTTGTGATGGTCCTTCGATCACGTGTCACTAATAACTGGTGATGTGGCACCCGTAAGGTTGGAAGTTGACAGAGCTTGGTGGAGTGAGTGGAGGTTTGCATGGTGGATAAGAGAGTGACAATATGCCAAACAACAACAACGATTAACAAAAGATGGGGAATCTATTTTACATAGAGTACATTGTCACACAATTGCTTGTAGAATTTAACATGACTGCACTAGAATGAACATTGCCAAGCGCTCCAATGGCTTGTGTTTGTAACAGGCCGACAACAATTGGTGTTACGTTGAGTTCCAACCTCATAATAATAAATCTCACATTATAATAAAATTTACCAAGTTAGAGTATAATATGAATTACCGTTACCAAATAAAACTAACTATGATTTAATTGGCAACTCTAAGAGTAATCTAATTAAAAAAAAATGGAGAAACAATCAACAAAACTATTAGACAAAATAAAAAAAAACTATGCATTGAAAAAAGTAAGTTGCACCAGCCGGGAATCGAACCCGGGTCTGTACCGTGGCAGGGTACTATTCTACCACTAGACCACTGGTGCTTGATGAAATTAGTTACAATATTAAAATATTTATATTAAAACTCAAAAACATTTTTGTGGCTGCAATTTCAGTGTTTTGAGATGAAGTAATGAATCCACAAGACCACAACACAGACAAGAAGATTAATGGTGAAGTGTTATTGAATCAAAATTCAAAACAAAGCAAAAAAAAAAAAAAAATGGTGGGTGGAAGTAGCTTTGCATTGAAATCAGCAATTAGCAGCTCATTTCAATTATTTCCCACTAAACTTCCATTACCCTTAAGCAGAAACAGGTTTACTGTACTTCCAGTTTCTGCTACAGCTGTTTCTTCTTCATCCCAATTTACTCATCCACTAAAGTAATATTGTCTAATCATATCTTTTTGTTTCTTCATTGATTAGGAGAATATGAAGTTGATATTAATTTTGTAATTAAGTCTTTTCATTTAGTGTTCTTTGATGGAAGAAATTTGTTTGCTTATGGGATTAGTTGGTTTGGTTATTTTGGATACAATAATGATTCTTTGGAAAATTCATATATTACCTCAGTTTCACGTTATTTATTTGCAACGATTAGACATTTTTCGCAAATAATGTGAAATGGAGATAGTACTTGTTTTGATACTTTGTAGTATTTTTTTATGATAACCAATAATAGTTGAGTTAGCTAGGCTAGGAAAGTGGATAATTATGCTTCATGAATTATAGTATTTTTCTGATGATTCTGATATACTGATTTTGTAGATCAGAGATGTCACTTTGTGTCGGAACGCATCTTATACCTCATCCAAGAAAGGTATTTGTAACCTTAAAAAGTTTGTCCTGCTTTATTGTTAAACATGATGTAAATTTTCATGTGGAAGTTTTAAGGTCTACATATTAAGGGATCATAGTTCTGAAGACAGTTACTTTGTTTCCTTTTTTATGTTCCTTCGTCCGCTATTGCATTTCTGCGACTTGCTTCTCTGAAGATTGAAACTGGAGGCGAAGATGCTTTTTGTACAAGCAGTTATGGTGGTGGAGCTATTGCTGTTGCTGATGGAGTTTCAGGGTATACATGCATACTAATAATGGTTGATCAACATGAGTCATGACTATTTCGGTTATCATTGTTTGCGCTCTTGCTAAACCGAACCTGTGACAGGTGGGCTGAATTAGGTGTCGATCCTGCATGGTTTTCAAGGGAGTTCATAGCTAATGTTTCATCTATGGTTGAAGATGCAGAGGTATATATAAGAGTGGCATTTTCCAAAACAAAATTCCTGTTGCTGTACTAGCAAACCAGAATAAGCGAATGGATTAGCTTAAGGACATGTGTTAATATTGAAGTTTGTTGTTTCCGACAGGTAAATCATGATCCTCAAATTCTGTTGAGGAAGGCGCACGCTGCTACCTCTTCAATAGGTTCAGCAACAGTGTAGGTTTATAGTTCTGATAATCAATGACCTCTCTTTTGTACAAGCAATTTTCCTACAACTTTCTCTAACTTGGTGTTTGCCTGATCTATCACATAACCTGCAGGATTGTTGCTATG
The DNA here is from genome assembly GCA_016808085.1 of Suaeda aralocaspica. Classification (NCBI taxonomy): domain Eukaryota; kingdom Viridiplantae; phylum Streptophyta; class Magnoliopsida; order Caryophyllales; family Amaranthaceae; genus Suaeda; species Suaeda aralocaspica. The sequence goes on along the minus strand of PYUH01000120.1, from coordinate 2,736,149 downwards.
ATGGAACGAAATGGGCTTCTGAAAATAGCAAATGTTGGAGACTGTGGACTACGTGTTATCCGCAAAGGTGGATATCATGTGATCAGCCCTCTTCTCTCCCCCTAACCTGAATTTCTAAATGCTGTCAATGTGTAATAGCAATTCTGTTAATGAACTTTGTGGCTTAGTGATTTTGCAGGACAAATAATGTTTTCGACACATCCTCAAGAACATTATTTTGATTGTCCTTATCAATTGAGCTCAGAAGATACTGGTCAAACATACCTAGATGCTGTGGTATGTCACTACTATGAACTGCTGCTCTCTTCTCTGCCATACAAAAAAATCATTTAACCTATAGCTTTGATCATCACTTATCTGTTTAGACTACCGTACTGATTACAGACTTAACAATTTCATTACTCACCTTTCAAGTTACAACCTTATCATATAGCTGCAGTCTGCAGATCTATGAAAATCTTCAACTCCAGCAATAACTTCATTCTTCTTGTTTGGTTTTTTAAACTTCATTTGGTTGATCAATGGCTGTTTGAAACCGTACAGGTCAGCAGTGTAGAATTGAAGGAAGGAGACGTCGTGGTCATGGGATCAGACGGGCTTTATGACAATGTTTTTGACCAGGAAATAGTATCAACGGTTATCAGTCACAATGACGTTACAGAAGCTGGTAGTCCTTCATGTTCTTAATTACTGTGAACTTGATGTTACACAATAAATTGCACTGAATTCTAACTTAGGGTTTTTTACGCTAGCCAAGGCATTAGCAAGTCTTGCTAGACAGCATTCAGTGGACTTCTATTTTGATTCTCCATATTCGTTAAAGGCCCGAGCAAAGGTAGAGCTACCATTCCTAGTTAGTTACATTCCGAGTTCATGTTAATAAAGTTTTCATTACACTTAGTTGACTCTTTGAGAGATTTGGTGTGTAGGGTGTGGAATTTCCATCTTGGAAAAAGATGCTAGGGATGAAGCTGACAGGCATTGATTCTTTATCATCTTTAGTTACAACTTTACTGTGTTACTTCCTTTGTTCCTTAACTTTCTGCTTGCTTTTCTTTGTAAGTTTCCACGTTATACAAAGGGAGTATTATTTCACTGTCTTATCCTGGTAGTTTATGATTTGAGCAGGTGGAAAAATGGATGACATTACTGCTGTTGTTGGAGTCGTAAAGCTTACAGAAAACTCCATCGATGAGGTTTAGATAGACACAAATGAAATCCCAATTCTGCTTGTTTTTCTGAGTGCAGCAGCAAATGGATTAATTAGACAGCAAATTGAAGTGATCATCGTCAGTGTACTTTGAAATTATAAGGATTTACCAAGTATTAATTAGACAGCAATTGATGCTGCTGAATGTTAGAACTGGTATCTTGTAATCCTTGTTGATCGTTGATAAAATACAAAGGTAACTATTTTGTGTTCCTTCAAGCAGTAACAGCTTCTCAAATAACTTTCTTTGTGCTCAATTGTTTTTTCCCAAATCTATTGTGAACAGAGTAGAATTAATTACTCAGAGCCATGACTGGCATTTATGCAAGCAGAAAAAGTTAACAGGGCACAATGACAGCGCCAAGCAATCAACTATCCGCTACAGAGCGTAAAGAAGAGGCTTTAAACAAAGATTTATTAAGTAACACAAGTACTAAACTACTTAAATTAATGAGGTTTTAGACAGATTAAACGTAATTGTAAAACAATAGTAATAGCTAAAGTACAAAACTGTTTTGTAAATATAAAAATTACAAATGATGTTTGGGTAAGATAAATAAATCTAGTTCAACCAGCCTGCTTACGCCTAAAGGCTCAATAACCTAAAAACAACACTTCTGGGCAAAAATATAGTTCAGAGTTAACCACATACAAACGCCACAATTCTCTTTTCACCATAAATTTAAATGGGTTTCTGAAGAACTGTATGTATATTTCTCCACATCTCTGCTAATGTACCAACCTTTGCTAGGATGTGCATTCAACAAGTAAATGCATTTATTAAAATCATCAAAATTGTGAACATAATGATACAAAAGTCATATATCCTCACCAGTGTGCAGCCACCCTTAATTCAGGTATGCTATATAATGCTGTTTCGCACAAAAAAATCTGTACCTTTGATGATGATGCTACACCCACAAACAAGTGGAAAACGACCAGTTTCAACGTAAAATCATATCACACTACTGCTATTTTTTTTATCATTTAGATCAGAAAAAAATGTCTTTGAGGCTTCATATGTTGACCAACAAATGGCTGAAGCTGGAGCAAAGAACATCATTCTTGGTAACCATCCCCTCAAGAGCCCCCTATATCCATCCTTTGTTATTATCGTCTTAAATACATCGGTTATTGAACCACTAGTGAATCTGTCACAACCACAAACACCCTGTGACAAAATCCAATGGATTGGGTATTAGTAAAGGCACACCGGGTTCAAAGATGATATAGATAACAGTTCAGTGATAAAAACAAATAATCACAAGAAAGCTCAAAGTATTCAGTTGATGATGACATGGTATTAAATAGATTTCACATTAGCTTAGGCAACACACAAATTCAAACTATCATCTCCAAGAGTCTTGATCCACATTCATCCAAAGTTCTACACACTATAAAAAGATATCCTTTAGTTTTAAGCACAAAAAATAGATGAACATACGACACAAGGAGGTAATAGAAAACAGAACATATAGTTGAGCGTAACAGCTATTATTCCTTTATGATAATAGGGTGGGCTTCACCAAAGCTGTTGAATGTTATGGAATGAGGATATGGCCTTTCGTGAATGCTCGGAGAGTTAAAAAGAACTAAAATTTTGGTTCCTTTGAAAGTTTTAGCAATCTATTTTTCTGTAAATTATATACCCCTAATTGCCCTGAACTTCTGTATAAGATGGCTGAAAATTTTATCCACACACTGTAAAAAACACTTTGCATTCATATCTTAGCAAATCCCACTACCCTCGTAAACCAATTTTCTAAGAAGGTACAAGGAAAAACATGTATCAAATGTAGGTACATGTTATTTTGTAGAATTAAATTTCCCAAGTATCTACAATTGTACAGTCAAAATCTAGTGGATACATGAGGAAACTCAATATAAAATCTTAAGCTACAAGTAAAACAGAAATTGTATAAGTAAACTCAAGAATGATGATTTGAAATGACCAACATAAGTTCTAACTTTTCCAAGGATAATAAAGCTTGGTGACTACTTCAAAACATATGCTTGAGCTAGATCATGCAAAATCTAAAAGAAAATCTGTACTTCTCTACTCGCCAACTCTACCAACTTCTGAATCAAGTGACTCTCTATCTAAAACCTCAAACACACCTATAATCTCTCTATGTCATCTTTGAATTCTCCTTTACCCTGTTTGCATACTATGCAAATCAAGGAAATCCAAAACCAGGATTATATCTGGGTCTCTATCTAAGTATTAACAAGCACACCTATAATCTCTTTAAGTCATCTCTGAATTCCCCTTTACCCTGTTTGCCTACTATGCAAATCAAGGAAATCCAAAACCGGGATTATATCCGGGTCTCTACCTAAGTATTAACAAACACACCTATAATCTCTTTAAGTCATCTCTGAATTCCCCTTTACCCTGTTTGCCTACTATGCAAATCAAGGAAATCCAAAAGGACCAAAACCTGGATTATATCCGAGACTCTACCTAAGTATTAACAAGCACGTCTAAAACAAACCAAAAAAAAAGACAACAGCTAGGCACAAGCAAATATGTAAAGTGAACCAAGGCGACGTGCACAAGGACGCATCATATGTTCTATTTGGCCTTTTTTTTTTTATGTTTTGCTTGCTAGCCAAGTATTCTACACTTCATCCACTAGAGGAAAAAGGCACACAGTACGCCTCTTGCTTTTAACAACCTAGGCCTCTAATCTTGCATGCACCACTAATAATTTATTCTTTCCTCATCACTAAGTATTAAACAGTTTAAACTCTTCCAGCCTTCAACCTTTCAATGTCATGATAAATATATAAAGCAGTAACATGTCACGAGAATATCACTAGATAGTGCAGAAGTGAAGAATGGTCAGAAACAAAAACAAAGACTAACTATGCCACATGAAACTGTAAACAATTAGTACAGAAAATATCCTTATTCCATATGTAGCTACTCTTTAATTTTTTTTTTTTATTGTTTTTGGAAGGATATAAGTAGCTAAGCATACAATGATAAAGCAGGGCAAAAAAATTCACCAATAATCCTAAAGTCAAAAGGAGCTAATTTCTAATAAATAGCAGTATAACACACATCCTATAGGAATAGAATCACTACTCAACCATCCTAAGTCTGATTTAGTCAGGCTCAAAGGATAACATATAGTACGGCGATACTTAAGGAAATCAAGCAATGAAAAATACATCCACTCAAGTGCCAACATTCCTTCTCGAACGATTGATAGGACAAACAAATATTGCCTACAGTATGTACACAGGCGAATAAATTCCGTTATTATGACTGACTACTGCACTTGGGTAAAGCAATATTCAGATAAAGACTCTGGAATCAATCCCTTCATTGCTTGACACAGACCACCACCATAGAGTGTAGAATTTGGCACCTCAACTTTTCCCTCCACCAAGATAATTTGAGCAATGCGACAAACAGGCAGCACTTGCAAATCACAATGACGCCGTCACACGGTCACACCACTTAAAATAAAAAATCAACTACTCTGATAGTGTGACCGCCAAACAATTATCTATAACAGTCAATCTAAAGGAAAATTCTGCATTGTCTTGATAAAACAAAAAAAGTCTCGAACTTTGCACTAGTAATTTATATATCTCTACACCAATCATCAACCATATCCAATTGCTAATAAGATAATCACTCAAAATCTAATTCCATGACTAAGCAATTGAACAATTCCAAAATCCAAATTGACTTAAAATCAAACATTTTCAAGAAAGTTTCAAACGCTTTAAATTTTAATGAATATACATATATATCGATTAAAATATCTCCAAGTCGCATCAATATTAGTTGCTCACATATCTACAATAACAATAAGTTTCTATCAATTCCTTTGCTACTAAGATAATTAGTCAAAAACTACTTCCATTAAGCAATTCATCATTCACTTCAAGTCAACAAGAAAGTTTCAAACTTTGCAATTCATACATCTCCAAGTTGTTATACAAGCCTAATTGCAGACATAAGATCAATAATAGTAATTTTCCACAAATTCGTTTGGCCAATAAGAATCGCTAGCAAACTAATTCCATGTATGGAGTATAAGCAATTCGCTAATCACTCCCAATCAAAAATTCAAACTATTTACATGAATAAGTAATTCATCAAACACTCCAAATCAAGAATTCAAAACAAAGTTTTGAACTTTGTAACCGAATATCTACAAGAAGCGCAACACTAGTTTCTCACATACCATGGATAACACCAATTTCCCATAAATTCCTTTGGCTCAATAAGATAATCAATCAAAAAATACTTCCATAACTAACCAACTCATCAATTAATTCATATCAAACATTCACAAGAATTAAACTTTACAACAACACCATCATCAATAGCTCAACCCTGCTAATCAAACAATCTAAACAAAACACCTTCAAAACAGAGAAAACAAAAAACAAAGTAAAATCAATTACCTGACACTGCAACTGAGTCTTGACAACATCCAACGGTGTAGTAAGCGCAGCAGCAAGCGCACCGGCAGCAGCACCAGCAGTAGCATGAATAACCAAACGCTCATCATCCTCGGTATCGAGCGAAATCTCATTCAAACCCTTTTTAGCAGCCTCATAAGTAGCAAAGTGAACAGCAACATAAGGTGCATTCATAACAACAGTAGTCCTATAAGAAGCATAAAACGCCTTAAACCCTTCTTCCTTAAAAACCCTCTTAACACAATCCCAAACCCCTTTGTAGGCCCCACCGTTCCCTCCACTAAGCTGCAACCTTTGCTTCACCATATCCATTGGCGTAAATACGGCGTCGCTTATCACCGTAGCGCAAACCCCAGACGTCGAATGCACCATATGATCATTCAAGTTAAACTTTCCTCCAAAAACATCCTTCTTACAGAACTCATAAACAGAGAAGTACACGGCGTGGGCCGGGCCAGCTCCCAGGCCCATGGCGGCAATCCCACGGTAAAGCCCGGCAGTACCGTCGGACTTAAGAATTGACCGAAGAGCAGTCCGAACTCCGACGGATTTAATCGGGCATGACCCGAGGGCTTGCATTCGGGTTTTAATTGTATCAACGGGGAACATCGCCATGTGCTCCACACAGCCTGCTATTGAGCCCGAAACCATTAACTGCCAATATAAAAGACCGTTATGACCATGGTTGTGAGTATGAACATGTGAAGGTGAAGGTTCCATTGTTGTTAGTGATTGCTGTTGATGATGAAGGTCTTCTGAAGGTGGTGATGAAAGTGTTGGGAATTTGGGGGAAGCGTCGGTAGTAGCCATCAGTGAACTGAATTTAAAGGAGAGTAAAAAAAAAGGAAAAAAAAAAAATCAAATTGGGGATTTTGGGAATTAGGGTTTTTTTCTCTTTTTTTCAATTTAATCTGAGAGTGATGGTGGTGATTCCATAGAATGATGGAATGAAAAGGTGGGATTTAAGAAGAACATATGGCGGAAGAAATTTGGGGGATAAAGTAAAGGAGATTCGAAGGGAAATTGATGTGTTGAAGTTGATTTTGGGGGCTTTTGACGAAAATTAGGGTTTTTGGATTTTCCAAGATTGTGGCGATTGAACTTGTGGAGGACTCAATTTTTTATTTTTTATTTTTTATTTTTTATTTTTTATTTTTTAAATTTATAAAGTGTGGTACGAAAGGGTGTTTTAAATTGATTTTGATTCTGAATTTGTCATGTTTCCAGTTAAAATAATAATGTTCTAAATCTTACTTGTTTTGATCTAATCTCTTCATTTCACGAATATTCTATATGCCCAAAATGTAAAAGTATGATAAAAAATCCTAATATTTTGTCTTTGGTGAAAGTAATAGTACTATATCATCTTCAATAAAAATAGTCCTAAAGATAGTTATAGTTGTAAGACACTAAAAGTAGTTGTTAGATATTGAGGTAGTCTTTATTTGTTTATTGATAGCTATTGGTTATTGAAAGCAATCGTTAAAGTAGTTGTGCAATATTGATGTTCGACAATAGAACATGATACTTGAAGGAATGGTTTTATTATTTACGCCTAATAAATATTTACTATTTTTTCCTTTGAAAAAAAAAATAGATACAAGGCATATGTCAATAATAAGTGAAAAATTATAATGTATAAACTTCCCTTTTTTAAACCATTATGCATTTAATGGAGATAATATTTGGTAGAGCTGATGAACCCTAGACCGGCTTGCGAGCCCGACTCGGCCCAGCCCGTTTTTTAAATTTTCCCACGGGCTCTGGCGGTTAAATTTTAAGAAGTTTAGTTAATTGTTTAGGCCCGGCCTGAAAAGCCCGTCGAAACTGCTTCAAAGTTTCGGGCTTTGGACAATAAAATTAGGCCCGAACCTAAACCCAGCATGAACTCAATTATCGGGTCTTCTTTCATGCGTCAAGCCCGCCCCAAACCCAGCCCCGGCCATGATCACCTCTAATATTCGGTAATAGCATTATGGAAATATTGATAATACATCAATATAAAAGGGTATGTGTAGGGCTTGTTTACTTCAGTCGAAAACAAATGAATTGAAATGAATTGAGAACTTAATATGGTTTTTAAAGAAGAGTTGAGCTGAGCTAAAATGAAATGAACTGATTTTAAGATGAAGTAAACAAGCCTTTAGTCTTTGTATGGATTACCAGAATCTTGTGCCTTGGCTTATATAATACAAATAACTGAAATCGCCAAATTTGCGATGCCCCTAGATGTATTAAAATGGAATTTTAATCTTTTAAGCACTCAATATTCATAAATTTTGTTTGGTGATGAAATTATTAAAACAAAAATATTGGCTACATATATTTTTTAAAAATACTCCTAAAAAGGGAAAGCTTGACCTCTTTTAAAAACAAGGAAGTGCAAAAACTAAAAAGGGAAAGTTTTAAATCTTTTAAAAATTAAAAGTTAAAACGATAGTCCAAAGAGGCAAAGAGGCATAATACATCGCACCAGTACAAGTGAAAATATTTTTTCTTCCAATTCAATTATTCAAACATTATTAACACCAATGCACACATAACTTAACTAATTTTGGCTTACATCCCCAAATCATTACGAGTCATATTTTGAAATATATAGATTTTCTTATTAATGAAGCATTAATTACACCCATTCTTATATTGAGTAGGGGTGTGCATGATCTAGTCCAAATCGAAATTTGGACCGATTCAGACCGAAACTTAAATCGGACCAAACTAGTTCGGCAATTTCGGTCCGGTCTAAGATCGAAAAATTAAGATCTGAACCAGTTTGTTGGACCAATTTCTTTGAAAAAACTAGTATTTCTAGTAAATGAATGTAAAAGTTTAATATATATATATAAAGGTTTGAAATACTAAATTTATATATTTTTTATATATCATTATATTTTATGTTCTATATAGTATTTCTATAAGGACAAACCGATCCAAAATAGGTCTGGACCAAAAAAAAAAGATTCAGTCCGTTTCAGACCTGAATTTTTCCGGTCCGGTCCCCAATCCAAGGAAATCGGCGATTCCAATTTTCCGGTCCAAACGGTCCCGGTCCAATCTTGGACCGGTGCACACCTCTAATATGGAGTACTCTAGTTATCTTTGTGCGCTCATTCCATTATAAGAATCTATTTTGGTTGATGTTATATGTAATCTTAGGGTTATAAATAAGTATTGAATAGCAAAATGAGTAACATCTTTTTCATTGTTACGCATTGGGAGTATTCTCAATGCTGAAGTCCAATGATCATGGTAATTAAAGATCAACTTTTAAACCAAATTTATTTGTACTAACTTAAAGCAGAGCTCATATTCCACCATTTTGCTAGCTAATAGCATTTTATGATTTGTATTCTTGATACACCAATCTCAACAATTGTTTTAGCTATTCAAATCTTATTAGAAAGCATATGAGATTATATTATTTAGAAATACAATCTAACATGTACTAGAAAAAAGTTAAACATTGCTTATGTTGTTAACGAAAGCATCAAGGTGAGAGGCAGCAGAACCTCCATTTTCAATTGCCTTTCTAAATGTAACTTGCACATCTTTTGCTCTTCTAATCATCTCATTCCGCTCATGGCATTCGGGATCCATGAATTTCCTCACAAGCTGTGCTATTTCCCGCCTTTCCGTCTTAATATGACCACTTTTCATCACCCTCCATCCAATCTTTAAGTCGTTCACAATTAGCCTGCTGTTCGAGAATTGATCCCAAAATATAGGACAAGTGAGCATAGGAACACCAGCATAGATACCTTCCGAAGTTGAGTTCCATCCACAGTGTGTCCAAAATCCTCCTATAGAAGGGTGACATAACACTCTCAATTGGTCACACCACGGTACCAATAGTCCTCTAGTAGTATCACTATCGTCCCCATCTTTAAACTTAGTAGTATCATCACGTGTTACCCACAAGTATCGAACATTACTCTCTTTTATCCCGGCAATAATCTCCAGGACTTGATCACTTGAAGCCGAAAGAAAACTTCCTTGTGAAATATACAACACCGAGCCCCTTGGTTGAGAATCCAACCACTCAAAGTAGTACTTGCTATCGTCTCGTATAGTGTTGTTTGTGAGGTTGAAGTATGGTATCATTGGACCAATGTGATACACTGGAGTAGGGCAATTTGCTTTTAGGGAAGAAATCGCTTGCTCTTCAATTTCATAAATAGATGTCAACAACAAGAATTGAGCATTGCTTGTGGCAGAAATTGATTTTAACACTCGAGGTAACACCTTTTCGCCATCTCCATGGAAAATTGTAGGCAAATCTACAATTCTTGTTGGAGGAAGCCCCGGAATGTAGTCCACTACCTCATTTCCTCGTACTAGCTCAAAAATTGATAAGTTAGATCAACGACAAAAAAAAAAAAAAAAAAAAAAAAAACTCAGGCATATTGATTCGTAACAAATAAACAAAATCTGTAACCCCAACTTGGAAAATCTGAACAGCTTATATGGGACTTAGTCATAAGCCTCCACCAGATAAGAAAATGACTATACACAATCCTATTAGAGTTCGATTATAAAATTAATTGGTAGTACGTGGAGTAGTTCTTAAAGTTTATATGTTAATTATTCTCCCTCTCAATCAAGAATGTAAGATTAGTATGTGGATTTATTTTCTTAACACTATCTTCCAACTAAATTTGGATATTTTATTCGGTGCTTTTATTTATTGCGACCTGCTTTAAATAAAAATAAAATTAAAGGAACACTAATGGCAATGCAGAAAGAAAATTACCTGAGACATCAAGAGGGAAATGACCATGTTGGACCAACAAGTCAAAGTTTGATAAAGCAGCAAAATAAGAAGCTGGGAATGTAACAAGCGCTGCCACTTGAATATTCCTCTGATTCCCCACGTCTACCACCCAAGCCAAAATAGAGTCATAAATGATGGTTGTTGGCGGCGGCTTAAGCTGATCAAGGAGCCGCTCAAAGGGCTCCTTCAGTTTGGTGTATACTGCCTCAATGAAGCCAGGAAAATCAGCAGCTCGGCCTATTTCGGACGGTATGACTTGAGGAACCGTAGCGAATTTTAAGTTAGATGATTGAGCCTGAACCTCATAACCTAGTAAGGTGAGCCACTCTTCCGTGACTACAAAAGTGATGTGAACGTGATTTGATTTAGATACGATAAGTTTGCAGAGGTTAAGCATGGGGTTGATGTGGCCTCTGCCTGGGTACGGCATCGCAACCACGTGGCAGTGTGGTTTGTTTGGTGAGGTTTCCATGTTTTTGGTAGTGGTGGTGGTATATGGTAACGTTGCCAACCTTATCACGACAATAACGTCATTTTGTTTTATGTAATAAACTGGCATGTCTTATTTATCAACCATATTCAGTATTCAAGCCATTAAAAAAAAAAAAAAAAAAGGAGAAAAAAAACAGTATCTAAGGATAGCCAAATGACTATGATTGGTTGAAAAAAATATGATGAAGTTACGCTATGTTTGGTTTCAATCACTTTTTTGCTCGAACCCATTAATATTCCTAATATCATACTTGGTACCATGTTATACTAGATGTTGGACCCAGACAATGCCCCGGGTGTGCAGTTTTAGTGCAAGTGTAAAATTTAATTGTGTATAAAACATGATTTGATTATACATCTATTGTTTCATTGTGTGTGATTTACTTATTGCAATAACAGAGACATGACATATCATAGCTCAACGGTTAACTTATTTATGTTTGACTCTGTGATTAGTTCAAATCTTATATGACTCATATTTCATTTTAATACATGATATCTAACAAATGAGCTGAGTGAGTGTCATGTGGCGTATAGACATACTTAAAACGCTTTTAATTATACTGTATGGATGTGATATTTTGTAGGATATACTATATTGTTTTGAATATATTACCCTTTTGTGAGGTGATGAATCGGTAAAGTATACAACTTTTGCTTCAAAAGTTATGTTGCCTTAAAGTGGTCTAGTCTATGACCTATGCTTTGTAAACTATAGCCTTGTTCGGTTGAATCATGAATGTGGAAATAGTATAGTTTCAAGGAAATTGTTTTTCACATGAAGCTATATTTTGTAGGAAATATAGGACAACTGTTTGGTTGTTAGCCTTTTAGCTAATCGGCTTTTGGCTTATTTGACTTAATTAAATAGTCAAAATACTCTCATTTTTTGAATTTTTACATTGGCTTAAAATTAAAGCTAGCTTTTAAGTCAAAGGCCACATAGTAAGAGGAGCTTTTTCTATGGGCTTTTGGTTGGTAAATAAGTAAATTACAATTTTATTCCTTGAAAATTAAAATAATTTCATCTCTTAATTAAAATAAGCATGTCCTTAAAGGTAATTCTATATATTTACAGTCAAAATGCAACAGCTAGTTAACAAACAAAACAACTAACAGCTATCAGCCAATCAAACCAACCAATACAACCAGCCAGGCAAACCGGCTAACAGCTAGTAGCTACCAGCCAATTAACAAACAAGGCTTGAATCTATATTTGTTTAACTATAGGAAATTAAAAGTCCCATAAGAATTTCTACTTGTTTGAGAGAGGCTAGGTAAATAACTTTCTTCATTTTATAGGAATTGAAAATTCCTAAAAAGTGTATTTACCTATGGTTTTGCCAATCAAACAAAACAAGTTCGACTCACTTCCTAGAAAATATGATTTTCCACGAATTTTTTGGCTAACCAAATGAAGCCTATAAATATGGGAGGAGAAGATGAATAAAGGGCAGTACAATTGAAACAGTTTGACAGCAATTGAGACAATTTGACAGTTACACGGGAACATCATTTAGGTTGTTACACAAAGATAGAAACAAGAAGAAAAAAACCATCATAGTTACTCTATATTGAATAAACCAACATAGTTACTCTATAATGCCCTATTATTGAATTTATTTTCAATGGAAGATTGTAAAAACCAACATAGTTACTCTATATTGAGAGCTATTGTTGCTTTCCTATCCAAGAGACTATTGGACATTAGTTGGGGACTTTTTGCTCCTTGAAAGTGCATTAGACAAAATTCAACCAAAAGCATGTCTAAGGTGATCATTGACACCAATAAATAGGTTTTATATTCTCTCAAAAAATTAATCTAAATACCCATAACACCTTAAACGACTTAATTTTATTAATTTTTTTTGACAGAAAGAGGACTAATGTTCAATACCTTAAACGACTTTAATGCTCTTGGCATTTACTACGCCATATTTTGTAAAATGTAATGGCCTATATTCGATTGTCCTTGGGTCGTCGTGAATTCTTATTCTGGAAAATGCTATTGCACATTTGCACGTACTATATAAAGCAATTTTTGCCTCATTGGCGAGTAATCACATATTCACATTTGCTATAAGCATTCCATCCAATTTCTTTTTAAATTCCCTTCACTTAGATTATTTAACGTAATAAGCATTAGTGGAGTGTAACACTAAATAGAAAATTATTAAATTATTAAGTTCAGAATTCAATTCCATACAATAATTAAAGAGAAATATAAATCAAGAAATGCACTTAATGAAATCATCAATATGTGAAGCAGCTGAACCCCCCTCTGTAATTGCCTTTCTAAAGATATCTTTTAGGCTCTTTGCTCTTTCAACCATCACTTTCCGTTCATCACTCTCTAAGTCCATAAATTTCTTAACAACATTGGCTATTTCTTCTCTAGTAACCAATGTTCCCTTCTTGTTATAACCATTACTCATCACCCTCCAACCAATCTTTAAATCATTCACTATTAGCTTACTATTAGGCATTTGGTCCCAAAATATAGGACAAGTAAGCATTGGCACCCCAGCATAGATACTCTCTGAAGTCGAATTCCATCCACAATGCGTCCAAAATCCACCTACCGAAGGATGACACAACACTTTTAATTGGTCACACCAAGGCACTAAGCATCCCATTTCACCAATGTTGCCTTCTTCGAACCTTGAAGTATCACCTCGTGTCACCCACAAAAACCGAACACCACTCTGCTTGATTCCCGCCACAATTTCCTCCATTTGATCAGTCGAAATTGAAAGAAAACTTCCTTGTGAGATGTACAAAACTGAGCCCTTAGGTTGGCAATCTAGCCATTGTAAGTAGTTTTCGTTGCTATTACACCATTTACCATTGGGTTCCAGGGTAGTGTAAGGTATCATAGGGCCAATGTGGTACACTGGAATTGGTAATTTTTCTTTTATATGACTGATCACTTGCTCTTCAAACTCATAGATGGATGTAAATAAAAGACATGTTGCATTTTTCAGAATTGAGAAGGTGTCAAGGAGTTTGAGTATCATCTTCTTACCATTCCCTTCGAAAATTGTTGTTAGGTCCGCAATTGTTGTAGGAGGAAGTCCCGGTATGTAGTCCACAATCTCATTTCCTCTTTCTGTAAATTAAAAAGTGAAAATTAGTTATAATTAACAAAATTACATTACAAAGAATTCATATATATGTGAATGTTGTAGATAATTCTAGTAAGGTTAGACACAAACAAGTCTTGGACATGGTATTTTTACATTTCGATAGTCAATAATCCTCTTAACCTTTTGGGCACATTAAGTTGGATTGGAGCACCGTCACGTTACGTTACCAATTAGCCCATGACTACTTGGCTAGTCCATCATCAAATTAGGGGGTGTTTGGTTGAGGCTTTAGGGATGGAATGGAATGGATTTGATTCCAATCCATTGTTTGGTTGGGCTTTTTTAGGGTAGAATGTGATACTCCTGGGTATCTAACTCCACCCTAACCCCCTTGAATCCCATACTCCCCTATTACCCCAAGTTTCTAATTCTCATTCCACTCAAGTTACAAACCCTAGACATGAGAGGAGAGGAAAACTAAAAATTGAAGCTGCCATAGCAACCCACGCCCTTCCTTTGTGATTTTCCGGCAACTATTCATCTTCTCCGTCGGCGTTTCAGTTTCCATCGAGGTAAGTCAAACTTTTTTCATCTCGATCTATTTTTTATCTTCATTTTCATGTAAAATCATGATGTTTTTTCATAAATATGTTGATGAATATGATTACTTGATGATGATTAGTACTTGGGTATAAGATAAGAATACCATTGCAATTGCTCTTTCTCACGTCTATTTGTTGGTTATTTAAAATGTTTTTTCAAGGAATTCCTAGTAAAATGTCAAGTTTTGATTAAAAAAAATAGATTTAATTAAATTTTCCAATATTTTCATGTGACTTGTTCAAACAAGTTTAATAAGAACTAGTATGTTACAATTTTAATGATATTTAAATAAGAGATATGTTAGAATTGTAATTACCATTCCATTCCATTTTCTTGAACCAAACAGCCCCTTAATGTATATGACTACGTAGTACTTTGTGAGTTCATATTAAGTTAATCAAGTTCGACAGTTTAATTTTTTACAAATAAGAACAAACACAACTACCGGTGTAATTATTAATTTACAAATTTTTAAGGTTTTCGTAATTTCATCCATTTTTTTTAATCAAAATAATTAGTGTCACACAAGTGTTACAAGGGGAATGCATGCAAGGGGTGACCAGTCAAAGTGATATGTAAAATTGCATTTCATAATGACATTTTGAGGTAATATGTTAAAAGTTCAGGGGTAAGATTGTCTTTTTATATGAATTTCAAGGGGTAACATAGTAATAAAATTTTCTAATTATTTACGAAAATAACATGTGATTTACTATTTATATATATCACATTGATTTTTTATATATTATCCAATGCATATATATTACAATCTCAAAATAATCTATAAAGTACAAAACACTTTGTTTAAACATAACACAGCAAATAAGTTCAAGTGGCCGGTTCTTAATTAGAACACACTCCAGAAATTCAAATAACAGTGACCAAAATTGCAAGTACTAATCGAAGTGAATGTATAATTATATAAGTCGTTAATAAATACACTAATCTACNTATCCTAGATAGTATAGTACATGAGGTATAAACACAAGTTCAAATAGCTTAGGTAGTATACAAATTTGTGTTGAGAATGACTAAAGGCAAGTGTGGTAGCATAGATCTCTCACAAATTAAAGTCTCATTCAATGATACTTGTACAATATGGTTTCTTTTTGCTCAAAATTAACAATGCCTTCAGCACTTATTGTCGTGTGTGTATATATATATATATATATATATATTTTTTTTTTTTTTTTCCGGTACGTAAATAAGAGAGGTTTAACAAAATCACCTGATAAATCAAGATGAAAATGACCATGTTGAAGAAGCAAGTCGAAGTGATAAAACACAGTGAAAACTGAAGCCGACATAGGAAAAAGCGAAGCCACTGCAATATTCCTCCGATTTGCCACGTCAACAACCCAAGTACTAAGCCACGTGTCATACACAATGGCAGTTGGTGGTGGGTCAAGCTGATCAATGAGCTGCTCAAAGGGGTCCTTAAGTTTAGTGAGCACGGCTTCAATGAAGCCAGCCATGTCAGCGGCTCGGTTAGCTTCTGAGGGGATCACTTGTGGAAGTGCAGCAAAGCGAATGTTAGGTGGCGGCTTGGGTTCTGAGCTGAGTAAGCCGAGCCACTCTTCAGTGACTACAAATGTGAAGAGGAAGTTGGTATTATTTGTTTTGGTGAGAATGAGTTTACAAAGGTTAAGCATGGGGTTAATGTGGCCTCTTCCAGGATATGGCATCGCCACCATGTGGTGGCGATGCTGGTGTTTTGTGGTGGTTTCATTGGTTTGGATTTTGGCATTTTGATACATTGGGTGTTTGAAGTTGGAAAAGGGCTATAGCTAAGGCTTTGTGAAATAATAGGTTAGATCTAAGATACCTCTGTTTCTATGGACAAGTTGTTTGTCATAATGGTTCTGTTTTATTTGAGAAACTTTTTTTTAAAGTCATAAAAGTTTTAAAAAAAGTACATTGTTAACACTTAACATCTTTGATAGTAAAATTGGAGTATTTAAAAAATAGATATGAAAGTACTTCCTTACCTCCAAAATAATTACAATACTTGCTGTTTCAACACTATTCACAATTATTCATATTGTTAGTTTTTGTATTCAATACACTTGGAAAAATATAATTATATAAGATCTCTTTGAATTCCTTTCGATGTGTAGTTCATTAAAATTCAATTTTTATAATTTTTACTGTAACAAAACTCAAGATATTCATAGTTTACTTTATACATTAGAAAGTGTGAAATGAAAAGTGTTGCAATTATATTGGAGCAGATGAGATATTTTTGAAATTGTGCACTATAATTTTTGGACAGTTTAATAAGATATTGTGTGTCGTATCATCGTATGATTGTGTCTTCATTCTTGTACATTAACGTTGTTCAAATTATAGACTCTTATAGTCTTAATAGTTGTATATTTGGTCGATGTTTGGAAGATAGATGACTTGATCACGATGTTGTTGGTTAGATCCGACTTCTATTGTATACAACATATGATGTATGACTTTTAATCGATGAAGTGACTTAAATAAAATATATAATGTAACTAGATTAGTAGATCAAAATCAATATAAAAAGTTGTTGGAAACCCATAATACTAACTACTAGGGGACCTCTACTCAAAGATTGACATACATGATTTATGTACAACTTGTGTGGAATTTAAAATTGCTTCTAAAAAATAACATGGTCGCTACATATTAAAAGAAATTTATGTTTCTTTTAATACAAATGAAAATCCTAAAGTATCCCCAAGTATCTATATTTCACACTCCAAATGAAAATTTCCAGGGATTTTCATGGTATTGTTATCATATTTTTCCTATAAAAATATACTTATATATACATATTCATTTCCATTATTATCGATTTCATCATTAATGTCAATTACGAAAGTGGTCGTTAGAAAAAATGGGAAAGTGAGTAATGATTGAGGCAGGTCCATTAATTGCATGCCCACACTCAAATAAGTCCGCAGCATAAAAAATCTATTGGAGAAAATTGGCAAGTGCAGATATTTTCAAAAAGTGATAGAGAATTGTACAAAAGCAAATACATGTCAGCAAAAAAAGTTCAATGTCCCAAAGATATTTTTCCCTCTTCATTGTTGAAGACTTGAAGATATTTATTAGACACTACTAGTATTATCTGAAGCCCTCTTCACAAAGCGACCCTGCAACGCAGATACACGGATTTCACAAATGTATATCACAATTTGGATGAACAATATATAGCGCGTTTGACAAAAATAATTATAATACCTTAAGTCGAGGTCTTTTATCAGCATTGAGTTTGCGCACTTCATATCTAATCTTTTTGGCAAAAAGTCTGTTTTGTCGTTTTTCTTTGTATCGAAGAACACTTGTTTTTCTTCTTGTTTTTTCATCTTCTAAATTAGGGACTTCTCCCATCTATATAGCTCAAAATGATGTCATTATTAAAACAATGCAAGTTCTTTTATGCATTAACGAGTAAAAGAAAACAATCAAAAAAAAAAAATTTTTAATAATTAACAAAACATTAATATGTTGTTGCAGCACGTAATCACCTTGCTATGGACGTATGGTGGTATGGTTACTTGTCTTGTTCCAATAGATGAAGATATTTAGGTGATGCTATTTTTCAATAAAATTGGAGATATTTTTGGTTATATATATGTAATGACATATATCAAACATAGAAAGCTAAACTTACATGTAAAAGATCTATGGATTTTGTCATAGTTTCAATTTAACTTCATATTAGGTATTTGTAAAATAAAAAAAAAAAACTAATTAATTATGTGGAGTAGTTTAAATGTAAGATAGATGATTTAGTTTGCTAATTATTTTCAAGACATAAAAATTATAATGTTCGTTGTGCCTTGTACCTCCTCTATCGGGTCTAATATTCAAAGCTGGAAGCCATATGCAAAATGTGCAAACCACTTCAATAAATGTGGAGTTTCCCATAGAAATGTAGAGCATGAAACCAAAAACACATAATAGCTTTAAAAAAAAAAAGAAGCAAATTTGAAGATAGAGGAGATGAGAATCACACTAACATACATAATGATTGTTTTCAAAGGACAAAGAAGCCTGATGATGATGGTTGTTGTGAGCCCAAAGTGAACCGCGGTTAGACCAAGCTTCAAGAACTTCTTCATAATTCAAGTTGAGATTCAAGCTCATTGCTTTTGTACTGTCTTCCATAATACTATTATTATTATTATTCTCATCCCAAGACCCATTACAACTCCCTAATTCTTCTTCATCTCTTTTATAATCACTATTATTATTATTATTATTATTATTATTATTATTATTATTAAAATTATCATTATTACTAATATCACCATATTCACTAATATTATGGAAGCTCTCATCTTTGTTTTCATTTTCCCAACTATAATTAAAATATTCCCACCCAAAAAAATCACACTCCTTACCATTATTATTAGTCTCCCAAAAACGGTCTTCTAACTTGGAAATTTGTGCATCTTCTTCTTCAACACATGCATCAAAACTATTGATGCCTAAAAACCCTTTAATTTCTTCTAAAGTTTCAATGTTTTGATGACTACTTTCTGGAACTAATTGTTGCTCTTCTTTTTTGGGACTCCTTAACATAGAGCCTTGCCTCATGTTTCTCTCTCTTTTCATTTTACAATTACAAAGTGAACTCAATATGATTTTTATTTGGGTGATACACCACGGTCTATATAAAGTAGTTGTCTCCGAAACTCTTTTGTCTTAAATTACTTTTTATATATTTGTCACACAATCATAAATAGTTCATGGCTAACGGCTTTTAATAATGATATTGTTTTAGAGTATATAGTGAGATAAATCAAATAAGATAATGATTGGTCAAAAACAGTAAAAATTAACTTGTTAAATGAAAATAAAGAGAGTATAATAACATATTCCATACGAAAATAGTGAGTATATCTCATATATATTAAATTGTTTGATAAAAATAATTCTAATTTCACTTGTAAAACATAATCTTCTAGTTTTTACACAACAATTATACATACTTTAAGTTAAAATTACACATTTTTTTGAGTTACAATTGCCCTCAAACTAGCTACCTTGTACTCCGTATATGATTTGATTGAGAAACCTAGAATGATAACTTAATACATCTTGAGAACAAGGTGATTGTTTATTTGTTTATCTTTTATCTACTTGCAAAATAGTTGGGCTTACTGTATCATAATTGGTTGAAATGTGACAGCATGGATGAAGCTGTATATGGGCCCTATGAGAAGGACTATTTGTGGGTCTCTATTGGACTTTAGGTCATTTCAAATATACAAAAAGTAATACTCCCTTCGAATTTTTTTGTTGCTACATTTACCAAAAATGATAATTTCAATTTAGTTGCTAAATTTTCTCTTTGAGTAACCGTGACACACAATGAAAATATGAAATTACTTTTAACCCCATTCTAATAACATTAAGCCTACTATTGTTGATTTTATACCTTAAACACCCCATTTAACCCATATAATTCTTCTCTCTCCTTATTAATTTATTTTTTTAAAAAAGTAGACCCCACATCATTATAACTTGCATAAAAATTTGTTCCATGTTACAACGTAACAACTAAAAAAACTTGGAGGGACTGAGAGAGTAGTAAATCAAATGTTCGAAATTACATGTACCAGTAGTAAAAATTAAGCCTAAGCCTAAGCCCAAGCCCAAGCCCAAGGCCAACTAATGACACAAATTAGTGGGCCAGTTGTCCTTAGGGAGACAAATACCCAAAAGCACAATTTAAATGAGGGATGTCCCTTGTTTCATTTTCACCGGATGGTGAATGTGACCAATCAACATAAAGTTGTGGGGCTACCATTTCTTCTAAAGACAAAGAAGAAGTGTACATCCTTCCTCTACAGTCTCCAGTCTCTACCTAAATGTGTATTATCATCTAAATATCTTGTTTGTAGTTTTATGATCTCTAATTTCTTGATGGTTAATGTTTTAAGATATGTATCTAACAAATAAATAGTGAACCCATAAAGAGATTACAAGGGGTTACTCATTTGCGAAGAATTGGTTTTTCTTTTACAAAGTATCTTATTTGTTCATGATCAAGTGATCAACTAATCAGAAGAGAGTAGCTTACGAGCTTAGGGTTGTTTTTTTTTTTTTTTTTTTTTTTTTTTTTTTTTTTTTTGTATTGGAAACAGGAAAAAGCAGTGATATAAATTTAATCCAACAACTATAGTACGGACTATGGAATAATATATTTTATTAAATAAATAAATTTAACGAAGCAACAATTAACAGATAGAGAGATTATCCAGTAATCTCAATCGTCCTTGTCATGTTTTTAATTGAATGGGGACGTGTTCTAATCGAAGAACTTTCACATGATCTTGCAATATAGAAGCATAATTCAACTTTCGTTCATCAAATGTGTATTAACATATACTATGTCCCATGATTCAATTCATGCGAAGCTTTTCTATATATGTTTGTGAGAAAAGCATAGGAAACATGATACAATAGAAAACAAAACACTTAGTTTAGTAACCTTTAATCGAAATAGCAAGAACTTACGCTACTTATTACTCATACGTAGTAGGAAATAAGAATCAATGTATAGTGGAGTATAAAATATAGGCATAAAGACGAAAAGAATATCTAAAAGACAAAACACTAATTGCAACATTCTAACCATTTGGTTACTACTTACCACGGGACCATTTATCCATGAATACTACCTACATTCTTCATCAATTGTATCATATATTTCGTATGTATCAAAATTCATGAAGGGTAACTTAAATAAACATGCCAATTATATTAGTATGGTTTTTTTGTATTTTAGTACCTTATATTTCCAAAAACACAAAAATTAGTACCACTAATAGATTCCGTCAAAAACTCCGTTTGGTGTGGCCCACTTTCGCTAATTAAGGTCATTACCTTCCTTTTCTCAACTAAACTTCATCAATTTCTTACTCACCTCTTTAATTTTACAATTTTCTTTTCATAATCAACCCTAAAATCCTTATTTGAACCTTAATTTTTTCTCCCCAAATTTTGAATATCAATGGAATAACCCCAAAAATCCCCAAATTTTACAAATTAATTGAGCATTCCCAATCAATAGAATAACTCCAAATCAATTAGAACCCTAACTGTTAGAAGGTTAATCTAATTCGTGTACTACTTTAATAATTGTTTGTTACTACCTTTATCATAAGAGAAAGACTGATTTTCTACTAGATTTTTCACTTTTAAATCATTAAAACCTAAATTTCAAATCATTTAATAAATCTTCAAATCAAGTGAAAAACTTCAAGTCAATTAGAACGAGTAGTTAATCTAATTTGTGTACTTGTGTTGATTATTGTTTGTTCTTCATTTATGTAGAGAATTAAAGAATGAGTTTCAACTAAAATTTTCAGATTAAATAAAAGTTTAATTGAGTATAATATAGATTAAATGAACGTTTAATGGAGTATAATATAGAGAAATTGTTTTTTTTTTTGGAGGAAAGAGAAGGAAAAAAGGTGAAAAAATTAAAAATATGGTCGTTGGTGGGCCTCATTTGACGGATTTTTTGACGGAATCTGTTAATAGGTACCAATACTTAGTTTTCTGAAAAACATAAGGTACTAAAATTAAAAGAAAAAAATATAAGGTACTAAAATTCAAATACTAGAAAATAAAAGGTATTAAAATACAAAAAAAAACCTATTATTATTTCATTATTATTCACTTCTGTGAGACTACGACATGCAGCTGTATAATTGACTAATTATAAGCTAAATAACTCCCTATTTGAGACGTTGGATGACACCTTAAATGTATTTGAAATTTGAATCATGTTTAGAAGTTTAGAACGACTAAACTAATTGACCATAAAAGAAACAAAAACAAATTATGGTTTACTTTAGTCTGGTCCAAAATTGAACTTGTAACCATTCGGTTTATTTATAGTACTATAGTCCTATAGCTCTGTTAAAATCAAATACTCGATTATTTGTTAAATATATATAGTTGAATTATTACTTCCTTTGCCCCTTAATTTTTACAACTTATAAGTTAAAAAGCTCTTATAAATAGGAGGTCCATGTTGCGAAGATTAAAGGGACAAGGTAATATTCAACATAAATAAGTCATATCATATTCTCAAAAAAAAAAATCATAAATAAAATAAAATAAGTCATATCACACTTGCAATTTTGCGAATCTTAAACAAGCTATGCTATCTACACTATTATAAATTTTGATAAGTAGAGAGAAAGTCCCTCTAAGATTTCTCCTTGAGAGGGGTAATCCGAGTATCCATTGTTAGGATTTTCTTGTTTTTTGAATTTTTTCTTCTTACTTCTCTTTTCTCTCTCTTTTTCATTCACGTCTTTTCTTTTTAGCTTTGTCTGTGAATCTTTGTAGGGGCTTCCACCAGTGTTTGTACCGGTGGTAAGCCACAAAACCTCCTTTAATTGCTATTAATAAATAAAACCTATCCTTAAGATGATGATGAAGATTATTCTAGTTTAATTTGTTCAATTTATATGTTTGTGCATCTATTGAAGAATGAAGATCCAGGGTTAGTTTCATAATCTTTGTAAGAATTTGTAGGACCATGAAAGTATTTTCACTGAAGCGACTATGCATCAACGAATGCCATGCCAAATCAGAGCGAACACACAAATTATATTGCTTCAGATGAAGTATTCTATTAAGGCTATTATAAATCGAATCTGCAATGTAACTAGTTCTAAGGTGTTATGTACTTGTACTGTGTTGGAATATTAGGTTTTTGAAAGATTTATCATAAGTTCCGTTTAGCTTATACTTAATGAAATTCTTTTTCTTCCTATCAAAAAAATTATAATAAGTAAAAATAAATTGAATGATAAGGGTTCTCAATTCAATATATATACTTCATTCATAGATTTAGTTAGTAATAATATCTCAAAACTCCATGCTAGCCTATAAAGCACGAAAACTTTTAGAACCTATAGTTTTACCATATCAAAAATTCAAACACTCAAATACACTTTGAAAGCCTTTTGGAAATGTTTCTGAAATTTATTTTAAAAATCGAAAAATGTTTCCCAAGGAGGAAACTCCATGCAAGTGATGTTAAATGAAGCATTTCGTAAACTTTCTGACTTGCATGCAAGCATTTCCTAATGTCTTTGAGTTGAGTACCTGATTTATGATATTTCCATGACCTAGCTCATAAGCCCAACTTACATGTTTTTAGGGGCTGAAACTAATTTGTGGGGAGTCCTGTGGTGCTCCATAGGACGTGATAAAAAACAATGCGAAAATGCGATGGATCTTGGTGCGGTCCCTCCGAAAGTCTCAATTAAAAACTAATATATTCATTGTTTTTTGTGGTTCTGGGGTCCCGGAAAAAAGCTGTCAAAAACCTTTCAGGGTGCCTGTATGGTTAAATTATGAACCTAGACTAGGTGATGTCAGGTGAAAAGGTTGTAAGAGGGATGCTAACAGGTTTTTAAAGGGTCCTAGAAATAGTTATTTTTCCGTTCTTCAAAAGAGGCCATAAAAAGGATGATAATGGGTTTTTAGGGGTTGTAACCGATCGTAGGGAGTCTTGTATTGGTCCATACTCCATAGAAAGTGGTAAAAAAACAGGACGAAAATAAGACGGGCCCAATGCGGCTCTTTGGAGACCTCAATCAAAAACTATTATCCACTGTTTTTTTTTAAGTTTCGAGGTCCCTGAAAAAAAAGGTTGCCAAAAACTTTTCGGGTTACCCATATAGTTAAAATATGAACCCAAACAGGGCGATTTGTGGTCAAAATGCCCTAACAGGGATGATAACAAGTTTTTACAGGGTCCTGGAACGATATAATTGTTTTTTCGTTTCGAAAGAAGCCATAAGAGGGACAATAGCAGGTTTTCAGGGGCTAAAACCAATTGTGGGGAGTCCTATGGTTGCCATAGCATGTAGTAAAAAAAAAAATACAGGGAGAAACAGAACCTGCTGCGGCCCTGCTTGTGGAGGCCTTAATCAAATGCTATTAAATACAGTTTCTTGAGGTTCCCAAGGTTCTGAAAAAAGTTGCCAAAAACTATCTGGGGTGCCCGTATGATTAAATATGAACCCAGAGTAGGTGATTTGTGGTGAAAAAGCCATAAGAGGGATGATAACAAGTTTTTAGAGCCTCAGAAATAATTGTTTTTTCGTTTTTCGAAAAAGGTCATAAGAGGGATGATAAAAGGTCTATAAGGGTCGAAACCAATCGAGAGGAGTGCCATGGTGGCCCATAGCACGTGGTAAAAAAAATACGGCGAAAATAAGACGCAGTCCGTTGTGGCCCCTTTGGAGGCATCAATTAAAGGCTATTATTCACAGTTCTTTGAGGTTTCAAGGTTCCGGAAAAAAAGTTGCCAAAAACTTTTCGTGGTACTCGAATGGCTAATATATGAACCTAGATCAGACGGTTTGGAGAAAAAGACCTTAAGAGAGACGATAACAAGTTTTTAAAGGATCTCAAATAGCTATTTTTCCGTTCTTCGGAAAAAGCCATATGAAGGTTGATAACATGTTTTTAGGGCCTAGAACTGAATGTAGGGAGTCTTATCACGTGATAAAAAAACAGGGCAAAAATAAGACGAAGCCCGGTGCGGCCCTCCGAAGGCCTCAATTAAAGGTTATTTTTATCCATTGTTTTTTGAGGTTTCGGGGTCTCGGAAAAAAATATTCAAAAATTTTTCGGGGTACTTGTATGGTTAAAATATGAGCTCAAACTAAGCGATTTGGGGTGAAAATGTCATAAGAGGGATGATAACAAGTTTTTAGCTAGCGAGCCCCAGCCGAAAAGTGTCAATTATAGCCTTTATTTCGGTTTTCAAAGGACTTTCTCGGGCTTCGTCTTGGTTTCACCATGGACTTATATCATGTGTAGTAGGTGACACCAGAACGCCCTACAATCAATTTAACTTAAAAAAACTACTATCTTCCTTTTTTAGAGAGTTTCCGAAGTAAAGCAATAAATACATAAATCTTATAGAAATAGAGTTTTGGAGAGTATAGTTGTGTATATCATTCAACAATAATGGGATATATATACATTGTAGAAAGAGTTTTTTTGTGGGTTAAACTCTAGTCTCTAGAATATTCCAAATTATACAGGGTATAATAGGCATCCACTAAATACAAATTTTATATAACGCCCCTCTTGGTTGACCATTATTGATTAGTGTGTCTCGCGCTGATATAATAATAAACAATATACAAATCTCATTAATTGCCAAATGTCAAGCTCTAATTAACCCAAAAATACTTAAAATAAACATTATTAACATGTTATATGTACTGATGTACTCCATCTTCGTCAACAACTATTGTTTGTCTGGAATATGGTGTTTATCTTTTCTTTAAAGTATGTTCTATTCTCAACACAAAGGTCAATATATGTGGCGATAGATTTATTGTTAAAGCGTAGTTAATGTTTTATTCAATATTTTATTTCTTATTAGTTATATTATATTATATTATATGTTTTTAGGTAAGATATATGCTAGATTATGCATCGACTGATCTACTTTTTTTTTTCTTTTTTTTCTTTTGTCATTTACCTTTCTGTGCCACTGATATTTATATATATAGTGATATTCACATGCATGTTATTGAGTCTAAAATCAACACAAATCGTCAAATTGCGATAAGGGAAGCCGTACTACATTTCCACATGGGTTATATACTTATATAAATTATCTTTATGGGTGATTGTCAAATTCTTATTAGTCCACTTCAACTCAAAACCTAATAACATATTTACATAAATAAATAAATAAATAACCACTTAAACAGAAACATTATCACTTGATGACACCCTCTCTATTCACACGGCAAATTTATGATTTTCATTATTTTCACGTGCAAAACAAACATCACAAAGTTGAAATATTACAATAAACCATCCACCAACTACATTTATTAGATCGAATATGATCTAAAATTGCACTAAAACTATAATTAATTAACTTAATACCGACTTAAATAATTATTTGTTTAATAAATGGCGGTTGCAAACTGAATATATAAGATCCCTAACAGTTTGAGGTGTAACCGTGTATGAACAAGTGTATTGAAATGTCATATAAAGTAAATCATATGAATACGTAAATAAATGATTTGAATAGATTAATAATAGTTAAGTATGTACTCGATCACTTTAATTAATAGTTTATCATGATTAATGTCAACTTCACGTTTCTACATTAGCTTTTGGCATTTGCTTCAAAGGGCATTCTTATCGTTTGAAGGACTTTTATTGTTTAACCTCTCAAAATAGAATGTATCCTAGCTACGACGGCTATAAAGTTTTAAGGAAAAGAGAGGGAAAAGTCATTGTATCATCATAAAGTATATATTGTACATCCTTGTCTTTTTAAAGTTTAGATTAGATTTATGCATGTAATTATTTTAATTAGGCTGACCTAGAACTATTTGACCTGATCGAGAGTTGGAGTGTACCCAACACTCTTACTAGTTGATCCGGTCACTTGCCCTAACTTTTTTTTTGGGTGTATAATTTAGCCTATAGAGTTATGGAGTCGTAGGTTATATGAAAATGAATACGCTACAAAGTAAATATTGAATTAGTTAGTTTAAAACATAAATTAAACGAACCAGAGTTTTGGTATGGATATATACCATTTGTTAAAGGGATGATATATAATGTATCCATACAAATTAAATATCTACTGAGTATTAATTTATGATGCAAATGCATATACCCAATAGATCGAAGCTAAGTATTCAAGCTATCTAGTTCTGACTCGCCTCTGATACTATATTAAAAGGCATTTGATTTCTAAAATAACACTCATATACCATTAATAATTGGTCGCTAAAATCTTGTTCTTTTGTACTCATAATGAAACAAAATTTAATTGAATTTAACTACATACACATAGTTTAAATCTTAAACTATGAGTTCAAATGAAATTAAGTTTAAGCTAAAAAGAACAAAGCCTTATAGGAAAGTAAAATACCATTAAAATGGCCTCTAATAAAGGAATGTATGCAAGGTATTTGCAGGACTAGGCTTATTTATACATGCAGATTGTGAGGTACCAAAGGCGGAGTACTATTTTTGAGACGTAGGAGCATATAGTATTAGAATATACTTTACACATATGTTGATTATCAGTTATTTTCCCCTCCACCTCTTATCTTTGGATTGTACTCCGCATAACTGTATCGATCATTTGTAGCTACTCGAGTTACTGGCCAATAATTAGTGCTTCTACAATCTATTTTAGATCGAAATTGTAGAACTACTATACAATTTTCATCAAAATAAGTAAGTAGTGAAATTTAAAAATATACATGTACACATATTTTTTAATCGGGAAATTTGATTGAAATTTCCTTTTTAAGGATATCATCTAAGTTAAACTGTACCATTTATGCGAGGGTTACGAGTAGCTTGTCAATTCGATCTATAAAGATGAAAGATCGCGCTAATACCCAAGCTAGTTTAACCTATGATTATTACACAATAGCTCGCAGATCAAAATCCAACCGTCCAGCCTTAGACAGGCTAACTATATTAAGAAACAGCTGATTTACCACCAGCTTCACTTGGATGTTCATACACAAGCAAAACAGTGGATATGACCAATTTGATGATTATCTATCTCTAATGCTACACATCATGGAAAATTCCTAGAAAACCCATGTTACTCTACAATCAATTCACATGCATTTGCTTGTTATTGACTCTTAATATTAATCCTCCTGTTATATTCTGTCAAATACTACTAGATTTATAAAAATAAAGAAAGAAGTTGAGAAGTATATTCTACACACTTGAGTACTTCTCTATCAAACCAACTTCAAACGCCTGCATCTTCTAAACCTATTATTGATTGATTTTCATTTTCACTCAAATTATCTATTTGATTATAATACGTTGAATGCACGTTTGCCTGCCTTAAGGAAGATGCAAAGGCAAGTGTTAAAAAGTCAAAGGAACACCCAACATCACACAAAACTATACAGAACAATAAGAAAAAAAAAAAAAAGTTATGGGAAAGAAGGAGTTGAGCTTAACAAGCACTCTAACGTACTTCATTTAATTGCAAGATAGAAAAAAAAAAAAAAAGGAAAATAAATATTATGTCCACATAGACTCTCTCTTAAGAGGGTCCTGAATTACATTACCATTTGAAGTAGCAAAGTTGTTAATGTACTGCTGAAGATTACTAAAATTGTCATTAGTTGCTAAAAGAAATGATTTTTCATCACCAAGTTCTAACTGGTTTTGGATTAATGCTGAGGTCGGGTCTTGCGGCATTTGGATGCTCATTATTTCGGCTTGAGCCATTGCAAGTTGCATTTGTAGTTGCGATACTTGGTTTTGCAGGAATGATATTGCACCTACACACCCGTAAACTGGGTCTCTTATCCTAGCATTTGCTTCGTAAACCAAACTGCTAACTGCATCTGCTCGCTGGTGGACTGGAAGTTCCTGATATATCCAAAAAGAAAACGCTTAGGATATATGAAACAGATTAATCAAACATCATTCAAATTAGAAACTAACTAGTGCGTAGTTTTTTTTAGCTTAAAGAGTGTTTGGATGGACTGTAAAGGGTGGAAACAGTTTCCATGAAATATGTTTCTTTTCAACCAAACGAAGTCAAGTGCATTAGAAATAATATTCTTTTGTTTATGCAAGAGGAGAGGAAGGGTCAATACCTGCAACATTTTGCCGACATTACTCGCACCGAATACTTTATGGACAAGGGCAAACCTCTGAGGGTCATCAGGAGGAAAATAAGGAGCAAACATGCAGTCCTTTGCACATCGGCGTCTCAACAGCTTGCATGATGCACAAGGAGTACTTCCACTACCCATGCTACTTCACCAAAGGAGTAATCTGAGTTCAATTTTTGTTGAAGGAAAAAAAGAAAAGAAGAATGATGAAGTTGATGAAAATGAGACAGAGGTATAATATAGAAGCAAAATGAGCGTCGGGAACCCTTTATTTATAGCACTTCAAGAGGTAGTATTAGTCTAAGAGTTGAATGGATCCTACACATAAAATATTGTTCAAACTTAGAAACAGAGTTCATTTAAGACAAATTAGAATATGAAGCAATATTTATAGAAAGGAGAGCTTGGTTAAGAATACAAGTACAACTACCCTCATGTCTCTCAATGAGATGATAGTGGTGAGCGGGGTTGTTTCAGANAAAAAAAAAAAAAAGGAAAATAAATATTATGTCCACATAGACTCTCTCTTAAGAGGGTCCTGAATTACATTACCATTTGAAGTAGCAAAGTTGTTAATGTACTGCTGAAGATTACTAAAATTGTCATTAGTTGCTAAAAGAAATGATTTTTCATCACCAAGTTCTAACTGGTTTTGGATTAATGCTGAGGTCGGGTCTTGCGGCATTTGGATGCTCATTATTTCGGCTTGAGCCATTGCAAGTTGCATTTGTAGTTGCGATACTTGGTTTTGCAGGAATGATATTGCACCTACACACCCGTAAACTGGGTCTCTTATCCTAGCATTTGCTTCGTAAACCAAACTGCTAACTGCATCTGCTCGCTGGTGGACTGGAAGTTCCTGATATATCCAAAAAGAAAACGCTTAGGATATATGAAACAGATTAATCAAACATCATTCAAATTAGAAACTAACTAGTGCGTAGTTTTTTTTAGCTTAAAGAGTGTTTGGATGGACTGTAAAGGGTGGAAACAGTTTCCATGAAATATGTTTCTTTTCAACCAAACGAAGTCAAGTGCATTAGAAATAATATTCTTTTGTTTATGCAAGAGGAGAGGAAGGGTCAATACCTGCAACATTTTGCCGACATTACTCGCACCGAATACTTTATGGACAAGGGCAAACCTCTGAGGGTCATCAGGAGGAAAATAAGGAGCAAACATGCAGTCCTTTGCACATCGGCGTCTCAACAGCTTGCATGATGCACAAGGAGTACTTCCACTACCCATGCTACTTCACCAAAGGAGTAATCTGAGTTCAATTTTTGTTGAAGGAAAAAAAGAAAAGAAGAATGATGAAGTTGATGAAAATGAGACAGAGGTATAATATAGAAGCAAAATGAGCGTCGGGAACCCTTTATTTATAGCACTTCAAGAGGTAGTATTAGTCTAAGAGTTGAATGGATCCTACACATAAAATATTGTTCAAACTTAGAAACAGAGTTCATTTAAGACAAATTAGAATATGAAGCAATATTTATAGAAAGGAGAGCTTGGTTAAGAATACAAGTACAACTACCCTCATGTCTCTCAATGAGATGATAGTGGTGAGCGGGGTTGTTTCAGAGGGGTCCAAAGAGTCCCACTGCATAGGGCCATATATATAAGGCCCTAAATATAAGATTTTCTTTTAGACTATTGCCTAAAATTTATAATAACATCCAATTCTTATAAAAATAAGGGCCTAGTTTAATTTGATTTTTTTTAGAACATGACTCCAAATTTTTTTGCCACAGCTTTGGTGGTGAGGCAAATTTGAGCTTATTAAAAAGGAATTCTTTTTACAAAGAAAAAACAACAACAATAACAAAGTCTTATTCCCAAAATAATTCTCTCACTCCATGTCTCTCTATTTAACTCCTGATCCTCCCCAAGTTCCAAAACCCTCATATCGCCACTAACCATCCTCATCTATCTTACTTAGGTTCTCACCCTAACAACACAATTATATGGATATGTTGCCACTACGTCAAGTGTTAATCTCTTTGCATCGATTACTTAGCTACATTATTAGTTTTTCCTGTGGATTTTAAGAGGAAAATTTTGACTATTAATATCTTAAATTGTTACGGGTCTTGTTAAAGTATAAGAGTTGAAGTTGGTGATTTGGTTTTAATAAAAGGTATTACTGTTAAGAGTTAAAATACTTGTACATACCAAAATACGTTCATCACTCAATCACCATAATTAATAAGTTTCGTCATTATCAGCTCTAATTCTTAGATACCCCAATTTTAAGGGTTGCATACAGCATTCTGGTATTATACACTAAAATGAATCTAACAAAACATCATACTATACATCACAGCATGACTATGTAATAAACAATTTGTTAACAAGTAATTTAAGACAAAAAGAATATTATTTGACAATTGACATGCATGGTTAGCCTAGAAAGGTGTACTTGTACAGATGGATTCATGGAAGGCTAATAAGGGTATAACGGTCAAATCAAAAAGGGAAGTTTGTATAGTAGGGAAGACCACCGCCTAGGCGCGTGATATGTTGGCATCCATGGGCAATTGTTTCATTTCCACGTTCTAATTTATTGACTAGTTTTTTCCTTGCTCCATCGTGCATGTGAATATCAAATAAAAGTACAAAATTAAAAAACATGAAACTGTGGTTTTTGTTGGGAAAGGGGGTAATTAATGAGGTGGTAAGAAAGAGAGCAAATTGGGGTTAGCAAATGTTAAACATACCAGCAGGTGGGAATATATATGAAAGACCTTATTATCATTAAGGCCTAAATTAAAAGTGAAGATGGGCTCGACGTGAATGTTTGTTGGCAGACATTCACATTAACAAATTCAATTCAAATCTACAATCTCCAAAGATCACATATCAAATTAACATTGTTCACGTATCACAATGTATGCTGCTTCATCAAAAGATCATGCCATTTCCAGACCAACATTTCACAAGCTATGACCATTTTCAAAGATTTTGGAGTGTTTAGGATATGATTTTCTAATGTCTTCAGTTTTTTATTCTAATCGAGGTACCAAACTGCTAATTTACATAATCTATGAAATCATGGAAGTAGTTTTAGAATTGTGATTCCATTTCAAATAAATGGCAGTTTGGACCTACAATATTATTATAACTAATAATAACTTCACATTTTTACTTACGGTATTTTATTTCATGCACCGTACTTAATGCACGACACTATGACACTTTTGTACTCCGTAATTCCGTATATAGATAAAGGGTAGATGATAATGCGTTTGATTGTTTTATGTTACAATAAATCAATAATAGCATATTATCTTTCTACATTGCTCAAGCATTATCTCATTCATTTTTTGCACAAAAACTAGGTCTCCCCGCTCGTTAAATTTTCTTGTTTTTGGACAAGTTAATAATGGAACACACAAAACAGGAAAAATGAGGCAATGACAAAGGAAATATAATATCATAATGTGGCTTCAGAGTATGAAGTTATGAGGCTATCTACATTCTAAACTGACAAATTTTGGGTATGAACAAATTGTTTCTCTTTACCTACCAAGTATGAAGGAACTCAAATTCAGTCACCAGTAACCCTATCAATGTGGACAACTCTCACTGTCTCACAACGGTGTACAACTGCAGCATCAAGTCTAAATATGTTACTCCGTACTAAGCATTTAATTGTTCAACTTATTAGATCTAGCAAAACTAAGTTCAGATAAATTTTGATAACAAAAAATATGAAACAAGTTCTGATGAGCAACAAATCACCAATAAGCTCAAAAAAGTTTCAATCAGCAACAAGTAACAGCAAGAACTTGCTTAGTCGCCTCAGTGCCACTGTTAATTACTTGCTTAGTAACAAAACATATGGATTACTGTTATTACTAATTTACAACTGAGCGTTCTAGTGTCATTTCACTATTTCAAAAGTCTTACGTAATACGGTGTATATTAATACTCACGTAGATCATTCAACGACCGAGATTGAACATTAAGCAAAGATCCAACAATTATTTAATTAAAACATCACTACAAGAAGATTGCCATTAAAAATTGAACACCATCAAAGTTGTACAACTCTAAGACCTATTCACAATGTAGCAATTAATGCACTTCACATGGTTCCAAGCTTTATAACCTTTTGTTCCAAGAAAAACAACACTCATTCCACAATTACCATTGTAAAATGAAATGCAATGTAGGATTGTAGGATAACAAAAATAATGAAACACTCCTCCGTATTTTATTAGAATAACATATTAATAATAAATAAATCAAATCAAACGAAAGTTAGAAAGAATGATGTTAAGTCAAAATATTGAATTTTTAGAACAACATACATTCTCAACCAATGTTCAAACAGTTGTTTAGCAGGATGGAAGGAATGTGTATGAGTTACTTTTTTTTGAATTTTTTTGCTTATTTAAACTTAACAAATGTTGTTGTCCTTGTTAGCAAATTAAAGTTACACTCATCCATGAGAGTTTTCAAAACTTAATATTGTTGAACCGAACTTACCTTAGATAAGTATTTATTATATGCGATGTAGGCTTCGATACATAGTATACAAGAATAAGAACTTAACTAGACTTATAATTACGAAAAGAAATTGTAAAGAAACCCTATTTCCATCAAGTATCCTATTGAATAAAGTCAAGTTAACCATTTTTGACTCAATTCTCAATTATTTTGTTCTAATGAATAATCAATTGCTGTGAAATGCGTGTTAGTTGTTCTTCTATCTGTTTTAAACTAAGGTAAAAATTTGGCATTATGGAGGGTGTAACAGCAAGTTCAGGTCGAAATTTTCAACCCCTAAGGCTCTAGGAAAAAGAGAGAAACGGAAAAACAGGTTTAGAACCTTGTAAAGTTAGCTTGTCCTAAGTGACAAATATAATGATAATTAATTCATAGAACAAGGTAAAAAAGAAAAACAGACATCTCTCACTACATAAGAGAAGAAGAATCCATGATAGGTCCAATGCACGCATTAAATGCGCCTTGGTGATATGGAAGATTCGATTCTTGAAAATTGTATAGTTTCACTATTATTCTAATTGAAGCAAAATTAGGATTACAAGCAATATTAACAGTATACCAGTGGGATGGTTGAGAGCCAACTCACCTGAACCGTCCAACTGCTTAACCAGAGTTTGTCAATTGATTCCCCATGAGGCCATGATAAGATTATCCTAACACAAAAACACAGAATGCATTAACACATAAAATTCTGTATGAAGCAAAACAACTGTGCACATGGTTGCTAACTATTTAAGTTTCTTTTAATGTATCAGATTACATTTTTTTTCCTAGTGTTAATATGAGATTTAAAGGCATGTTAGACCTATATCTGAACGACTAATGGATAGCTGTTTTGTAACAGAAAGTTATGCAGCTGATTTCCATATTCCAATTAAGTAAGTCATGGGGTTACTAGGCTAAATGAAAACATATACACAGTACAGCACTTTTACCTCTGTAGTTCAATTCTTCAAAATTCTCCATATAATCTAACTCGGCTGTCCACCACATCAGAATGAACTAGAAGTGCTTCATTTTGATTTAGTTCTACATAAACCTTTGACTCAGTTGAAAATGAACAACAGTTATGTGAAAATGCATGACAAAATCTAATCTTAACTGGCCTTTGCTTCTTTTCAAAACTCAAGTAATTTTCCAATTTAGAAAATTTTGGTTTTCTAATCCAGGCTGTGTGACCAAATATTCCCATCTTCATCTTAACCAGCCTAATGGACAACAAACATTTAAGAGAATCATAGAAGCAAAAATTGGCAAGACCTGAATATCTAAAATGCACGAAGGGAAATAGGAGTTTCTGTGAACTTGCTACTGCCTTTTGAGACGTAACAAATTGCGTATATTCTGTTGTCTGATCCCATCCCTAAAGCAAATGCTTGCAGTACTCTCTGTTACTTTCGAAAATGAAGATTGTTTAAGGCTCAACGTCTTCTTTCTCATGTGTTCTCTAGCTTGGCCCTGAACTGGTTAACATTAAAAAGTTCAGTGAAGTGTTAAAAACTTTAAATGCAGCACACGGACACACCTCCTATTTCAATTGGACTCCAAATAAGTAGACAACTAAACATTACTCCAACAAGATGACTGAGTCCAAATGACTAAATTATAATTATTATACATGTTACAAGTGACCACCCAAAAATCATACAACAACAATAAGAACATAAATAAGTCTCATACTACATAAGTTGTGCAGAAGAATTGCTAGTTTCTAAGCTGAAATACCACCTTGTCATATCTATACTTTAGGCATATGGAATTATCGTCAAGAATAACAAAATTCTGTCTCAAAGTTCAATCAAACCAAACTTCACATACAGGGCTCTGCAAATTTATGCAGTCTGTTTCCAAAGATTTAAAGGGAAAGCTCATAAGCTTACGTACAGCAAAAACATTCATGGAACAATGCAGAGTAGGTTAATTTCACAAAAAAAAAAGAAAAAAAAAAAAAAAAA
>PYUH01000120.1:2649492-2700377 GCA_016808085.1 Suaeda aralocaspica | reverse complement strand
CAAAAAAAAAAAAACTTCAATGAAAGAATACTTCAACTTATTAATAAAATATATCACAACAGATTCCGGTTTTCACCAAACATAATTCTTAACCCTCTTTTCAAAAAGAAGATGAGCTAGAAACAACCAAAACACCCAGTAGCGCAATCAGTTTCTGAAGCGAAAAAGTTTCAGAATAAAGATGTGAATCCCGAAAACAAGGAAATGGGAGAATGTATAAGAAAATAGATAATTCAAAAACAAAGTCAAACAAAATATCTTGCACGTAACATAATGTTATTACAAAAAAGAAAATAAATCCTAAATAAAACATTAAGTACGCTTTATAAAAATTTATCGCACTTGTTTGACCTTAGTTTAGAGATAGATAAAACGGCTAACACAAATTGTGTTTATGAACACAGATCTAGAATAGAGAAAGCCTTAAAAGGAGCTTGACATTTGACGTATTAAACAGGATCTTTGCATCATTTTTTGATTTGAGTCCTTACTTCGGAAATCTCCAAAGTGAAAGATAACATTTTTTGAAGTAGAAATCGAGCGTGGGTTGTCCTGGTATTACCTATTAAACGTGGTAAAAAAGAAGGGTAAAAATAAGACAAGGCCCGGAATGCACTTTGAAAGTTGAAAACAAAGGCTATAATTCATACTTTTCAAGGGGTTTTTGGTCCGAAAATAATTGTCGGAAAATTAACAATTGGCCCTCTGGTCAAAAGAGGGCCTAAAGCAGCTTTTAAGGGATTGAAAGGTGTCAGACGAGGTTCGGGAAAGCAAGAAGACTAGTGTCCTATTTGAAAATTGTTTAAAGAGGGAAGATCACAAGTTTTTAGAGGCTGAAACCGAATGTAAGTTGCCTTAGGGTTACCAGCAACACGTGTGAGAAATACAGGGAGAAAACAAGACGGACGGGACAACCCTTAGGAAGTCGAAAGCAAAGGCTATAATTCACAAATTTTAGGGGACTTGGTATCCCAAAAAAAAAAAAAAAACAAAAATTTAACATAGTGTCTGAGGGTCAAAAGAAGGCCCTCTAAAAACTTGTCAGGATCCAAAAAGTCATAAGAAAGTCTGAGATAACGGTAGGAAGGTGTGTCCTTTTTCAGATCTCTAAAAAGAAAACATAACAAACACGCTAAAAACAATTGTGGATCATTGCAAGGTTATCAGAGGCAAGTAGTGAAATTTGGGGAGAAAATGAGATGGGGACAGAAGGCCCTTCAAAAGCCAAAAATGAAGGCTATTTTGAGATTCCAGGATTCCGGAAAAAAAAGTTGCCAAATATTTCCACAGTGCCTGTATGGTCCAAATATGAACTCGGATATGTGATTTGGGGTGAAAAGGTATAACAACTGTCGGAGAGCCAAAAAAGTTGTTTTTTTCATTCTTTCGAAAAACAATCGTTTGAAAGAGGCATGGTAACAAGTTTTAGAGACCGATACCGATTGTGGGGAGTCTTCTGGTCCAGAACACGTGGTAAAAAAAAAAAAAGGCCACAAACAAAAGAAGCCCGAAAACAACCATATGAAAGCAAAAAATAAAGGCTATTATCCCACTATTTTGGAGGTTCTAAATTTGCCAAAAATTTTCAAGGTGCTCGTATGGTTTAAATATGAATCCAGTGTAGACGATTTGGGGTGAAAGGCCAATAAGAGAGATTAATAACAATTTTAAAAACGGTTACTGGAAAAGTACGTTTGTTTTCCCTTGTTCTGAAAAGGCCAAGATGGATGATAACAATTTTCGGGGCCGAAAACTATAATGGGAAACTTGGGTGGTCCATACGCATTAGACTTGGTAAGAAACAGGTTGAAAATAAGAAAGAGTTTAGGCGGCCCCTCCGGGGGGGGGGGGGGGCCATGCCAAAAACAAAGTTGGAGCAAAACGAAGTTTTTGGGGGGTTTGGGGGTGTGGTGGTCCACCGCACAAACTAAAAACCATGATAAAAAAAAAGAAAGACTCAATCAATTAATCAAGTTTTGAGATGCAAGGTTCCGGAAAAAAAGTTGCCAAAACTTCCGAGGTGTCCGTTGATTAAATATAACCCCACAAGATTTGGGATGTCAAGGCTATAATAGGGATGATAGCAAGTTTTAATACGGTCCCAGATAAAGTGTTGTTTCTCTGTTTTCTCTTGTTTTGAAAAGGCCAAAGAGATAATAACAGGTTTTTAGGGGCTAAAACCTACCGTGGAGAGTCCTATGGTAGTCGTAGCATTGGTAAACAAATAAGGTGAAAATAAGACGGGCCCATGGCGGCCTCTATGGAGGCCTTAATTCATTCTCAAGATCCTATTGCTAAGGCAATTATATCATTTAGAGTCATTATGAAGTTACAGTACCTATTATTCTACAGATATAAAAGATTTCAGCCTGATGATATGATTAATTAAGCTCTTGGACAAGTTTCCTGCGGTAATTTAGCCATCAAATTTCCTCTAAACATCTAGCCTTATGCTGGAGCCTCTGGGGTGTATGTCTTTGGTTTTAAATATTGGCAGCTGTATCTTGAGGCTACAATTATTGGTCATAAAGGAGGGCTTTTGCATTAAAACTGCCTGTAGAAAAGGTAAGGAAAAAATCGTACTTTACCCCGATTGGACCATAATAATAGGCTGACTCTAGGGACATTCTGATCACTAATTTTAGATACATACAATTCCTTCTCCATTACAAGGAAAGATCTCCATGACCCCTTGTTGGGTCATAGAAAATTAGAGATCAATGCCTCTGCAAGGCAAGGAAGGGATGACAGAATCATTGTTAGCCACTATAGTATAGCCATCAGAATTTTTATGTCCAATGCAGCATTGTTTCTATCGTGTACAAGACTGGTTTGGGAAGTAATAAAAAACAAAAGAAACCCATAGGTTGCCATTAATGATGACAATAGAATGAATGTGTGACAACGGCCATACCAGACCGGAATATAGACTACAGAGTATGAAGCATATGCCAACTATTTGATGTTCTTGAGTAATTTAGGCTCTGTTCTCGTCAACTTTTTTGCTTATCTAAACTTATTTTTGCTGATCGGAACCATTATGTTGTTGAACTGAACCTATTTTTACTTATCTGAACTTATTTTTGTGGATCTGAAATTCTTTTGCTGAAATCTTAACAATTTATTATGGATTGAAACTTATTTTTACTGAATATATTTTTGCTGAACTGAACTTATTTTACTGATTTGAAACTTATTTTGCTGAATTGAACTTATTTTGCTGAAATCATTAACAATTTATTATGGATTGAAACGATTTTTGCCTGACTGAACTTATTTTTTACTTGATTGAACTTATTTTGCTGTACAGAACTATTTGTGCTGAAATAAGTGAAAATAAGTCGAGGAGAACAAGGCTTAGTATGATGTTGAATGTCCATTGCTCAATGCGCTTCCATTGGGAAATTAACTTTCACCAACTCCCTTTTTCTACACAAAGGAAGCCGGAGGCAAGGGGCCTTGGGGGAGCTTATAGATGTCATATGACCAGATTCAAAGTCATGACAATCTTTGGTATGACCTATGCAGTAGCCCTTTCATTATCCAAGCATTTATTAGATTGTGACTGCTATCAAATAAACAAGTACCCGAGCGGTTCATCTGATGCAAACGATTCTTGCCA
Organism: Suaeda aralocaspica; assembly: GCA_016808085.1. Classification (NCBI taxonomy): domain Eukaryota; kingdom Viridiplantae; phylum Streptophyta; class Magnoliopsida; order Caryophyllales; family Amaranthaceae; genus Suaeda; species Suaeda aralocaspica. Next base: position 2,696,755 of record PYUH01000120.1, on the reverse strand, counting down.
ATTTGATGTTTTTGGAATGTTTTTGCGGTTTGTAATTGATGCAAAATTGGTCCTAGGTTTTTTCTAAGTGAGGTTTTTTCGGCGGGGGTGTTGATACTAACTAAAATTTTCTTGTTGTTTTAGTCCTATAAAAGAGGGGCAGAGGCTTCTATGATCAAAGTTCACTAGAAATGCTTGAGTTTTAGAGTTATATTGGGAATTATAGTAGCAAAGTAAGACACTAAAAGAAAATGACAAGTGGGAAAGCAGAAGGGTTGTAAGGGAAGGATTTGCCCCTAAAAAGCCCACAACCATGAAATCAAAAGTATCACAAAAGAGGGTTTCTTTTTAGGATGAGGTAAGCATCCAAAGTCAAAAGTAGCCTTATAATGAAAGAAGGATAGGAAAACTTGAAACTACAACAAGTATTTTATGGAATTTGGAAGTCCGTGAGTCCACTGCCAAATCAATTATGCTTTTGATGTCCAAAACTTTCTAGTTAGTATTGATTCCTTACCATCTGTCCAGAAGAGGAAACCCAGAAAATCAAGTCTTAGTGGAGGATAGAAGCATCCGGCACAAACTTAATCACTATGTACAAGTCAATTGACAAATAAACAGCACATTGTTCATCAAGAGTTCAAGACTAGTTGATATATAATTAACAGACATATGAAATTGATGAAGCATACAGAGTGGCAGTAGAATATTTCATAGCAATATCCTTTAGCCTTCTATGTCATGATGGTCTTCATACTTCCATAAAGGTTGTCACTATTGCAGTCACCTTTTGCCTTTCGACTCAAAAGTGCATTTCGCAAGCCTGAAAGAAGGAGAAGGGTATAAATGTCTTCAGGTGATCAGATGTACATAATCAAGGAGAAGTCAAGATACAAAGCTCTCAGCCAGCCAGAGGTTCAATTTGCGGTTTGAAGGATAGGAGAAGAGAAAATTTACAATTTTATATCTTATGCATAGAGGTGATTCTGTTAGGCCCAAAAGAAAAGCATTGAAGATCATGATTTTCCAAGCTCACTGACAAGTGCAACAGGTAGTGAGGGTCTCAATTTTTCTCTGGTTCTCTTCACTGACTTGTATTAAAAATTAAAATATATACTAAGAGAAGAAAAAAAATGAAATATTACTGTCAAACTTAACACTTCTCTGCTGTTTACTTACTTGTCGTTACAATATTTGAGTAAAATAACAACTGGGATTTACTGATTAGTTGTTACTGAAGATGTATGGTTTAGTTAAAGTGATAGAAGCTTAGTCCATTTCATGGAGTTCAGCAGGAAACTGGGACTCATATGATAGTTCAGTAAAGTGAATAAAGCTTAGTCCATTTCATGGAGTTGAGTAGGAAACTGGCGACTCATAGTTATGGTGACCTTATCTTAAAGTAAGCATCAGCATATACAGCCCGAATAATATGTGGCCAATGTTGAGGCTATAAGTTTTAGAGTTATTTGAGTCCTACTATTACCAATCCAAACAGATGAATAATGTCGAATGTAATTGGATTTAAAACCAAACGTGTTGTGTCATTATATGTTTATACATAATAATTGGTCTTTGGTTTATAAGACAGCTCTAAAACATAGCAATGATTCTTAGATTTCTTACATTCTAAAGATATGACGTAAGTTGGTTCCACATGACTAAGTCCATCTTTCATTGAAGGCATAGAATTCTTAGCTTACTTAAAAAAAGGCGGTCACACAAGGTTACATTCTAATGTAACTGGCAAGCGCTAACTATTGCTCAAGGACAATACGTTATCAAGGATCAACGTAACATTCTAAACCCATAATATATAACAGGAGTACAGGACACAACAATAGACTATCAGATCATAGAGCTTGAAATCAGGCATAATAATACTTTGCAGTGAACGAGTAGAAACCGTTGTTAAAAGCATCTTTTGCAAAGTTCATCCATTCATCACCGAAAACTCGCAGTCCGGATTGCGGATAGTCCACGTTTATCTCATAACTAACCCTCGTATCATTGCCAAGAACACTCTACAACAACAACACAACAACGTAGAATATTCAGAACATCAGACTATAGCTTCAACACAAAACGCAGAACATCATGCTAGCAGTATCATGTCAAACGTATAGAATTTAACATGATCATACATGATTATCAAATTAAGTCACGCAAAACTTCGCTACAATTCGTACTAACAAATAGCAAATTCATTGATTTGGTAATTAACATGATCCTACATAATTAGGTCATCAAAACATTCATTTCAAAGTGTGAAAAAGCGAAAAATCACAATTATGGTGAATTTGAAAATAGAGAGAAAAACCTTAAATCATTGACGATTGCAAAGCACGAACAAGGAAGTCAGAATCAGCAACTTATGTTCCACCGGTTTATCTGCAGCTCGCGAATAGCGATAGAATTCTGACCTTAGAAATTCCTTAAATTACTTTGAAATTCAGCAATAGTTAACATCATTGAAGATAGATTAACTCCAAAATTGCAGTTGTAGAATCATCAAATCTGTTGAAAATGCAGAAAAAAAAAATTCATTATGAGTACTGTAAGATGTAATTGATGCCATGATTGAAGCTTAAGATGTTAATGGAAATTTCTAGGGTTTTGGAAATTGAAGAGAAAACCTTTTGAGTTTGATTTGAGAGAATAGAAGAGGAAAGTTGTTGATGAGGAGAGAAGAAGTGTTTGTCATTTAGAATGGAGAAAATGCATTATGCGAGGATAGTATCTATTTAATCTGTTTGGGTTTATAGGTGGGGGTGTTATTCAATTTTAGATGGGCTTAGCGTTGGATTAGGATAGACCAAATTAGTGATACCAATTGGTGCTAATAGGGGCTAAATTAATGATACCATATCCAATGGGATTACAATAGTCCAAATTAATGATACTAATGGTATTGTCATTGAGTTGAAGTAAGTATTAAAAAATCGTTCGAAGCAGATAATCAAGTTTTTTTGTCTTTAATTGTGGTCTTTCTAGATTCAATCAATTACAATATAGGAACACATCTCTCACTCAAACATTAAGTCGAGAACACACTAAAAACTGGTTGTGGAGAATGAAAAATTGGAATGGAGGTAGTGTAGGAGAAATAGAAACAATATTTTTCAATGTTGATTAATAGAAGTATAAGTCGGATTGATTTTTTTTTTTTAAATGAAGTAAAGCGAGAGGAAAGATTGTCAAAGCTTTTTCACTTTATATTTGTGTCGAAGTTGGATCGATTTGTAATTAAGAGTATATTGTGGTTAAAACATCAACTATACAAGCATATTACGAAATTAAGTTGTAATCCACTATACCGTATAATACATTGTTCGGTCATACGTATCAAATTCATGTTTTTCCATCCAAGCTGATCGAATGAGTCACAAACTCAAAAAGTGCCAATATTAAATAAAATAAAAAATACAAAATGACAAGATTCGAAACAGTTGTCAACCTATCATAAACAAACAATTATATAAATATTACACGCTACCTGACATCATCGGTTAGCGGGGGGGACCATGCTACCAAGCCGGACAAACCACATACCCAATATCCATAAGATTAAAAAGGTACAAACACAACAAACACCCATTCAAACCTTCACAACAACACAGAAACATCACCAACCAAAAAAACGACACCAAAACACCAACACAAAAATAAAACCACCAAAATTCCGACGAAACAACAAAAAACAACCACCTCATGGCAGGAAGACAACCAACAACCACCACAACACCACCAACTACAACCCCCTCACCCCAACACCACATGTCCACCATCACGAACTACAAGAGATCTCCTTGACCAAAAAGAAATGCGACATTAATCCACTCTTCCCTCAAACAGAAATCTCCACCATTGATCAAAGATCTCCGACAATTAGAACCAAACTGCTCATAAAATCAGACAACAAAATGAAACTCAAATCAAACAACTTTACAAAAATCACTTAATTAGAAGCTGAAGTTGGGGGTATGAATCCATTCACTGAACATTCTCCAAGTTATTTCTCATGTTCAGAATTGAGTGAAGGTAATGTTCAATTGCTTCTCAGTGAAGGCTGTTTGAAGATGAATTGTTGAGGTTAAAGCTGATGTTCAACAGCGTTTCGTTATTAAAGATGATGTTGAGAATATGAAGCAAGAACTTAATAAGGAAGGTACTTTATCATCTTTTCAATTTCTTTTTCTTGGTTTTTTTTTAATTTTAATTTTAATCTAAGTTGTATGTGGGATTTTGTTTTAGTTGGTAATTTTTAGTAATTGATGATAAAGGAAGGTACTTTACATTGGATTTGTTGAATTTTGTGTTGTCGTTGTTGTTTGTTGCTGTGATTTTTTTTTTTTTTTTTAATTTGATGTGAATATACTGCATGAGAAAAGGTGTGAAATGTATTATGTGTTTTAATTGAAATGGGGTTCTAGGGAATGTTTATGATATTGGGTTTTCTTTGATTCAAATATGTTGATGAGAAAAGTGGTGCAATGTTTAATTCTGCTGTTAATTGGAATGGGTTTCTAGGAATATTATGAAATGAGGTTTTTATGAGCTTGTTTCACTTTAAGGAAGTGGGATTATTAGGGATTGTTGTATTGTAGGATTCTACTTCATATAATTTGGTATTTTCATGATAATGTTGTTTTTTTGTTCATGGATGGAGTGTAATTTCTGTTTCATCTATGATTGTGAATTTGGGAGTGTGTAGCATTGTTATTGTGGACTACTGTTGGGAATTTATAGAGCTGCAGTGGAATTCAAAGAAGAACTCGGGCTGATAATCTTGAAATGGAGTCAGCAGATGGAGAAAAAAATGAATGCTATGCACACGTGAAATCGAGATGCTGCGTGCGAGCTTCCTAATGCTGAGAAAGAGCGAGGGCTGTGCTGCTGCTTGAATCCAGTATGCGATTTTCTTGTGATTTCTTTGGCGTGTCGGCTAACTGCTATGGATCTGAACATCTTAATCTTGTACCATTTATTATGGAAATTTGTGTATTCTGATGGTTTATGTGCCTGTGTTTCATGTTACAGGTCCTGTATACATGGGAAACTATGAAAATCATAATAGGCAATGGAGGAGGTCTTATGCTGCTCAATATTCATTGCATCAGGTATGCCAACTCCACATTCCCTAACATGTCTGAGTAACATTATTTCTTTAAAAGGTATCTGAATGATGTTCTGAGGATCACAATTCACACTAAAAGCACTGCGTAGAGTTGCTACATAGCGTTATTATTGTCATACCTCATAGTCTTTGCCAAAAACAATGTTTATTAGCTGCAAAATTCAAGTGTTTCCTGGAAATTATTTATAATTCTCTAAATAAATTAAAAATAAGAATCAGATTTGTTTAGGCAAATTGAAACCCTGGATATGCTTCCAAGGCCACAGACCCCAGTAACTGAAAGAATAACTGTGGCATTGTAATTACGAGCAATGTTTGTTTATGTGGTGGGGCTTTCATGAGTGAGTCAAATTAGGACTGTTACAGAAGATGCCACAAGTCTTGAAGGCCCTTGTTTAAGGTAGCTAATGGAATATATTATCGACTTGAGTATGTGTTTTGATTTTGGAACCACAACCATACCACTAATAAGTGTTTGTAATATTTTATGAAGTGGTGACTCTTGGGCCTGACGGCTGTAATGTGTAGTTGTGCCGGCATTAACTCAAACAAAATAAAATTCAAGTTGCCTAATTAGGTCGTTCAGTTATTTGATGGAGCAATATGTATCCTCAATACAAATTTCTAAATGAAATTACATTCGGACGTTGTAAAAATACCAAATATTCTGATGTACTCCATATTTAGTTTTAGAACTACACTCCAAGCATTGTAAAATATTTGTGTTTACGATAGCTACTTTTTCCTCACCATGAAAAAGATTAGTGTAATGCCCCAGTACTATTATACTTTCCATAATTCTCTTTAAAACAAAATAAAATTAAGAAAACACAATTATAATCTCTCATTGTTAATTTTTCAAGCGATTGTCTATGCTTGAAGCTAGAGGGATGTCTTAATAAAGAAATAGAAAACACATTTGTATGTCAATTGGCAGCTGAGAGATTTTGTAAAAAGAGTAATAGTTTTGAGGTTTTACGGTTTTATTAGAGTGTATGCAATTGTACTCAACACTTCAAATGGTTTTTTAAGAATGTTTGCCTTTTTTTCCTCCATAAATTGAAGGACTTTGTAGGAAAGAGAAGCAATATGTTATACCAGTCATCACTAGAAATACATACTATGAATTAATCTCTTCCCTTTCCTACCTTATGTTTGTGCAATGCTGTGTCTGAAAAGAGAGTGAGGGATAGCTTGATTGATTAGAACTTCCCTCCCAATTGAAGTATACTTTAGTAAGATTTGATGGTTGGAAATTTGAACAGGTGCGCATTGACAATGTTTCGTGGTGGAAATTGGAAGAATGATGACTGCGAATGCATTATTTGCAACTGCTAACTCATCTCTAGCCAAATTGGAAAGCTGTAGTCTGCCCAATTCTACATTCTAGAGTGTGGCAATCTTGGAAATTTACTGAAGCCAAGCATATTGGGAATCTAATTTTGGACTAAGGATTGTCAAGAATAGATTGTGGATTCAGTGCAATCTGGACATATTGTGCTAGTTTTATCATAATAGTCCATCTAAGTGTGTGAGGAGGCCTTGAGCTCTTGACCTATATTCGTTGCATTCTATTGTTGGTGATAAAATTGCTCCTTGTAGCTCTTGGGCTACCAAATTTTAGACAAAATGATTTAGCATGGTTAGATTAAAGCATATATGAGAATCTGAAACGTGTGCTTCAACGACCATTGGCTAGTTGAAAAGATAGTTGGAAAATAAGTTACTTCATATTTGCTTTGCAGTCTCACTAGTTCATTCTTGGCTGCTTTCCATAATTCTATGGCAATGATTTGAGGGTCTATTCTTTTTTTTTTTTTTTTTGGCACGTGCACACTGTCTGAGTTTTTGTCTATTCTATTTCAGGGACAACTTACAGCGGACAGTGCTTCCCCAGCTTTATATGGACGCCACACAGGTAGCCATGGTCCATATGACTCACACAACACGCACCGTAAGGATGGCTCCTTATCGTGATTATCAGTTTTGAGGCTAATGGAAATTAATCGTAAAGAAGACCTTGTGATCAGATTTTGGCTGAAGCCAGAAAACAACCTAGGAATATAGGAAGTACATATTCCACCTCATAAATCAGTAGTAGCACAATTTTGCTGCCCCAATGCTTGAAGGTTGAAGCTGCTTCCGTGTTGTGTTGGCATGCATTACATTCTATTCGATGAATGTCTGAACTTTATGTATGTTTATAAGCTAAATTGAGTTAATTATACCCAAGATTCAATAGTATTTGTGCATAAGCTATAGTGGTTTTTGGTTGGTACAACTTGATTGGTGCTGTAAAATTAGCATTGGCAAACTTAAAAAGGCTCTTCTATTGGAACTAAGCTTTAACTTTTCAAAATTCATAGATTGCCTTGTGAGTCAATTTCAAGTAAAAAAAGAATCAAATATTCATTCACCAAATCATTCACTCTGAGAATAAAGATAGTGTCCTATTCTACATGTCAATAATAACTAAGAATGAAATATAAGTAAGAGAAAATCCGTCAACTTTAACCAAATTGTGGAGTTCAACTCCCCTATCCCCAAGTATTTTTACTTCCTAACTAGTTATCTTTTTGAAACGGTTTGAAGACGGTTATGACCCACCTTATTCTTTTCAAAGACATACAAATGCATAGGTGTGTTAATTAAAAAAAAAAAAAAAAAAAAAAAAAAAAAAAACAACTTCAATGAAAGAATACTTCAACTTATTAATAAAATATATCACAACAGATTCCGGTTTTCACCAAACATAATTCTTAACCCTCTTTTCAAAAAGAAGATGAGCTAGAACCAACAAAACACCAAGTAGCGCAATCAGTTTCTGAAGCGAAAACGTTTCAGAAATAATGAATTGTGAATTCCCGAAAACAAGGAAATGGGAGAATGTATAAGAAAATAGATAATTTCAAAAACAAAGTCAAACAAAAATATCTTGCACGTAAACATAAATGTTATTACAAACAAGAAAATAAATCCTAAATAAAACATTAAGTACGCTTTATCAAAAAATTTATCGCCACTTGTATTGACCTTAGTTTAGAGAATAGATAAAACGGCTAACACAAATTGTGTTTATGAACACAGATCTAAGAATAGAGAAAGCCTTAAAAAGGAGCTTGACACTTTGACGTATTAAACAGGATCTTTGCATCATTTTTGTATTTGAGTCCTTACTTCGGAAAATCTCCAAAGTGGAAAGATAACAGTTTTTTTGAAGTAGAAATCGAGCGTGGGTTGTCCTGGTATTACCTATTAAACGTGGTAAAAAAGAAGGGTAAAAATAAGACAAGGCCCGGAATGCACTTTGAAAGTTGAAAACAAAGGCTATAATTCATACTTTTCAAGGGGTTTTTGGTCCCGAAAATAATTGTCGGAAAATTAACAATTTGGCCCTCTGGTCAAAAGAGGGCCTAAAGCAGCTTTTAAGGGATTGAAAGGTCGTCAGACGAGTTTCGGGAAAGCAAGAAGACTAGTGTCCTATTTTGAAAATTGTTTAAAGAGGGAAGATCACAAGTTCTTAGAGGCTGAAACCGAATGTAAGTTGCCTTAGGGTTACCAGCAACACGTGTGAGAAATACAGGGAGAAAACAAGACGGACGGGACAACCCTTAGGAAGTCGAAAGCAAAGGCTATAATTCACAAATTTTAGGGGACTTGGTATCCCAAAAAAAAAAAAAAAACCAAAAATTTAACATAGTGTCTGAGGGTCAAAAGAAGGCCCTCTAAAAACTTGTCAGGATCCAAAAAGTCATAAGAAAGTCATGAGATAACGGTAAAGACGAGTGTGTCCTTTTTCAAGAATCCTCTAAAAAGAAAACATAACAAACACGCTAAAAACAATTGTGGATCATTGCAAGGTTATCAGAGGCAAGTAAGTGAAATTTGGGGAGAAAATGAGATGGGGACAGAAGGCCCTTCAAAAGCCAAAAATGAAGGCTATTTTTGAGATTCCAGGATTCCGGAAAAAAAAAGTTGCCAAATATTTTCCACAGTGCCTGTATGGTCAAAATATGAACTCGGATTATGTGATTTGGGGTGAAAAGGTCATAACAACTGTCGGAGAGCAAAAAAGTTGTTTTTTTCATTCTTTCGAAAAACAATCGATTTGAAAGAGGCATGGTAACAAGTTTTTAGAGACCGATACCGATTGTGGGGAGTCTTCTGGTCCCCTAGAACACGTGGTAAAAAAAAAAAAAAAAGGCCACAAACAAGACGAAGCCCGAAACACCCATATGAAAGCAAAAAATAAAGGCTATTATCCCACTATTTTGGAGGTTCTAAATTTGCCAAAAATTTTCAAGGGTGCTCGTATGGTTAAAATATGAATCCAGTGTAGACGATTTGGGGTGAAAAGGCCATAAGAGAGATAATAACAATTTTTAAAACGGTTACTGGAAAAAGTACGTTGTTTTTCCCTTGTTCTGAAAAGGCCATAAGATGGATGATAACAAGTTTTTAGGGGCCGAAAACTATAATGGGAAAACTTGTGGTGGTCCATAGCACATTAGCACGTGGTAAGAAAACAGGTTGAAAATAAGAAAGAGTTTGAGGCGGCCCCTCCGGAGATCTCAATCAATTAATCAATGTTTTGAGATTGCAAGGTTCCGGAAAAAAAAGTTGCCAAAAACTTTCCGAGGTGTCCGTATGATTAAAATATGAACCCACACCAGATGATTTGGGATGTCAAGGCTATAATAGGGATGATAGCAAGTTTTAATACGGTCCCAGATAAAGTTGTTTTTCTCTTGTTTTTCTCTTGTTTTGAAAAGGCCAAAAGAGATAATAACAGGTTTTTAGGGGCTAAAACCTACCGTGGAGAGTCCTATGGTAGTCAGTAGCATGTGGTAAACAAATAAGGTGAAAATAAGACGGAGCCCATGGCGGCCTCTATGGAGGCCTTAATTTCATTACTCAAGATCCTATTGCCTAAGGGACAATTTTATATCATTTAGAGTCATTATGAAGTTACAGTTACCTATTAATTCTACAGATATAAAAGATTTCAGCCTGGATGATATGATTAATTAAGCTCTTGGACAAGTTTCCTGCGGTAATTTAGCCATCAAATTTCCTCTAACATCTAGCCTTATGCTGGGAGCCTCTGGGGTGTATGTCTTTGGTTTTAAATATTGGCAGCTGTATCTTTGAGCTACAATTATTGGTCATAAAGGAGGGCTTTTTGCATTAAAACTGCCTGTAGAAAAGGTAAGGAAAAAATCGCTTACTTTACCCCGATTGACCCATAATTAATAGGCTGACTCTAGGGACATTCTGATCACTAATTTTAGATACATACAATTCCTTCTCCATTACAAGGAAAGATCTCCATGACCCCATAGTTTGTGGTCATAGAAAATTAGAGATCAATGCCTCATGCAAGGCAAGGAAGGGATGACAGAAATCATTGTTAGCCACTATAGTTATAGCCATCAGAATTTTTTATGTCCAATGCAGCATCTGTTTCTATCGTGTACAAGACTGGTTTGGGAAGTAATAAAAACAAAAAAGAAACCCATAGGTTGCCATTTCAATGATGACAACTAGAATGAAATGTGTGACAACGGCCATCACCAGACCGGAATATAGACTACAGAGCTTATGAAGCATATGCCAACTATTGATGTTCTTTGAGTAATTTAGGCTCTGTTCTCGTCAACTTATTTTTGCTTATCTAAACTTATTTTTGCTGATCTGAACCATTATGTTTGTTGAACTGAACCTATTTTTACTTATCTGAACTTATTTTTGCTGATCTGAACTTCTTTTTGCTGAAATCATTAACAATTTATTATGGATTGAAACTTATTTTTGCTGAACTGAACTTATTTTTGCTGAACTGAACTTATTTTTACTGATTTGAACTTATTTTTGCTGAATTGAACTTATTTTTGCTGAAATCATTAACAATTTATTATGGATTGAAACTTATTTTTGCTGAACTGAACTTATTTTTTACTGATCTGAACTTATTTTTGCTGTACAGAACTTATTTTTGCTGAAAATAAGTGAAAATAAGTCGAGGAGAACAAGGCCTTAGTATGATGTTGAATGTCCATTGCTCAATGCGCTTCCATTGGGAAATTATAACTTACACCAACTCCCTTTTTCTACACAAGGAAGCAGGGAGCAAGGGGCCTTGGGGGAGCATTATAGATGTCATATGACCAGATTCAAAGTCATGACAAATCTTTGGTATGACCTATGCAAGTAGCCCTTTCATTATCCAAGCATTTATTAGATTGTGACTGCTATCAAAGTAACAAGTACCCGAGCGGTTCAATCTGATGCAAAAGATTATCTTGACAATGTGTGGAATTTGGTTTGTAATTGATGCAAAATTGGTCCTAGGTTTTTTCTAAGTGAGGTTTTTTCAGGCTGTTGAATTACTAACTAAATTTTTTCTTGTTGTTTTAGCCTATAAAAGAAGTGGGCAGAGGGCTTCTATGATCACAAAGTTCACTAGAAATGCTTGAGTTTTAGAGTTATCATTGGTAATTATAGTAGCAAAGGAAGACACTAAAAGAAAAATAGACAAGTGGGAAAGCAGAAGGGTTGTAAGGGAAGGATTTGCACCCTAAAAAGCCCACAACCATGAAATCAAAAGTATCACAAAATAAGGGTTTCTTTTTAGGGATGAGGTAAGCATCCAAAGTCAAAAGTAGCCTTATCTAATGGAAAGAAGGATAGGAAAACTTGAAACTACAACAAGTATTTTATGGAATTTGGAAAGTCCGTGAGTCCACTGCCAAATCAATTATGCTTTTGATGTCCAAACTTTCTAGTTAGTATTGATTCCTTATCCATCTGTCCAGAAGAGGAACCCAGAAAACTCAAGTCTTAAGTTGGAGGATAGAAGCATCCGCGCACAAACTTAATCACTATGTACAAGTCAATTGACAAATAAACAGCACATTGTTCATCAAGAGTTCAAGACTAGTTGATATATAATTAACAGACATATGAAATTATGAAGCATACCAGAGTGGCAAGTAGAATATTTCATAGCAATATCCTTTAGCCTCTCTATGTCATTGATGGTCTTCATACTTCCATAAAGGTTGTCACTATTGCAGTCACCTTTTGCCTTTCGACTCAAAAGTGCATTTTCGCAAGCCTGAAAAGAACAGGAGAAGGGTATAAATGTCTCAGGTGATCAGATGTACATAATCAAGGATATAGTCAAGATACAAAGCTCTCAGCCAGCCAGAGGTTCAATTTGCGGTTTGAAGGATAGGGAGAAGAGAAAATTTACAATTTTATATCTCTATGCATAGAGGTGATTCCTGTTAGGCCCAAAAGAAAAGCATTGACAGGATCACTGATTTTCCAAGCTCACTGACAAGTGCCAACAAGTAGTGAGGGTCTCAATTTTTCTCTGGTTCTCTTCACTTGACTTTTATTAAAAATTAAAATATATACTAAGAGAAGAAAAAAAATGAAATATTTACTGATCAAACTTAACACTTCTCTGCTGTTTTACTTACTTGTCGTTACAATATTTGAGTAAAATAAAACTGGGATTTACTGATTAGTTGTTACTGAATATGTATAGTTTAGTTAAAGTGAATAGAAGCTTAGTCCATTTCATGGAGTTCAGCAGGAAACTGGCGACTCATATGTATAGTTCAGTTAAAGTGAATAAAAGCTTAGTCCATTTCATGGAGTTGAGTAGGAAACTGGCGACTCATAAGTTATGGTGAACCTTATCTTAAAGTAAGCATCAGCATACAGCCCGAATAATATGTGGCCAATGTTGAGGCTATAAGTTTTAGAGTTATTTGAGTCCTACTATTACCAATCCAAACAGATGACTAATGTCGAATGTAATTGGATTTAAAACCAAACGATTGTTGTTCATGTATATTAGTTTATACATAATAATTGGTTCTTTGGTTTATAAGACAGCTCTAAAACATAGCAATGATTCTTAGATTTCTTACATTCTAAAGATATGACGTAAGTCTTGGTTCCACATGACTAAGTCCATCTTTCATTGAAGGCATAGAATTCTTAGCTATACTTAAAAAAAGGCGGTCACACAAGGTTACATTCTAATGTAACTGGCAAGCGCTAAACTATTGCTCAGAGACAATACGTTATCAAGGATCAACGTAACATTCAAACCCATAATATATAACAGGAGTACAGGACACAACAATAGACTATCAGATCATAGAGCTTGAAATCAGGCATAATAATACCTTTGCAGTGACCGAGTAGAAACCGTTGTTAAAAGCATCTTTTGCAAAGTTCATCCATTCATCACACGAAACTCGCAGCTCCGGATTGCGGATAGTCCACGTTTCTCTCATAACTAAACCCTCGTATCTCATTGCCAAGCAACTCTACAACAACAACAACAACAACGTAGAATATTCAGAACATCAATACTAGCTTCAACATCAAAACGCAGAACATCAATGCTAGCAGTATCATGTCAACAGTATAGAATTTAACATGATCATACATGATTATCAAATTAAGTCTACGCAAAACTTCGCTACAATTCAGTACTAACAAATAGCAAATTCATTGATTTGGTAATTTAACATGATCCTACATAATTAGGTCATCAAAACATTCATTTCAAAGTAGTGAAAAAGCGAAAAATCACAATTATGGTGAAATTTTGAAAATAGAGAGAAAAACCTCTAAATCATTGACGATTGCAAAAGCACGAACAAGGAAGTCAAGAATCAGCAACTTATGTTCCACAGGTTTATCTGCAGCTTCGCGAATAGCGATTAGAGATTCTGACCTTAGAAATTCCTTCAAATTACTTTGAAATTCGAGCAATAAGTTAACATCATTTGAAGATAGAATTAACTCCAAAATTCGCAGTGTAGAATCATCAAATCTGTTGAAAATGCAGAAAAAAAAATTAATTATGATGTACTGTAAGATGTAATGATGCCATGATTGAATGCTTAAGATTGTTTAATGGAAATTTCTAGGGTTTTGGAAATTGAAGGAGAAAACCTTTTGAGTTTGATTTGAGAATAGAAGAGAGAAAGTTGTTGATGAGGGAGAGAAGAAGTGTTTGTCATTTTAGAATGGAGAAAATGCAATTATGCGAGGATAGTAATTCTATTTAATCTGTTTGGGTTATATAGGTTGTGGTGTTATTCAATTTTAGATGGGCTTAGCGTTTGGATTAGGATAGTCCAAATTAGTGATACCAATTGGTGCAATAGGGGCTAAATTAATGATACCATATTACCAATGGGATTACAATGGTCCAAATTAATGATACTAATGGTATTGTCATTCGATTTGAAGTAAGTTAAAAAATCGTTTCGAAGCAGATAATCAAGTTTTTTTTGTCTTTAATTGTGTCTTTCTAGATTCAATCAATTACACTATAGAGAACCTCTCTCACTCAAACATAAGTCGAGAAACACTAACAACTTGTTTGGAATGAAAAATTTGGAATGGAGGTAGTGTAGGAGAAAATAGAAACAATATTTTTCAATGTTTGATTTAGAAGTTTAAGTCGGATTTGATTTTTTTTTTTTAAATGAAAGTAAGCGAGAGGAAAGATTGTCAAAGCTTTTTTCACTTTCTATTTGTGTCAAAGTTGGATAGACTTTTGTAACATTAAGAGTATATTGTGGTTAAACTCAATATACAAGCATATTACGAAATTAAGTTGTATCCCATATACCTATAATACATTGTTCAGGTCATCGTATCAAATTCATTTTTTTCCATCCAAGCTGGATCGAATGAGTCACAACTCATAAGTGCAATAAATAACAAATACAAAATGACACATTCGAACATGTAACCTATCATAAACAAACAATTAATAAATCTTAACCGCTACCGACATCATCGGTTAGTCGGGGCGGACCATGCTACCAAGCCGGACAAACCACTACCCAATATCCATAGATAAAAAGTTACAAACACAAACACCCATTCAAACCTTCACAACTTAACCCATAACATCACCAACCAAAAACGACACCAAAACACCAACAACAAAAATAACCACCAAAATTCCGACGAAACAACAAACAACAACCACCTCATGGCAGGAAGACAACCACAACCACCACAACACCACCACCTACAACCCCCTCACCACCAACACCACATAGTCCACCATCACGAACTACAAGGCCTACTCCTTGACCAAAAAGAAATGACATTAATCCACTCTTCCCTCAAACAAGAACTCTCCACCATTGATCAAGATCTCCGACAATTAGCAACAACTGCTCATAAAATCAGACAACAAAATGAAACTCAAATCAAACAACTTTACCAAAAATCACTTAATTTAGAAGCTGAAGTTGGGGGTATTGAATCCCTTCATTCTGAACATTCTCAAGTTATTTCTCATGTTCAGAAATTGAGTGAAGGTAATGTTCAACTTGCTTCTCAGTTGAAGGCTGTTGAAGATGAATTGTTGAAGGTTAAAGCTGATGTTCAACAGGTTTCTGTTATTAAAGATGATGTTGAGAATATGAAGCAAGAACTTAATAAAGGAAGGTACTTTATCATCTTTTCAATTTCTTTTTTCTTGGTTTTTTTTTTAATTTTAATTTTAATCTAATGTTGTATGTGGGATTTTTGTTTTAGTTGGTAATTTTTAGTAATTGATGATAAAGGAAGGTACTTTACAATTTGGATTTGTTGAATTTTGTTGTTGTCGTTGTTGTTGTTGCTGTGATTTTTTTTTTTTTTTTTTAATTTTGATTGAAATATGCTGCATGAGAAAAGGTGTGAAATGTTTATTATGTTGCTAATTGAAATGGGGTTCTAGGGAATGTTATGATATTGGGTTTTCTTTGATTCAAATATGTTGCATGAGAAAAGTGTGCAATGTTTAATTCTGCTGTTAATTGGAATGGGTTTCTAGGGAATATTATGAAATGAGGTTTTTATGAGCTTGTTTCACTTTAAGGAAGTGGGAATTATTAGGGATTGTTGTATTGTAGGATTCTACTTCATATAATTTGGTTATTTTCATGATAAAATTGTTTTTTTTTTGTTCATGGATGGAGTGTAATTTCTGTTTCATCTAATGATTGTGAATTTGGGAGTGGTGTAGCATTGTTATTGTGGACTAATGTTGGGAAATTTATAGAGCTGCAGTGGAATTCGAAAAGAAGACTCGGGCTGATAATCTTGAAATGAGTCAAGCAATGGAGAAAAAAATGAATGCTATGCAACGTGAAATCGAGATGCTGCGTGCTGAGCTTCCTAATGCTGAGAAACGAGCGAGGGCTGCTGCTGCTGCTTTGAATCCAAGTATGCGATTTTCTTGTGATTCATTTGGCGTGTCGGCTAGACTGCTATGGAATCTGAACATCTTAATCTTGTACCATTTAATTATGAAAATTTGTGTATTCTGATGGTTTATGTGCCTGTGTTTCATGTTCAGGTCCTGTATACATGGGAAACTATGAAAATCATAATATGGCATATGGAGGAGGTCCTTATGCTGCTCAATATTCATTGCATCAGGTATGCCAAATGCCACATTCCCTAACATGTCTGAGTAACATTATTTCTTTAAAAGGTATCTGAATGATGTTCTGAGGATCACACATTCACACTAAAAGCACTTGCGTAGAGTTGCTACTATAGCGTTATTATTGTCATACCTCATAGTACTTTGCAAAAAACAATGTTTAGTTTAGCTTGCAAAATTCATGTTTCCTGGAAATTATTTATAATTCTTCTAAATAAATTAAAAATAAGAATCAGATTTGTTTAGGCAAATTGAAACCCTGGATATGCTTCCAAGGCCACAGACCCCAGTAACTGAAAGAATAACTGTGGCCATTGTACTTACGAGCAATGTTTGTTTTATGTGGTGGGCTTTCATGAGTGAGTCAAATTAGGACTGTTACAGCTTAAGATGCCACAAGTTCTTGAAGGCCCTTGTTTAAGGTAGCTAATGGAATATATTATCGACTTGAGTATGTGTTTTGATTTTGGAACACAACCATACCACTAAGTAAGTGTTTGTAATATTTTATGAAGTGGTGACTCTTGGGCCTGTACGGCTGTACTTGTGTAGTTGTGCCCGGCATTAACTCAAACAAAATAAAATTCAAGTTGCCTAATTAGGTCTGTTCAGTTATTTGATGGAGCAATATGTATCCTCAATACAAATTTCTAAATGAAAATTACATTCGGAAGTTGTAAAAATCACCAAATATTCCTGATGTACTCCATATTTAGTTTTAGAACTACACTCCAAGCATTGTAAGTAATATTTGTGTTTACGATTAGCTACTTTTTCCTCACCATGAAAAAGATAGTGTAATGCCCACCGTACTATTATACTTTCCATAATTCTCTTTAAAACAAAATAAAATTAAGAAACACAATTTATAATCTCTCATTGTTAAATTTTTCAAGCGATTGTCTATGCTTGAAGCTAGAGGGATGTCTTAATAAAGAATAGAAACAACATTTGTAATGTCAATTGGCAGCTGAGAGATTTTGTAAAAGAGTAATAGTTGAGTTTACGGTTTATTAGAGTGTATGCAATTGTACTCAACACTTCAAATGGTTTTTAAGAATGTTTGCCTTTTTTTCCTCCATAAATTGAAGGACTTTGTAGGAAAGAGAAGCAATATGTTACCAGTCAATCACTAGAAAATACATACTATGAATTAATCTCTTCCCTTTCCTACCTTATGTTTGTGCAATGCTGGTGTCTGAAAGAGAGTGAGGGATAGCTTGATTGATTAGAACTTCCCTCCCAATTGAAGTATACTTTAGTAAAGAATATTATGGAAATGGTTGGAAATTTGAACAGGTGCGCCATTGACAAATGTTTCGTGGTGGAAATTGGAAGAATGATGGACTGGAATGCATTATTTGCAACTGCTAATCATCTCTAAGCCAAAATTGGAAAGCTGTAGTCCTCGCCCAATTCTACACTTCTAGATGGGTGGCAATATTGGAAATATTATTGAAGCCAAAGCATATTGGGAATTAATTTTGGACTAAGGATTGTCAAGAGAATAGATTGTGGATTCAGTGCAATCATGACTATATTTGTGCTAGTTTTATCATGAATAGTCCATCTAAGTGTGAGGAGGCCTTGAGCTCTTGACCTATATTCGTTGCATTCTATTGTTTGG
This sequence comes from Suaeda aralocaspica, assembly GCA_016808085.1. Taxonomy (NCBI): domain Eukaryota; kingdom Viridiplantae; phylum Streptophyta; class Magnoliopsida; order Caryophyllales; family Amaranthaceae; genus Suaeda; species Suaeda aralocaspica. Next base: position 2,678,527 of record PYUH01000120.1, on the reverse strand, counting down.
TATAAAATTGCTCCTTGTAGCTCTTGGGCTACACAAATTTTAGACAAAAATGATTTAGCATGGTTAGATTAAAGCATATATGATGATCTGAAACGTGTGCTTCATAAGCATTGGCATAGTTGAAAAGATAGCTGGAAAATAAGTTACTTCATATTTTGATTTGCAATGTCTCAACTAGTTTCTATTCTTGGCTGCTTTCCATAATTCTATTGGCAATGATTTGAGGGGCTCTTATCTTTTTTTTTTTTTTTTGGCACAGTGCACACTGTCTGAAGTTTTTGTCTATTCTATTTCAGGGACAACTTACAGCGGACAGTGCTTCCCCAGCTTTATATGGACGCCCACCAGGTAGCCATGGTCCATATGACTCACAACAACACGCACCGTAAGGATGGGCTCCTTATCGTGATTATCAGTTTTGAGGCTAAATGGAAATTAATCGTAAAGAATGACCTTGTGATCAGATTTTGGCTGAAGCCAGAAAACAACCTAGGAATATAGGAAGTACATAGTCACACCTCATAAATCAGTAGTAGCACAATTTTTGCTGCCCCAATGCTTGAAGGTTGAAGCTGCTTCCGTTTGTGTTGGCATGCATTACATTCTATTCGATGAATGTCTGAACTTTATTGTATGTTTATAAGCTAAATTTGAGTTAATTATAACCCAAAGTTCAATAGTATTTGTGCATAAGCTATAGCTGGTTTTTGGTTGGTACAACTTGATTGGTGCTGTAAAATTTAGCATTGGCAAACTTAAAAAGGCTCTTCTATGGAACTAGCTTTAACTTTTCAAAAATTCATAGATTGCCTTGTGAGTCAATTTCAAGTTAAAAAAAGAATCAAATATTCATTCACCAAATCATTCACTCCTGAGAATAAAGATAGTGTCCTATTCTACATGTCAATACTAACAAGAATGAAAATTATAGTAAGAAGAAAATCCGTCAACTTTAAAAATTGTGAGAGTTCAACTCCCTCTATCCCCAAAGTATTTTTGTACTTCCTAACTAGTTATCTTTTTGAACGGTTTGAAGACGGTTATACCCCCACCCTTAGTTCTTTTCAAAGACATACAAATGCATATCTTGGAACAAGGAGGATTCACTTGAGTGATTCATAATTTATATTCTTACTCATACTAAAATTACTTAACTTTTGCTAAAATTCACCGGGTATCTTTAAAGGTTAACAATGCTAAAGTGGCTATTAAGTTGGGAACTTAATTCACCATGTACTCCAATACTAACGTAAAGTATCCAAAATGCCACTCACGATTAGCCTTTAAATTCTGTAAGGAAACTAACTCTTATTTACTTGATTTATTTTCTATTTAAACAATCTCTTGTTGTTTAGCAAACACTTAGGGTGTGTTCGGTGCTAGCTTTTGAGATAGCTTTTAGCTTTTAGACCAAGTCAAAACATTACCTTGTAAAATTATGAGTGTTTGGTGAGGTAGCGTTTTAGGTAGCTGTTAATGGTAGAGGTAGCTTTTAGGTAGCTTTTGTAGAAAGCTAAAAAAAATAGCGTTGCAAATCCTAAACTAGCTTTCAATAAAAGATATTTTATTTATTTTATTTTATTTTTTTACCCCTATTTATTTCTCACATCTCCCTACATATTTTTTTTGTTGACTCTAATCTCTCCACTCCATTCTCTTCTCGTGTAATAATTGTTTGATGCCATCATATATCTTACTTATATTCTCCAACTTTTTTTATTTGATGGAAAGGCTGAAGCCAAATTTATTGATAAATATAATCCGATGCAATTATATCTTAAAATTCAACAAGGCGCCCCCATCCCAAACTCCAATCTTATTCGATGATAATAATAATAACAACAACAACAACAACAACTTTATTTTATGTTTCCAACAGCTACCTTTGCCGAACACTTATATTATTAAAAGCTACATTAACAGCTAAACTCTAACAGCTACTATTTGACAGCTCACAGCTACCCAAAAGCTAACAGCTACTCAAAAGTCAACAGCCAACAGCTACAACTAGTTTTGCCGAACATGCCCTTAGTCATTTGCAAACAATTGCTTTCTTTTGTTTTTGTGGAATGTACTACTATTTAAAATCTCACATCATCCTCCCAACTTTGAATCTTCCTGCATCAAAGTAATTTAAATCAGTTTTTCATATTTAATCCTCTAATTTTGAATCTTCTATTTTATGTTCATTAGTCTTAACTTTTAACTCATTTAGATCCTTAGTATTTTGAATCTTTGATGTAAGAAAGTTTTGTTTTATGCATAATGGCAATTGAACTTTTTTTAAACCAAGTATTTCCACATATAATCCCTTCGTTTTAAAATGTTTGTTACGTTAATTTTTTGCACAATTTTTAAGATAATTGTCTAAACCTTAATATCTTTCATTATACTTTATAACAAAATTCAAAATTTGATATATAAAACAACATAGCTAGAGGAATCTATTAAGATCTCATATTTTCATATGGATATGTTATTTCATATATATCAAGGAGAATTTTAAAGTCAAAGTTTCTCTGTTCTTTTACTCTTAATCCCAAACGTAACAAGCATTCTGCAACGGAGGGAATATGTTATTGTATATAATAATAATAAGCAACTCACAAAAAATTTAAGATATTGAGGTATAGCAGAACTTACATCAACTAAAACAGAAGGTGGCCAGCATAAGAAGAAACCACCACTAAGACCAATACAGTTGACACCAGTGCAGCTCATAACCCTTTATGGTGAAAATAGCCCTAAAGTTCATCAATCTTACGTACACTTTGTTTCTAAGAGGAAGATTTAAGTCCACCACCAAACTGTCAGCTGAGTGGTGAATAAAACGAACCGTATTCGTTTACACCATGCACCCATCACCCCTACAATAATTCCAGCTAATTATTTTCATGGTATTATGGAACTGGCTTCACCTTGGTGGCTAAGAACCCTTCTCCATCCGAGTCCAAGCAAGACGAGTCCAAGAGGCTCACATACAATTTCCCATCGGTGTGACTATTCTTCGAAGCAGTAGTCGTTGCATGACTACTGTTGAACTTCATTTTGTTCATTGTTGACGCCATGTCTGTGACTTCTTCCTGGCATACTTGGTAAAAATCTGGCACTTCTGCCTTACCACCATTGTGCCACTGTTGCATTGAGGAAAGCCTTCTTGAATTCCAATGTTTACTGTTTTCGTAAACTAAACCTCTAATGCTGCGCCTCCCCATCACTTGTTTTTCCGCTGCGGCTGGTTCTTGGTTTAAGTCTGGCACTACTACTCCTATACAACCATTTTGCCATGGTTGTTTTATGGAAAACACACTTCTTTTACGCTCTCTTAGTTTTACCTCTTTTTTCCTCTTTTTGTAAATTAAACCTCTAATGCTGCGCCTCACTATCACTTCTTCTTCCCCAGTTGGTTCTGAGATTGGCGGAAGATTTAGATTTATCCACTCACGCATTTTTGGCTCTTCAATAGGAGAATTTGGTTAGTGAAGGAAGGTTAATTAGTGGAGGAGGGAATTTCATCTGAGGCTAAATAAATACTACTCATAACTTAAATCAACTTCGATCCCACCATACCAGCACCTCTCCCAAATTGCATCGAGCTGCTTATCACTTGAGTTAACTGTGTGTGCAACTAATTAGATTGTTTGAAAATGCGAAGAAGTGAGACACCCTCAACTTTTCATTTAGTGAACTGCAACAAATGAGCCAAGTCACCCTCTCAAGGGACAAAATTGGGGAATAGCTGGCAAACGAACATATGACATTTACTACCATTTAATTCCTTCTACTGTATCAACTGTTTCTACTGTTCACTAAAACTTATGAACTCAAGTACTTAACCCCACTTTCAGTAGGTCTTTGCCTCAGCGTCTGCTAGAGTGCTCACTTTAATCTTCCAAGTTTCAATTGTTGATACATGATGTTACTTGTCCAATTTACCCTTTCTAAACACCAAAGATTGTGATTGTAGATTTGTGCTTATGCAAGGTATTCTTTGTTAGACTATAATACTTGATTAATGTTAAAACATTGAAATTAGATACAATTAACGTTGGCAATCACTTGTCATAGTCATCAACATAAGTTTCTAATTCAAGCCTCCGGGGTAGTAGCAAAAGGTATGAATGTACAAATCATAAACCATCAACTAACATCATAACATGGTAACATAATCAAACTAGCCTTATATGCCGTGATGTGTGCAGGAACATTTTAGTCTTACTACTATTATTGAAGCGATAAAACCTTTATTTGATCGAAGATATTTGGTTCAATAATAATGAATGGTAGCATGCTCAATTAATGGTTTAGAAAATTTTATATTCGAAGAGGACGAAATGAATCATCGCCAACAATCAACATCATATGTGATCAATTGATTAAAAACCCTAACAGAGAGCAATTGATAAAATAATTAAGAGCTTAAATCATAGGAAACCAATTGTCCAAAATACTCTAAGCTAAACAAAAAGTGAACGAGTATGAAAAAAAGGTGAGGTGACTATCTTAGGTGAACATAGCACGTTTACACACTCCCTTTCCCCCTTACATATAATGCAAATAAGGCAATTGAAAGCTTGTGTAAAACCATGCCTTGAATTTGTTTTCCCACCATCTAGTTAAGAAAAATATGATGTATATGGACAACTTCATATAGCAACAACTTTCGTTTTAAGCTTATCTTTAGGTCTTTCAACTCAGCGTTTCTGAAAGAGTACATAGACTTCTTACAACCTCCGTAAACTTTTACATGCAACATTTGTCATAGGGAAGCCACTAATTAATTGCAAGGTATGTTTCGTAAAGTTAAATTAAATTTACTTGTTCAGCTGGCCCTTAACTCAAACCAGCAGACTATAGAGCACCAAGTAATACACGATTTACAAAATCTTCATCACCAACTTCATTCAATTACAGAATCAAAATGCAAGGTAACAAGGAAAATGAGAGAATAAAAACGAGACACGTGAATAGAAGCCAAGCTGCATCCATAGTAAACGTTTTATTGTAGCCACTTCTTACAATAAACCTAGCTGACCCTTTATAATCATAAGCTAAAATTATGCTGATTCTATTGTAGCCACTTCTTACAATAACCCTAGCTGACCCTTTATAATCATATGCTAATTATGCTGCATATTAAAAGGCTCAATAAACACAGTGAGCTGCAAGCAGCGAGAGATGGCCACAGCCCACAGGTTGACTCCAAAACGAGATTGCATCAAACCTGTCAAATCTTCAAGCCTATCACTCCTTCGCTTTGTCCGCACATGCTTTTCGCAAGATTGATGGTACACAGCATCACATATTGTGATATCACCATTTTCTTAAAATAGCACTTGAACTGAAAACAACTTTGTTAACAGAATGATGACTCGGAAAGCAATGATTATGTTGAAGGTGCCAACATAAACAATACAATCCGAAAACCACAAAGCAGGGTATGGACAGATGTTTGAGGGATATTGAACCAACAGATGGGTCTGTTTTACACTGAAAAATTCATTTCAAGGGCTTCAATGCTGCTACAAGCTTGCTTTCTTAACTAGCTATGAAGTAGTAGATTTAAATTGTTATATACATAAGGTAAATTTGCCCTAGCAATTCTCGAAATAGGCAAACCTAAAATTGAAAACTTTGAAGACATTTTGTGTTTCATAAAATTGGGGTTCATTTTCACAAAAATACTGCAAAGGATTCGCAACATTATTGACGCCAAAAAGACTACAAGCAGAAACTGATTGGAGTGGCAAAATCTTCATTCAACTCATAAATGCAATCTAAATCTGTAATATAAGCTAACAAGAAAGGAAAAATCACTATCCGAATTTTCTAAACACAAAGATGTAGTCTTAAAAGAGCAGCACTCACCTGAAATGTTCAACCTACTCTTAGCAGCAAATTTGAGATTTATCCACTTGCCTCTATAAAAGACAGTCACACAGTTCAAATCAATCCCAACCTAGGAAAAAGAAACCCCTACTAAGGAGGAAAGGGGTATTGCTCAAAGCAAGCGAACAACCTACCTATTTATCTCCTTTTGTGAACAACCCCGCAGCGGGACTACAATAAAATTCCTCAAGACAACATTTTTTCTTAGTACATTATATGCTTCGAAAATTCTCAGTATGGACGAGAACGATTTCCGCCATGAGAATGCCTATCAGGGCCAGAACCTCCAAAGTCTCTTCGACGATCCCCACCTCCATAACCACCTCTACCTCCGCCTCTATGGTACAAAAGAAAATAACAAGGTTAGAAAACCAATCAACAGCTCAAAAAATTAAAAATGATACCATTAGAAAACATACATCAACAAGGATAAAAAATTGCAATCAGACAAACAAGAAAATACTCGGGGACCAAGCACACAAGTTACAACCCCATGTAATAATCACTTGTTACCAACTTCTTTCAAATAAGTGGAGATGGCTAGAAGTCTAGAACACACAAATTTAGATGCCGTATAATGCAACTAGCACAAAATCATAAAGGATCAGCTAAAGCTCAGTCAAGCATATTTTAATAATCATTCCAAACTTTTTCACTGAGGCATCAAACCAAAAATGACAATAGACAACACAAAATGAAGACATAGCAAAATTATAGAAGCACTAAAGACAAAGAATTGAAATCAAACACATGCCCAATGGTTTCACAAAACAAGAATAGAAACCCACTGCACAATCGTACTAAGTTCAAGAAGAAAGTTAAGCAAACACCCCAACTCAACTCATTTAATTCACTGAATCTCTAATGGCATTATGAACAACACATGCAATGTACAATAAACAGTTCAGCTTAGAAATCAAGTCAATGATACTAAAAAAATGAAGAGACTAATACCCATGGCCAAAAGACTGAGCAGCCCTTGGAGCAGACTTCTCTGCCATAGTAACACCAATCTTGTACCCTCTGATTTCATGACCTATATCAAAAACAACCATATCAAGTATCTAAACAAACAATGTAGCAAGTAAATTAAATGAAACATTGGCTCCCAGCATACCATTAAAAAAACCACCAGCCGAATGCGCTGCTGATGGGTCCTCATATGACAAAACACCATCACCCTTGTTCTTTCCGCTGTCATCTGTGTATAACTTTATGCTGTAGGGCCACTGATCTTTATAACCCCTCTTTTGCTTAATTCTTGAAACCTTTAATTGGAAATCAGGTGTAAGATACTTAAACAGCCAATTCTCAAAATATTAAAATGCTCATATTATAACAGAATTAACCACAAAGTCTTGGTCCAAAAATAATTTGGGTTCGACTAGACATAAATCAATAAGAGGAATTGCCAAAACTTCACATCGCGATGAATACCCAAAATAAATACATGCGGTGAAGAAAATGGTGATGATCAACAGATCAGAATTGTTATAATCTTATAAATATGAATATTGAATGTAGCAATAATTTTAAAAAATAAATTTTGATTGACACAATCTCTGACTAATCTTGCAACATCATCACACACAAGAAAAAAAAGAAAAAACGGAAAAAGAAAAAAAAAACAGTTATTTCAAGGAAAAAGATGGTGTGAGAATTATTTTAGGTATATAACTCCTAGGTAGCACGGAAACGACTAGAGTTTCCAAAACGGAAACGGGGAAGCGGCAATTTAAACAAAACAAGGAAACGTTTACAAAAATAAAAAACAATTTTTAAAAAGATAAGAAAGATTTAAACAAGAAAAAATAAATAAATTGTCTTACAAAACCATCAAATACCTTTGAAATGTCATATACTTATATAAAAATATAGCTTAAATTGCCTTAAAATTAATGGGATAAATAGAATGGAGAGATGTTTGGTTGCACAGAAACATTAGAGATGGAATTGAAGTTTCCTATAGGTTTCCAAGTTTCCAAAACGTTGAAACGTCAAGTTCTAGAAGTTTCCATGCTTCATAGTATAGCACTGATACACAGAAGGGAAGAGGGGAGGAAAACACTACCAGTATTTGAGCAAAACCACTCCAACTTCACAATTAAAATAAGATGCAAGCTAAAAATAAGAGACACACATTTCCAAAGAAAGGGCTGCTCATCTCTAACCAAGAAAATCTAACTACTTCTATAAGCATCAGGAAAGATTGAAAACAACTTTTATAAGCATAATAATCATCTCAGAATTGATAAAATAAAGCAGAAAGAGAAGCGATAGATGTTATTTGTAACAGGACAGGTGAACACCATAAAATAATACAAAATCAGAAAGTGTTGGCTATAAAGATGATAAGAGATAGATCTTACCAGTCCAATGCTACCAAAAAGATCTTGGAGTTCTTCAATAGTAACATCTGGTGGCAAATTCGATAAATAAATCCTGGAATTGTCACATGAATCCCCACAGTTTTCATCACACTGCTTCACTTTGGCGGGTGGGTCAGCAGATGGTGGAGCATCACCACCATAACCACCACCCGAATTTCTTTGACCACCTCCATACCCACCACCAGGTGGACCACTGCGGCCCCCACCACGATAACCTCCAGAAGCATCACCACCATAGCCACCTGCTGGTCCTCCATATGATGGAGGATAAGATCCAGGCCCACCGGTATAGCTTGTCGGTGGGGGGACAGCAGAATCATTCCCATAAGCAGGGTTTGCGCCATAAGGGTTTTGCATAGGTGGATAATTACCACCAGCACCATAAGAGGGCACAGCAGGTGCAGGAGGCTGGCCATATCCACCTTCATTTCTCCCAGTACCGTCACCATATGAACCACCCCTGCTACCACCACTTCTTCCGCTGTCATAATTGTTGTCCCTACTTCCCCTATCCCCTCTATCACCACCATATCCACCACTGCCACCCCTATTGTAACCGCCACCACCACCACCTCTTTGGTCTCCACCTCCAGCAGCACCCGCAGGAGCAGGTTCCCCACATTTGTTACAAGCAGTTCTCCTCGCAAAGTTCAAATTCCCACAACTACACAAAATTATACAGTTTCAATGACTAAAATTCAATTGTAAAATCAAGAATCAATCACAAATAAAAGAAAAGGTGGAAAGTGGGAATATCTTCAATTTTAATTAGGCACTAAAGTTTACGACTTTACATGCTAAGGCATGAAATAATTAAATTAAAGCCCACAAAAGATCAAATCTTTATACGAACAAACGATCATAAACAACACTATTTACTAAAAACAACACAATAAACAAGTAAAAAACAATCTTTTCTTGAGAAAAATTAACCTTCAATGAAACGAAAACTAAATAAAAGAAAGGGAGTTATCAACAAAATACTGGCTTAATTATCAAAGGTTTTTCACCAATCAATTTAAAATCCTGGATAAAAAATTACGGAGTATAAAATTTATGGGGAAAATTAATATTGAGGAAATAAAAAATTTACCCTGGATTAGGACAAGGCCAATCGCCATCTCTACCACTTCCTCCACGGCCACGGCCACCACCGCCGCCTCCACCAGAATCTCTACCGCCTCTTCCACCACCACGGGAGCCACGATCTCCTCCTCCACCACCTCCTTGATATCCTCCACCTTCGCACATATTTAAGAGGGAGAAAAGGTAATAAATACATACGAAACTACGAAAGCATATATTATCCAAATAATTCAATCAATTGAAACCAAATCGTAAATTCGCTGATGAAAATTCGACGAAAACTAGTAAAATGTCGAAAAAGGAAATAAATAAAGAAGAAAATCAATCAAATACCTCGATTATCGGAGTTTCCACCGTATCCGCCACCTCCACCTCGACCACCGCCGCCATATCCACCACCGCTTCCTCGATAGCCGCCAGAACCTCCGCCACCATAGCCACCGCCTCCATAAGATGGAGGGTTAGGATCATTGCCGCCGTACATCGTGGATGAGATCTAGGGTTTTTGAGTTTCGAACAGAGTTTTGAAGCGACAAAATAGAGAGAGAAAAATAAGAAACGATTTTTAAGGAGAGAGAAATTAAAAAAAAAAAAAAGATAGGAGTTGCGGTTGAGTTAGAGTCGAGTCAGCCCTTTGGTTTTTTAGAATTTTCCAGGTTTAGTAAGTACAGAACCCTCCCGAAGATTTTTTTGGTTTGATTTTTTTGATTTTGATCACGAGTTTTCTGCTTTAAAAAAAATTAAAAATAAAAANTTACAAGCAGTTCTCCTCGCAAAGTTCAAATTCCCACAACTACACAAAATTATACAGTTTCAATGACTAAAATTCAATTGTAAAATCAAGAATCAATCACAAATAAAAGAAAAGGTGGAAAGTGGGAATATCTTCAATTTTAATTAGGCACTAAAGTTTACGACTTTACATGCTAAGGCATGAAATAATTAAATTAAAGCCCACAAAAGATCAAATCTTTATACGAACAAACGATCATAAACAACACTATTTACTAAAAACAACACAATAAACAAGTAAAAAACAATCTTTTCTTGAGAAAAATTAACCTTCAATGAAACGAAAACTAAATAAAAGAAAGGGAGTTATCAACAAAATACTGGCTTAATTATCAAAGGTTTTTCACCAATCAATTTAAAATCCTGGATAAAAAATTACGGAGTATAAAATTTATGGGGAAAATTAATATTGAGGAAATAAAAAATTTACCCTGGATTAGGACAAGGCCAATCGCCATCTCTACCACTTCCTCCACGGCCACGGCCACCACCGCCGCCTCCACCAGAATCTCTACCGCCTCTTCCACCACCACGGGAGCCACGATCTCCTCCTCCACCACCTCCTTGATATCCTCCACCTTCGCACATATTTAAGAGGGAGAAAAGGTAATAAATACATACGAAACTACGAAAGCATATATTATCCAAATAATTCAATCAATTGAAACCAAATCGTAAATTCGCTGATGAAAATTCGACGAAAACTAGTAAAATGTCGAAAAAGGAAATAAATAAAGAAGAAAATCAATCAAATACCTCGATTATCGGAGTTTCCACCGTATCCGCCACCTCCACCTCGACCACCGCCGCCATATCCACCACCGCTTCCTCGATAGCCGCCAGAACCTCCGCCACCATAGCCACCGCCTCCATAAGATGGAGGGTTAGGATCATTGCCGCCGTACATCGTGGATGAGATCTAGGGTTTTTGAGTTTCGAACAGAGTTTTGAAGCGACAAAATAGAGAGAGAAAAATAAGAAACGATTTTTAAGGAGAGAGAAATTAAAAAAAAAAAAAAGATAGGAGTTGCGGTTGAGTTAGAGTCGAGTCAGCCCTTTGGTTTTTTAGAATTTTCCAGGTTTAGTAAGTACAGAACCCTCCCGAAGATTTTTTTGGTTTGATTTTTTTGATTTTGATCACGAGTTTTCTGCTTTAAAAAAAATTAAAAATAAAAATAATTGTAAAGGCAAACTTTTTCTTTGTAAAAATAAAATTTTATGGTCACAAATTAAAAAAAAAAAAAAAAATTATTTGCTTAAAACAATACATGATATGGATACCCATGTAAACTAGCACATCTTGAAGTTGGTTTTTTATTGGAGTGAATTTGTTTTTACTAATTTATTAATAGGCGAGATGGTAAATTGGTCGTGATGAACTCATGATTAGGTCTTGGTCTATGGACAGGAGTTGAAAACAGGTTTTGGTTGAGTTGTTAGCGATGAGTGTCCTTTAACAATCCACTGTCATACACGTTGAATCTATAGCTTGCCTTCAAGGTCTTATTTCGACTTTTAACAAGCAGATCACATATGGTTTTCAAAACCTTGCAATCTCAATCTGTTATGTAAATTTTCCAAGCAATCAAAACAACTTACAACTGCAACGACTTTCAATTGGTGCACTATCATTCAAGAGAGAGAAGGAGTTTCATTGACCAAATGTTATAATGGAAAAGAATAGGGCAGCCACAGGCCAAAATCTACATCAGTAGTCCACCCCTCAAACCTCTTGTTTTCCTTCAAAATTTTATCAATTATAATCAAGGAAAACTACCAGTACTCTCTAGGAAGCAGCTACACAAAAACAATTGAAAATTGCTGCTAACCAGTAGCCACAATTCTGAATTGGACTACTTAGTCATACAAAAAATGCAGCCACTGACAAAAGAATCAAGTACACAGACGAAGGTGCTAAGAGAATGCCTCCAAATGAAGTCCGGAGTTGCACAGAAAATCTACAGTTATCTACCGATGGATCAACAGTAGTAACCAAGCCTAACCCACCAAAGTCGCAGCTATCAGAGCTTTGATCATGTTGCTGATAATAACTATTAAAAGCATAAGATATGTTTCCGGGCCATGTAAGGTTGTAACATGAGCCCCCAGGAGACAGGGCACTGCAATCTGCATTGGAACATGCATCCAAGGCACTTGCTGAAGCATTGTTTATATCTTTGTTGTCATTTACGACGCACCATTTGGCAGATAGATACTCCACATTTTGGGCATTCACTAGGCTTTTGGAGCCTTGGCCAAGATCAATATGGTATTTGGCTTGCCCATCAAATGTGAAGATTCCCCAATGCCTCTCAAAACCACCACCAATAGTGCTTCTCTGATCCTCGTCCAAGAGGCTTAGAATGTACACCCCTTTTGGCGGCTTGTGCGGCCTCAATGGGGTCCCTGATTTTTTATGGAGATGGGTGAATAAGCCTTTTATGAATGTTTCAGCTGTAGAGGAATTAGCATTAGCCACTCCATCTGTGGGCCATCCGATCTCATCAATGATGATATCCATTTCTGGAAAGCCAGCACCTGATAATGCAGTAACCAGGGTGTCATAGCTCAAGTCAAAACTGTTGTCATAGAGTTTGTGGCTATCTTTACGAGGGTGGGAGGTTTCTCTGAAGAGGGATAATGGAAGGGAGATGTTTTTATTTTGTTGGAGAAGATGAAAGGGAGATATGCTTGTCAGAAATGGTGACTTGTGTTTTGAGAGGAATGCAAGTAGCTGGACCATGGTCTTGTTAACATCGGACCTAAAATGCCCTTTCGAAGGCAAACCAGATTCTGATTGGAAGGCATCATAACTACATGGAACAACCACCTTCACCTGGTTTGCTATATTTGCCTTTGATAAAGCTTCTTGGATGTTAGTAGCAGCTCCAATAACAAAGGGAATGTAGTGTGCACCATAGGCTTGTAGAAACGGATTGTCCCCAACAGCAATGTACCTGTCAATGGTGTTTAGTCAGCAAGGACAGCAGGAAGTGCACAAATAAGAAGCAGAGGAGAATTAAATAAATCAAATATCATTTTGAGCAAATTGAGCTAGCGAAACAAATTGAATTCATTCCTGAAATTTAGAAAGCAATATATCCAACTATCCAGTTGTAGATGGTGGCATTCTCTGCTCTCTATGGAGTTCAAATTTGATGCTTAAATTGATAAAGTTTCATTAATAACCTTCTGTGGTCAAGCCTGACATGTGTTCCTCGATCCTCCTGACTAGGCTCCTTAAGGTGAACATTTGTTAATCTCATAGTTTTACCATCTGCCTCAATGCTTTTGACTAGGCTCCTGCCTAGAGCATGCAAAGGGCATGAAGATTTTGAGTGCTTATGGATGAAATGAGACTATTGATGAGATGGCCATGTGATTCCATTAAATGACCTTCGACATTATACCTTTTGTAATCATAGTGCACAATTTATCAATTTTTAAAGTAGTTTAAAGACCCACTATGATGAAAACTTTACTTTGAGTTCGTTGTCACCTTTCAATGACAAAATCACTGGGTAATTCACAAGTATTTGAAATCAATGCTCAAACAAATGAGGCCTAAACTCTATGGTCTATGCAAGTCCAAGGCTACTCAATTGATTCTAGGCTTGCTCAATAGAGAAACAAGAATGTAATGTAATGTAATGTAATGTAATGGATGATCCATTTCCTCAGTATGCTCATATACTGACATCTGTCAGACTCCATCGTTAAGTCTGAATCCACTCAGCTCCCTACCTGCCCAACCCAGCATAGACATAAGGCTCTATGCTCAATACAGGCATTGTGATATGTCCTGTTAGGCATTAGCTATGGATTTCTAAGGAAACAATATATCTAGCAATCCTAAAACCAAACATTGTACGTCCTAGTTGCAACAAAATTCTCAATTAGGAACAAAGTTAACGGAATAAGCATAATCTCTTAATAAGCATATTAAGGATTTCTTGAACCCCAACAAAATCCATCATTGTAAGGTTGTACCATCACACGGTCACGCAGTCACGCCAAGTCGCCAACACATAATGTGCCGGACTGCCGGTGCCAATGATTATCTTAATAAAGCATCATTTGTTTAAAACCAATTCTTACATTGATAGTGTAATTTGATCTAGTAACGCGACAACCGATTGTCCGATTCCATACCCACAAAGCATTAAATTATCAAATACATCTTACATTTCAAAACAGTATCATATAAGAAAACAACAAAACAAATACTCAACAAACATAAAATAAATAAAAAAAAAAAAAGAAAAAGAAGACATACTGAATGCGGACTTTAGGGGAAGAATCCTGGAGATAACGAGTGAGATTATCATGAACCCAATTACGAGCAACTTTCAAAGAAGAGTTCAACTTAGGAAGCATATAATTAGGAATACCCAAAATGACCTCGATTTTAGAGCCTTGAAGAGCTTCAAGAACAGAAGGGTCAGCATCAAACAGTCTAACTTTACTTACATTATTTGATTTTAAAAGTTGTACTACTTTTGATGGTGGAAGTGGGTGTGATGAGTTTCTTCCCCAATTTACCCCTATTGAAATTGATGATGAAGATGAAGATGAAGAAGAAGGGGAAGTTGATGATGGTGTTGTAACATCTGTTAAGTTTGAAGCTCCATTAATTGGGTTTAAAGGGGAAATTAGTAAGAGAATTAGTAGTGATAAAGTTAGGTGGTGGTGATGAAGGTGGAGGTGGAGTAGAGCCATGGATGATGATTAATGAGAGGTTGTTTTAGTAATTAATGATTGAGGTATTCATTTGGAATTTCAGGGGCAGTCTTTGGTTTTTTGAAAATTGCTGGGTTTTGGGTTTTGTGGGGTTGGTTGTTTAATGCTTAGTGAGACTTTGGTCGGATTGTTTTTGAATTTTTTGTACTCTACTTAAACAGTCCACTCTTATGTTGCGTTAATTGGGTGTGAGGTTGAGGGTTTAATTAGATGGTAATACCGGTCTAACCGTACGCATGAGATTAAGTTTTAAAACTAGATGGTGCTCGTCTTGTGAGAATTTTTTCATTGTTTTGGCCCTGTCCTCCTCGACTTATTTTTACATATTTTCAGCAAAAATAAGTTTCAATCCTTAAAAAATTATTAATAATTTCAGCAAAAATAAGTTCAGATAAGTAAAAATAAGTTCAGTTCAGCAAAAATAAGTTTAAATAAGAAAAAATAAGTTGACGAGAACAAGGATTTACTTTTTTTCAGCAATTTAGACTGGAGAATTAGAGTTTCTTTTGATAATTGTGTACACTTGTGCAAACTAAAACGCTATTCGTCGCCCGCAAAATCCTTACCATCGTTCGTATTTCGCTATTCCTTTCCACTTTTGCCCTTTCTTCTCAAAACAACTTTCTCTCACTAATTAAAATAATTAAATGTTAATTAATAATTAAAACAATATACATTAAAATTATAATAAAATTACCTAAAAAAAATTGGTGACACCTTCGTCTGAATCAGACGAAGGTATTATGAGACTTGCGCCTGGATCAGACGAAGGTGTCAAATTGTTTTTTTTTTTAATTAGTGTAATTTAAAAAAAAGTAATTAAAAAAAATGGAGGAACCTTCGCCTAACAGAGACGCAAGTCTCATGCAACCTGCGTCTCAGTTAGGCGCAGGTTTCACAATTTTATTTTTTTTATTTGGATAGTATTTGTTAAGGGTTTTAAATAAAAAATAATTGTGAAACCTTCGTCTGGAATTAAGGGTTTTAAATAAAATAAAATAAAATAAAATAATTTGAAACCTTCGTCTGTTCCAGACGAAGGTGTCACTAATTTTTTTTTTCACCAAATTTCTTTAGGGTTTTAATTAAAAAAATTCAAATTGAAAACTTTTTTTTTAAAGAGTTTTAATTAAAAAAAAATAATATGACGAAGGGTAAAATGGGAACTTTGCGCATAAACACGGGCGATAGGTAGGATTTTATGGGCGATGAATAGCATTCCCCTTGTGCAAATATGAAAAAAGGTCTTAACAAAAAAAAGTAGTGAATTAGTAATTAAGCATTTCATATAATCATAGGATAATTAAATTATAGCTTACAAAAGAGACAAGTTTTCAACCAAAAAAATAAACATAGGAGGATACCGGCTCAATATAGAAAACACATGTCGAGGTGTTTATTAGCTTCAACACCTCTTAGGCTCCCACAATTCGAAAAACTTTTCAAATTCAATGATGATGAATAGAAAAAATAATGGAGGAGAATAGAAATCAATTTACTCGTTTGGATAGAAAAGAAAGTGGAGCGATAGTGAGGAAATTGAAGTTTATAGTTTTTCCAGAAAATCAATTGAAGCAGTGGTTGTGGTTAAAGATGTAATGGTAGAGAGATGGTGGTTATGGTTGTATGGGAGTTTTCCTTCCAAATTTTCTCAATTTTAGAAGGATATGTTTCTTCATGATGAAAGGGAGCATTTTCTTTTAATTTCTCTTCCCCCAATTTCCCACCTCCTAATTTTACTATCCAAATGAATAAACCTCCATGCCTTCTTTTCCCTTTCTTTCCCTTCAATTTGTTGTATCCAAACAAGCTGTTAATGTTCTATTGAAATTTTTTTTCCTTCAATACAACTATGATAAAAATAAGGCTTTAGTCTTCAAATAATTTAGACTTGGCTTCAATGCGAGGAATCACACAAGTTGTCTCTATAAAATCTCACGCTTCATTCTTCTTACTTTGTATTTCTTTCCCTTACTATTATTAAGAAGAGAAACATAGAAATATTTTTAATTCAACAATTGTTGGCTTGTTGCTGGTCGAAAACATGAGGCAGCTGGTGAAGATTTGGATCTGCTTGCCCCTTGCACCACTCACTGAAGAAAAAGTGGCTTTGGTCCATCTAAAATTCTCAAACATAATACTCGCATGGCTAATTGGCAACTCATGCTACAATTCACAACATCTCTCAAAGACAAATCAACAACTATCAAATTTACATCTATACCCTTAAAACTACAGTCCTGAGAAGCAGCAACAATTGAAAATGTCCCTAAGGCACACCATTAGAAGTGTAGATTTCAACACTTTGACCAAACCACATTATAACACCGGAGGACTTGTGAAGAATACCTCATTGTGTTGCCACAGCAAAGCCATATATAATTTACAGAGAACAGTTGAAGGCGCTTAACAGCCAAAAAACCTGCTACTTCAGGTTATTTCCGCCCTTTACCACATTTGAGAAAGGGGGGCGCGCTGATGGCCAATCAGTCAATATTGAAATCATGCAAGAAACTAAACCTCCCAAATATAGCTATGCTGCTACAGCACAAGCGCTAATGTCAAAAACCTTCAGCTTAATTTCATTACTAGATCCAAAACACCAACTCATGAATCTATTTCAAGTCTCTACATAACAATAGTACAAGAATTTTAAAGCAAGAACTCCTTCAAATCAGCAACAAAGGATAACAAACAGCTACCATAGTTCCAAGCGAAATCCTTGAGCTCTCTTTGTCCAACAAAAACACTATTCTATGATTACTTAAATAAAGCTATCAATTTTTTTAAAAAAAGCTTCAAACTGCAAAATTCTACAGCTCCAAATATGTCACAAAGGACAATTGGAACATGTCATTTTCAAACTAAGATTAAGCAGTTGCAGCCTTTTCTGCCTGTCTCTTGCGAGCTTCCTCAATGACGGTAAGCTTGATACCCTTACCCTTAGGAAGAGAAACCCAAGGTTTTGTTCCTTTACCGATGATGAACACATTTCCCATACGGGTGGCAAACTCATGACCCTGTGAGTCCTGGACGTGAATTGTCTCAAAGCTTCCCTTATGCTTCTCCCTGTTCTTGATAACTCCCACACGACCTCTGTTTCTTCCACCGGTAACCATCACAACATTACCGACATCAAACTTGATGAAGTCCACAATCTTGTTTTCCTCAAGGTCAAGCTTGATAGTGTCATTACCCTTGATGAGGGGGTCAGGGTAGCGGATGGTCCTTCCATCATAGGTGTTGAGGTATGGAATACCTTTGCTACCGAACTGCACATTGCGTACCTTGCAGAGCTTGAACTGCCAGAAAACATTACACATTAGCCTCATCCAAAACAAAGGAGGCATAAGCCATGCAATTATTAAAATCACACATTAACCAACCTTGGACTCTTCATCCCTGATGGAATGAAGCCTGAAACGGCCCTTGACATCATACAGAAGACGGAAGTTCTCGTTGGTCTTGGGGATAGAGATGACATCTAAAATGAAACATATGTTAACAATTTGTAACACTTAAGTTACAAGCAGAATACATACTAAACTATATAATTCAGAAGAGTAAACAGCCGACAGTAGTACGAAACAATACCACCAGAAAAGGATTGAAACTCGGGCAATCACCATCAAATATTAACAACAGTTAAACGCATCTATTATCGAGCTCAAAAGCATTAAACAAATTCAAGTGCATACCCATGAAACCAGCAGGGTAGGTCTTATCAGTCCTGACCTTTCCATCAACCAAGATTTGACGTTGCATCAAAATAGCAATAACCTCACGGTAGCACAAAGCGTACTTCAACCTGTTACGCAGAACAAGGACAAGAGGCAAGCACTCCCTAGACTTGTGTGGCCCAGAGGATGGCTTGGGAGCCTACATAGTAATAGCAAACACACGGCATCAGGCAAACAAGCAACGAAATAGAATCAGATGGCATGCGAAATCGACAGAATTCACTTACAAAAGCTCCACCCAATTTGTCAAGCATCCAATGCTTGGGGGCATTGAGCCTCTTCATATGCTTCTTCAAACCTCTCGCCTGAAATTGACAACAATATTATATATTAATGACTTGTTCACCATCTAATTTCTCTTCTTACTTCAATCGATACATTTGTGCCAAAATACGATTACAATAGTATGATAAAATCACATAAAACAGCAACAATTAAATAAACTTACATTACCATTTACCATTAATCTTTCTAACAATATATGCTCTAGAAACTCATCTACAAAGCTTGAGACTAATACTACATAATAATGGTTTTTTTCAAACATGTCAAACCAAAATTTCAATTGATAGAAGCAAATGATTAAAATGCGTATACGATTAATGTATAAACTAAAAATCGAATTAAAAAATTAACAAAAGCAAAATCTAACAAATTAAAAAAAACATCATAAAAACTCACATCTTAAACAAAACCCTAGATTCCGAAAAAACCCTAAAGTCAAACGAACCAACGATTCAACAATTTCATCCATACTCTCAATTAATTCACATTGAAACACGTTTTAAATTAAATTAAAATGAAATAAAATTCAGAATGCATGATAATAAAATAAACTAAAAACAATAAAATTTAAACGAAAAAAATAAATAAAATTAAAACAGATATTTGAGCATGTTGATGGAAGAAGAAAGGAGAAGAGAGGAATACCATGTTGAAGTCGGATGAGTATTGATCTGCTGCTACTGCGGCTGTGGGTGAGTGAGTATTCTGCGCTGAGAGATTACAAAAGGTTAGAGGCAAAACCCTAAGCCTCTATTTATATGAATACTTGTGTAAATGTGGCCCCTGTATCCATTCTTTTCAGGTTTTCGGATGCAGGGTTTTCAAAGTACCCAAGCCCAATACTGCGTCGTTTTGTTTACTGGGCTTTTTTTTAATATTCTTTTGGCGAATGTTTAACCTAAATGGAGTTTTTTTTTTGGAAAAACAAAGTGAACAAATTAGGCTTCATTCGGTAGAGCGTAAAACATTTTTCATGAATAGTGTTTTTCTCCCTTTCTTAATTTTACATTGTTCAGTACACAAAAGAATGTAAAATCATTTTCCGAGTAAGTTTTTCCTTACAATGATGGAAAACCATTTTCCTTCCAAAATGAAAGGAAAACAATTTTCCGCACATCCCCTTATACACTCTTTCCTCACTACCTCCTTCCACCCCCTTCATTTTCCCTATTTTCATCACTTTTATCATTTTACATTGAAAATGTTTTACGCTCTACCAAACGGACCATTAGAGGTGATTAAAGATGTTAACGAACCAACAAACTTGTGAATTACTGGTGAATAATTTTGGTCAAAACTTGTACTTACGTAGATAAATAAGTCTGAACAAAATTTTAAAGCTCGGTTAACAAACAAGCTTAAATTGAACAAGTTATTATTTAGAATGTTAAGGCTTGCGAACAGCGTTGAAGTTCATATTTAACTAATATAAGCTCATTGGCTCATTTAATGCTCGAATTTTGTAATGACTTTTACATTTTGTAGGTAGTGTATTTCACTAGTTGATCAATATATTTCCTTTAATAGTTGATTCCCTGACAATTAGCAATGAGATGATTAAAAAGATATGGGTAAGGCTCGTTTATTAAATAAGCTTGTTTATTCAAAAGTTTGACAAGAACTCGAGCTCAAAAAATAAACGAGCTTAAACGAATCGAACTCGAACACTTAAAATTTAAACGAATCAATCTTGAACAAGAATTTAGAAAGATAGATTAGGCTCTAGCTTGGCTCAAGCTCTAAAAACATTTATCAAGGTTAGCTCGAACAAGTTACTACTCAACTCGACCTGTTAACACCCCTAATCATCACCTACCTGACTCGCTACCTACTTAGGATCGGCCTGCCGAGAAAGGTTTGAGTTTAAATAGTGTAAGAAAGTGTATCTAATTGAACAAGGTAAAGTTCGCTCAACCTCACAAAGTCGAATGCATTTTTTGTGGGTTTGGAGTTTTGGACATTGGATTAAGGGTCGCCTATTACTTGTACCACAAATAACTATGGAATTGGTTTGGAATAAGTAAGAGGACATTTGGTATTTTATTAAATTATTATATGTTTAAATCATGTATTGACACTGAAACTAAGCACATATATAGTAATTATGGAATTTGTAAAATACACAACTTCAATTGCAAATTGATATTTTGGGTTTTCACAATTTCGTTTTGAGTTTTCAAAATATATAATAATAATATTATTATTAAAATTCTCTTTATTTCAAATACTCCCACTTTGAGTACATTTTTTTATTTGTTTTCTTTAACCTTCCAACACATTTACAATGAGGTACGAATGCAATTGAAAACTTAGTATATAAAGAAGGGTATTTGGTATGTATTCTAGAAAATTGTTGTTTAAGGTGTTAAATAAAATATAACCGACATCATATTCAAACGTAATTAGCAAAAATGACAATTATGGGCTTCATTGATTTTGTTTCAACTAAATAAAGACATGTCATGTATCAAATCCAAGAAAATGAATTCATAAGGAGGTGGATTAAATTTACAAGAATAAAAGTAAACCATTGATTTAGTGAAGGTAATTATCCTTGGCCAAATCTGCAAGTCCGCCTTGACACATCAACAAGGGGAATTGAGTTTGGGCAACACCCTTTCATCCCAAGTTCGAGAATTAAGACAACCTGTACCTTAACCTTTCCTCTCATTTGGGCGGATTATTAGGCAATATGTTTTAGGCTCATGTATGCAAATGATAAATCTGATAAAAAAGATGCATAACTTGCATTGTAATTATTAGTTAGGGCTTGTGCAACAACTTGCTAGCTTAACCATACTCGCATTTTTATTATTTCTAGAGTCACATGAATTATGTATCGGATAGTCACATACGACATGACCAACAACAATGATTTTCGATAAATTAACATCACTTTACAAGATGTTTATGAGATCCCAATGATCTTTTTTTCTCTTACATACCTTTTAAAGATGATCCATCAACTCCACTTATTATGATAAACTTGTCTAATCATAATCGATTTTTATAAATAAAGGTCATCCTTATTTAAGGGTTTATTATTGATATACTAGAACTCGTGCTTTTGCTTCATCTTGTTTATGATTTTTACATGTTTCAGCCACAATTAGTACATTGATCGACAATTTCTTCATTGTATCTTTTCAATGTTATTTCATACAAAAGTGTATTCGTTCCATGATAACACATTTCTTTTTTAAAAAAGGACTTTCAAATCTTTTGATGAACTCCATTGTTTGATAAATCTCGTACGAAATCGCATACATATGAGGATAATAGCTAACAGAAAACCGGAATATATTATTTGGGGGAAAATGAAAGGACAATGTAGTAAGATTATGTTCTTTTAGATTGCGCTGGACATATTGACTAAACAAAAACGAACTAAGCTAAATTAAACTCAACAAAATTATGTTGAACTACAAACTTGATTTTCAAAAGGTTTTATGTATTAAAATGAACTGAATTGAAATAAACTAGATTCAAACAAAATAAACTAAATTAAATTGAAAACAAGTTCAAAAAGATAGAGCTTAAGTTGTCACTTCCATCATAATTCATGTGTATGTGTTAATATTGATTTTCTTTAATATTATCGAAAATGAATTAGCAACAGCGGAATAAGAAACATGTATATTAATCAATTAGTCAAGTAGTATAAAGGTTGACAAGTAATTCTTTCATATACAAAATAAAGTAAACTGTATTGCAATACTACTTGTTAATGCCATATTATATTTAAGGTGGGTGATTTACGTGACAAAAATAATCAATAATTTATATTGTTCTTAAGGATCTAAATATTCCAATAAATTATAAAGAAAGTCATATATCTTTGAGCATTAAGCTTTCATGAAATTTTAGAAAAAACATTTTAGAGTCATGTTATTGTCGCATTATATACAAGTAAACCTAAACTACTCCGTATAATACATCTCAAGTCACTGTCGCAATTAACCAATCCTTAAACATTTAAAATACATCTTCCTACTACTTCTTTACATCCATAACAATAATTATAAGGTGCCCAATCGAGTTCAAACTCAAATCAAGAACGAAGTATAAAGTTGTTCTTGAGTTGATCAACTCAATGACTACGATTCATCTTCGACAAATTAAGTACAACCTTGACCTTTTGTAAATCCAAATATATGTTTGTGCAATTAGCTCAGTGCTTAACTGCTTGCCCCGTACCAATTAGGCGGTTTGTAGTTCAAAACTCCTCTAACGCTCATTTACCCCAAACTCCCCCAAACCTTTGAATTCAGTCACTATGATGGATTCAAAATTACTCCCCTCAACTGAACGCTGACTCTCTTATACTCCTCACAATTCCGACACTTTACTCCGACGAATTTCCGACATCATTTTGCAGTAAAAAACCGTCGTTTTGTTCGTATAGCTTGCACCTCCAACCACTCGTACTTGTCACCAAAGCACCAACAGTTCATCGCAGCTAATTTGGGATTGCACAGGTTAGGGTTTAATTTAGTACTGAATTTTTACATCTTACACATTAGATCGAAGATAAAAGCTTATGATGAGTTTTGCATAACGGCATTATGACCAATTCACTTCTTTTTTTTTTTTTTTTGGTGTTTTGCTTTTATTTAGTTTTTTGATCTATTTTATTTGGTAGCTTACTGTATATTTGAAAATGGAAAAATGATGAAAAATATGAATTAACAGAAAAAACGTAATGTAATAGCTAGAATTATGATGAGAATGAAGACTAATTAAAATTTGTAGTTTAACTTTTAAAAGGTCAAAATGTAGAAGGAATGATATAGTAGAGTTGAATTATGAGTCAATTAATAGTGAAATTTAGGTAAATTACATCTTGTTTTTGTTGATTGGGCTACATTATATATGTCTAAAGTCATTATATCATCATTTGTTTAGTATATGGCCTGAATTTCGAACAAGTCGAAATGAAGTGATAGCGCTCCGTAATCTTGTGTGAACTGAGGAGGTAGATGAACCGTCAGGTGGGTAATGTGGTTGTTTGTGATAATGTGTGGTCAATTTTGAGGAGATATGCAGTTCATTAGTTGTTAAGTTAGGCTTTAAATGCAATGAGAAGACGCGTCTTTGTTCACACAAGATTTCAAACAAGGTATTGTAATAGATAACACCTAAGTTGAAATAGTTGTATAGGAGATATGTAAAATGAATCCAGTGCTTATGAAAAAGGTTATGAACTATAATCATCAATATGCTAAACTTGAGTTTTTTTCTAGAATATTTGTCAAGTTGCCAGTTTGATCAAGTGAGTTTTACGTTGGAGAGGCGATGAAATTAGACTTGTTAGAACTTAAAACGAGACCATAAGTCTAATGTATGGTTTATGATTTACAAAAAGGGGAGAAGTTAAATCGAAAGTAAACTAAACTTAGGGAACCCTTGGCAATACCATAAGTTTCATCACTAAATATTCATGTTATATTTAGCTCAAGCGGCAAACTATGGCCTAGTATATTACTTATATTTGGTAATTATGCCCTTTATGGGAGGTGATTACTCTCCAACTATGTAATGGATTTATGTGAAATATGGTCATGTTTAGCTGTGCTTTGGAAATCTTACTTCAATTATTTCCTTGCAAATTGTTATTGAATTTTCAAAGGGATGGAGTTCACAGATGCTTATAAGCAGACTGGGCCTTGCTGTTTTTCTCCCAATGCTCGCTACATTGCTGCTGCGGTTGATTATCGTCTGGTGGTTCGTGACACTTTGACTTTTAAGGTGTTAAACTGTTTCCAATTGCTAATTTTTCTCTTTCTAATACCTTGATTTTTTTTTTCATTGGGGTGAAACAAATTTTACAATGCCTTTGAGTGTGTAAAGCATCAATTTCTAATTATCTTGCTAAAAGCTAAAGTATATGTACGAGTTATACATTTGTATTGTTATTCTTATTTCTCCTTCTCTTCCTACTTGTTAAATGAAGCACGCGTATTTCATTGTTACCAAATGTGCCACTCTTATAGTCATATCTGAAAATCTGAGTAGGTAGGAGGAAAACCATAAATTTTAAGTTTCTGTCAGTGCTCCCATCTCTCATAAACTTTGTGATTTTCCAGATATGATATGCCTATTATTCATTTGTACAGGTGGTGCAATTATTTTCATGCTTAGATAAAATAAGCTACATTCAATGGGCCCTCGATTCGGAATACTTGCTATGCGGTCTCTATAAGAGACCTATTATACAAGTATGGTCTATAGCTCAACCCGATTGGACCTGTAAAATAGATGAAGGTCCAGCTGGTATTGCATATGCTAGGTGGAGTCCTGACAGTCGTCACATACTCACTACTTCAGACTTCCAGATCCGGTTGACAGTTTGGTCACTACTGAACACTGCTTGTGTGCATGTAAAGTGGCCAAAGCACTCTTCCAAAGGAGTTTCATTCACCCGAGATGGCAAGTTTGCTGCAGTATGCACCAGACGAGACTGCAAGGACTATATAAATCTCTTGTCTTGTGATTCATGGGAGATAATGGGTGTTTTCGCTGTTGACACTTTAGATTTGGCTGACATAGAGTGGTCACCAGATGATAGTGCGATTGTTTTCTGGGATTCAAATCTTGAGTACAAGGTACGGGATGCTGAATTTATACTATAGTTTTGATGTTTTAAACCTTGCTAATTTTTTTTATTGATTTGCTTATAAAAGTTGCCATTTCTATAAAGTTTCTTTTGTTGGGTTAAATGAAACCTGCCATTTTTGTTTTTTACTTCACCTTATCATTAATTATTTTTTTTCCTTCTTATGTTTTGTAATAGACTAACTTAGGAAGGGCAATATTGGTAGTCTAATATTATTAGGTTATATTCTAGCTTTAGTATAAATAAGAAGAGGGGGGAAAGAAAAAGGTAGGTAGAATTTTGTTAGGGAAACCTTGAGAGAGTTATGGCTTAAAGCCATTGTTGGAGAGTGATAACCTCAAGTTATCGAGAAAGTGATAGCCTTAAGCTATTAATCTATCATTTGTACCTTCTTTTGCCATTATCAATCACAAATATCACTTTCCTTCCATTTTTAGCAACAAATTACAGCCATCTCTAATCTGGAAATTTCAGTGTTATTGTCCTATTACTGTTTTAGTTAGTCTGTCCGACTCAGTACATTACATGTTTGTGTTGGGGTGGGGGGGGGTGAGGGGAGTCTGGATATGAATTATATAGTATGTTGTAGATAATAAAAGGGAGGGCTAGAGTTAGAAGATTCTCAGTATGATGAAGTTCTTAGTAAAATCCATATGGATGATTGTCATGCTAATTTGCATACGAAATTCATAAATGAGTTGTGTGGGCATTCAAAGGGTATACCTTTTCATCATAGTTCAGTTATCGACAAGGATCAATTTGCTCAGGATATTCGCAACTATTGGATATGAATCATATTATCCCCCAGGTAATGCTGGTCTTTAGTTGGTGTGGGTATAATTATGTACTTTTTAATGGACATGAGTGTTATTCAAACTTGAGTCATTAGGTTATTCTGTCATCAATATGCTTCGAATCCTTTAAAAGCTTGATTGAAGGGATGCCCCTTTCTTTGGAGACAACTTATGTCATTGTAGTTGTAGTTTCTTGACTTTTTTGACAAGGGGTAAAAGATATTTGCAATTAGACCATGCAATATGTTATTTTCTAATATGGTTGCTGAGTTATTTCCTTGTCATTTTTGCATTGTAGATTATACACTTTTCACAGTGTAGTTGAAGTTGCAATTGTCTGAATGAAATGATTACACTATCTTTTGCATTTTCCAGGTTCTAATATACACACCTGATGGACGGTGTCTGTTGAAGTATCAAGCATATGAAAGTGCTTTGGGTGTCAAGAGTGTTTCGTGGTCTCCTTGTGGTGAATTTCTCGCTGTTGGAAGTTACGATCAAATGTTGCGTGTCATAAATCGGCTAACATGGAAAGCTTTTGCTGAATTTATGCACTTACCTAATGTCCGTGGATCTTCTTATGCAGTTGTCTTCAAGGTTTTTTTTTTTTTTTTTTTTTTTTTTTTTTTTTTTTTTTTTTTTTTTTTTTTTTTTTTTTCTTGCACATTCTCTCTCCCTTAAAAATCTTTTGTTTTTAGGATGATAATGCCATTAGGTGCTCATTTTACTAATGTCCCGTACATGTCAGGAGGAAGATGAAGAGCCTCAGCTTGATATTGCAGGGTTGAGTTTGAATGGTGATCCTTATGACAGCAATTTTGGTATGTTAGTTTGCTTATGGTAATTTATACTCTTAAACTATCCTACATTATTTTCACAGAGTAAACTCGCGATACTTTGGAAGAGCCTCTTGATTGCCTTGTGTTAGTTTCTTGAATAGTGCTGAAATTTTTGATTAATGATAATAGGAATTCACTATATGTACTAACATATAGTGAAATTTATGTGGATGCCCACATGGAATGATTAATTTTGGTTCATGTAGCCGACCCCAATTTTTTGGGATTAAGGCTGTGATTGATTGATTGATACTATATGTACTAACACTACTAAGGGTTCAGTAAGTGGCATAAATACATAAAATCCTGGCACTTAGTGCTTGAAAAAACTGTAGGAAAGATCTAACAAGTGACTCAAGCACATAAATACATGGCATCAAGAGTTTGAGATATAATAGCAGAAATAATATAAACCTTTTTTTTTTAAAAAAAACCAATGTTAATGATGACTTTGTACGCAATACCTGTCTAGGCCTACTAAGAACCATTTTAACTCAGGACTCACTTTTAGATTGATTGTCCAAGGCTGAAACCTGTTCAGGGCTTTGGCATGAATATATCGCTTTAATTTTTTTATTCAGTTGATTTGCCCTTCAACTGTAGCAGATATGTCAGAAAGACAACTAGGAGTGAGGTATGAAGTGGCAGAATTACCAATTACTTTGCCATTCCTGAAGCCAGCGATGGACAAACCAAATCCAAAACAAGGCATTGGTAAGCCCAGTGGTTTGCTGAACTGAATACACATCATTATTATTTATTTATTTTTTACCTTGCAATTGTCTGTGGACAAGTTGCCAGAAAATTATATCTTTCAACATGTTGCTACCCTTAAGTGATCATATTCTTAAAATTGAAAATGACGAAGTTTCAATGAGAATGTAAATACAAAAATGATGATCATATTCGTTAAATCAATTTTCAGTGCAGTAAGTTCATTTAAGTATCAATCTTGTTGCAGGTCTTATGGCTTGGAGCAGCGATAGCCAATATATATATACTCGTGATGATACTATGTTGACTACTCTTTGGATATGGGATATGCAGCAGCTCCAACTGGCTGCTATACTGCTACAAAAGGACTCTATCAAAGCTGCAGCCTGGGATCCAAAATCGTGCCGACTTGCTTTTTGTACAGGAAGCTCTCATTTGTACATGTGGACCCCTTCTGGTGCATACTGCGTAATCATTCCTCTGCCACATTTCACCATAGTCGATTTGAAGTGGAATTCAGATGGCACCTATTTGCTTCTTAAAGACAAGGAATCGTTTTGCTGCGCTGCTGTGCCCATCTTGGCAGAATCTAGTGATTATAGCTCAGATGAATGATTTGCTATCTCTAACAAAATCTTAGATGGCTAATGTATGTACTGTGTAGTAAGTTTGTAAGGTTAGGATATTCAGATATTGTATCTTATTTGTCACTACTCAACCCCTGTATTAACAAACAATCATTCAGAGTGCTTAGATGGCACTTTCTGTGATGAATGGGGTTTCAGTGAAAGAGTCAATCGCAGTTTGTGAAAAGTCTTTCTGTTGCAAAGTAGTTCTTAGTTGAGCAATTCATTGCTGAAGTTGGCACCACCTGGTTACTAATTTACATACGAAGTCGGAACTTGCCACTTGCCAGGATATGTAAAGCTATGGTATGGGCTGTGTTAATATAATACACACTAAGGGCATGTTTACTTCAATTGAAAACAACTGAACTGAATTGAAAGTTTTTTATGAAGGGTTAATGAGTAATAAAATAAAAGAAGAGCTGAACTGAACGGAACTGAAATGAACTTAAGTGATTTTAAGCTGAAGTAAACAGGCCCTATATACCCTTGCTTGGTTGGTGCTTAACAGTAAAAAAAAAAAA
>PYUH01000120.1:2594865-2649467 GCA_016808085.1 Suaeda aralocaspica | reverse complement strand
AAAAAAAAAAAAAGTCCGCGTCTTTCTTTCTCCACAGTCTCTTCTGCTGCAAGAAAAAACTTTTCTCGACATATTCCCTCTTAACTGCAGCAGAACTATAAACCATCTTCATTCCATCATCAACTTTCAAACGACTGAAAACAAATATAAACAAAACCCAAAAAAACAAAGAGATTTAATTTCATTATTGCCATTTCCATGATCTGTAGTTGACATACAACTGAAGTTGATCAAAAACAAAAATGAGTAGCAATTCAGAAAACGTTGAAACTTTTAACCCTTCAAATGAAACAGCAAAACCCAAATCGAAAAGTTTCATCTTCCAACTCCCGAGGAAATTCGTGGCCAAGAGATTTGGAACAATTGTGCTGTTCGAAGTGTTGTTGTGGTGTTGTGGTATACTACTTAACTTCCCATCATTTTTATGTCCTTTTTCTCTTTGAATTTATAAATTTATGTTATTTTGGTTTATTCATTTTATATAGTGTTTGTTTTGTGGGATTTTGGAGATATTTTGATTTTGAGGTTGTTTATGAGTGCATACCAAGTGGATGATGAATTCCTGAAAACAAGTTTGGTACTCCCTTCTTGTCTTGTTTTGATTTGTGATGCTTCAATGGTTGTAGTGTTGTGTAAATGGGAGTATGTAGGGGAGGTGATTAAGTGATGATGATCAATTGCGTGATAAAAATCCCGTGAAGAGAACACAACCCTTGATGGAAATGAGTAGAGAAGTTAGAAGGTAAGGTGTCTCTTGTATTGGAAGTTAATTGTTAGCACCCCCTCTGTCCCTTAATTTTTGCAACATTTGAGCAAAAAACTCTTTCAAAATGGGCGTGGGGCCCGTGTTGCAAATATGTGTGCCAGAGGTAGGAATTCATTGTGGTTGGATTCTAATTCTAGGACTACGTTTTGCGTAGGATATGCTTAGAAAGAACAGCTGGAGCATTCTGTTAGAGATTTTTTGTAGAAGCAAACGGAATTGGTTATCGTTGTTATTAATATACTCGGGTACCACTTTAATCTAAAAGACAGCAATTAATCTTGGTTGGGGCTTAAAAGTAAAAAAAAAAAAAAAAAAAAAAAAGTCCGCGCTCTTTCTTTCTCCACAGTCTCTTCTGCTGCAAGAAAAAACCTTTTCTCGACATATTCCCTCTTAACTGCAGCAGCAACTATAAACCATCTTCATTCCATCATCTAACTTTCAAACGACTGAAACACAAAATATAAACAAAACCCAAAAAACAAAGAGATTTAATTTCATTATTTTCTGCCATTTCCATGATCTGTGAGTTGACATACAACTGAAGTTGATCAAAAACAAAAATGAGTAGCAATTCAGAAAACGTTGAAACTTTTAACCCTTCAAATGAAACAGCAAAACCCCAAATCGAAAAGTTTCATCTTCCAACTCCCGAGGAAATTCGTGGCCAAGATATTTGGAACAATTGTGCTGTTCGAAGTGTTGTTAGTGGTGTTATGGGTATACTACTTAACTTCCCATCATTTTTATGTCCTTTTTTCTCTTTGAAATTTATAAATTTATGTTATTTTGGTTTATTTCATTCTTATATAGTGTTTGTTTTGTGGGATTTTGGAGATATTTTGATTTTGAGGTTGTTTATTGTAGTGCATACCAAGTGTATGATGAAATTCCTGAACCAAGTTTGGTACTCCCTTCTTGTCTTGTTTTGATTTGTGATGCTTCAATGGTTGTAGTTGTTGTGTAAATGGGAGTATGTAGGGGAGGTGATTAAGTGATGATGATCATATTGCGTGATAAAAATCCCGTGAAGAGAACACAACCCTTGATGGTAAATGAGTAGAGAAGGTTAAGGTGGTCTCTTTGTATTGGAAGTTAATTGTTAGCACCCCCTCTGTCCCTTAATTTTTGCAACATTTGAGCAAAAAACTCTTTCAAAATGGGGGCCCGTGTTGCAAATATGATGTGCCAGAGGTAGTAATTCATTGTGGTTGGATTCTAATTCTAGGACTACGTTTTGCGTAGGATATGCTTAGAAAGAACAGCTGGAGCATTCTTGTTAGAGATATTTTTTGTAGAAGCAAACGGAATTGGTTATCGTTGTTATTAATATACTCCGGGTACCACTTTAATCTAAAAGACAGCAATTACATTTGCGCAATAATCTGATCTTTAAGCTACGCAAAAGTGTGATAGTGCATGGCATTTCCCCCTTTCCTTGGTGGCTACATGGCATCAGCAATGTGCAGCTATACTGCTTCAGATTTGAGCTCTTTTGACGTCAATTCTATTTCTTTTGGAAATTTCACAGGAGGAGGGCTCGGGGTGATGATGGGGATATTTTTTGCTGCATTGGACAATCCCATCATGCAAGATACAATGACAACCAGGCAACAACTTGCTTATACAGCGAGGCAGATGGGGCAGAGGAGCTGGAGTAATTGCAAGACATTTGCATTGATGGGCTTTGTTTTCTCTGCTGCGGAATGTGTTGTTGAAAAGGTATATCTTATATTTCATTTTAGCTTGGAATTGGTATTATGGACTAATTGTTATTACTTTGACTGAAGTATCGGGCAAAGCATGATGTCACAAATACAGTGGTTGCTGGGTGTGTAACTGGAGGTGCGATTTCAGCAAGAGGTTAGACGTCAGATTCTTTCATTTCTTTTGTGTTCTACTTGTATAATGCCTTATTGTTTATTGTTGTATAAGTGGTGTAATTCTGTGTTGGAGCTGGTTACCCTGGTTATTTCGGTGTGTTAGACCTTTTGCTGGTCGTCAGTTTCTAATAAGACTTGGTCTTCTCATAGCATGATTGCCAAAGGCTCTTCAGTTCAAAATTTCATAAATGTTACCATCATATTGTTTGAAAGCTCTTTCAAGTTCATGTTGTTGGACATAAGGCGTATGCATACTAGAATATATATCTCATTACTAAGTGTGTTTCATATGTGGGGTTTGGGTACATTAATTATTTACTATGTACTTCATACCAGATGATTTCTAATTTTGTTTTGGGTTTATATGGTCTAGTAAGCGATCATTCCTACTGAGGACTTACTCTTGTCATGTGTTGTTTAGGTGGTCCTCAAGCAGCTTGTGTTGGTTGTGCTGGTTTTG
The DNA here is from genome assembly GCA_016808085.1 of Suaeda aralocaspica. Lineage (NCBI taxonomy): Eukaryota > Viridiplantae > Streptophyta > Magnoliopsida > Caryophyllales > Amaranthaceae > Suaeda > Suaeda aralocaspica. The sequence goes on along the minus strand of PYUH01000120.1, from coordinate 2,646,361 downwards.
CTGCGTTTTCAGTTGCCATAGAGAAGGTATTGGAGAGGTACGAGTGACTCAATGGCGATTTGTTGAGCATCATCATCATACTTGCTTTGTAATGGAGGACTAATATTTGTCTAGCTGATATTATTTCATTATTTGCTTGATATATAAGTTAGCCTGAATGTTCTTTAAGGATCATCAATGTATTACTTTCACTTTCCTTCCCCTTTTTTTGTTATACACAACCTTAATAATTAGTCAAATATTAGATTATCAATGTTCTTTGGGAATGCTATTCTACTATTCTAGGGATCCTTACACTATTCTGAGTCCCTTCATTATTACCAATACAAATTAAAACCAGGAACTCATAAATGGTTAATTGGTTCTTAGTTTGGAGTTTTGTAGCCAACATCAACCCGTAATTAAACTTGTGTACAACTTGCTCCAAAAATTCTACCATCTCTTTCATTGGTGATAGTTAGATATTGGTACTACCTTTGCAATCGATTACTTGCAACAGAGGGGAATTTTTTTGTGAAATATAAAAAATTTCCTTTGTTGCGAGTAATTGATTACGGAAGTATAATTGATTTTAAAAAGTGACCCCGATGTGGAAATTGGAGGGATTTGGGCAACTGTGAATGTGTAATGTATTGTTGCAAAAATGCAAGCGGGAACAAAGTGAAGTGGTTGTATACTTGTATATGGCCAAATAGCCATTTTACATTGTTAGGGCATGTACTCCCAAAGAGAATAACTTTCAATAAATTTTTATCCATTCTAAAACCTTCAATATGTTTCGATTTATTATGAAATTTTAAAAGAATATTAAACCAAGAGTCCGTTTTCTGTGTGGTTGGCCACACACTCAATTGACGGTGTGGCCATGCTAAGTGAATTGAGGAAAACAAGACCTACCTAATACATAATTATGGATTTGTGAGTTAAAATTACTCTACCCATTTCATTATGTTAGTTACGTTAAAAATCTTGTAAGGGTATTTTTTTTTTGGGTGCTAGAAAGCCACAAGGGCGGGGATGAGAATTGATCCCAGGATCTCCTGGAATCGGGAGGGAAGTTTTTAGTGCTTGAGCTACCCCTCACTCTATCTTGTAAGGATATTAAGAGATGAGTTAATGGGTTATGTCAAAAGAATGAAAAATGTCAATTGGACACCATACAGTCAGGCACCACATACAGTAAGTGACTGATAGACTGAGGTTCCACCAAAACAACCAAAGCTAATTAACAATGTCATCAACAACCTCAAACGACGATAAATTCGTGTGCGTCACCGGCGGCAGCGGTTACATTGGCTCTCACCTTGTCTCTCTCCTCCTTTCCCGCGGTTACACCGTCAACGCCACCGTTAAAGACCTCAGTTCCGTCTTCTTCTCTCTTCTCCCTTCTTTAATTCTCTAATCAACGTTAACTTACATACTTTTTGTTGATTGATTATGTTATAGATAATGACAAAGAAACGAAGCATCTAGAAGCTCTCGAAGGATCTCAAACTCATCTTAAATTGTTTCAGATTGATCTTCTTAATTACGATTCAATTTTTCCCTCCATTTCTGGAACTTCCGGTGTTTTCCACCTCGCTTCTCCTTGTATCGTTGATCAAGTCCATAATCCTCAGGTTTTTTTTTCCTTTAATTTTGTTGTTTTTGTTGTTTTTGAATATCAAGTAATTTGTGATAAATTTTTAAGGAATTGCTGATGTTTATTTTTGTTGTGCTGTTGTTGTTAAGTGATTGAATGATTGAGTAAGGGAAGAAAATCGAGTGAATACAGAAATAATTGCTGTTTGTTTTTGGATTTTGTTGTTAGTGTGAGTGATTGAAATGTGATATAATTGAATATGTTTGAATGATGAACAGGAGCAATTGCTTGATCCAGCAATAATAGGGACGAATAATGTGCTTAAAGCTGCAAAAGAAGCAGGCGTAAAGCGTGTGGTGGTGACTTCTTCGATTTCTGCAATTACGCCGAGTCCTAATTGGCCTCCTCATCTTGTTAAAGGAGAAGATTGTTGGACTGATATTGATTACTGCAAGAAAACTAAAGTAATCTTTCCTTTTAATTTTAGTGTTTTGCCTTTTCTGTTATTTTTAATTGATTTTGTTGTTTGATCACTTTATAATTGAAAGTGTGCACTTGTTCCTTGATTTCATTTGTTTCTTTGCAAACTCAATGAATGCTTCTTCTAGTTTTTTCGCTTTTATGGTAACTTTTGTGGATTGTCTTGTTTGAAATTAAACAACGGTTTGGTTTTGATTATAATTCACTTGCTGTGCTTTTGTTTTTCAACATTGAACAACATTCAATGAGTGGTTTATTTATGTGTTAGGATTGTTGTCCAATCTCATCGATTCAATTATATGTCATTTCACAGTATGCATAAAATTGAATTAAGATTGTAGGTCATTTTGTAGCATTGGTGTAGTGTTAATTCATAAAAATCAATGCAATATGACCAAATTTCTGAGCGTGTTTAATTGTCTACAAGTGAATAATATTCAGGATGAGATAGAGTATTGAATATGTGTAAAGATACTAACACTGAGTAACTCTGCTAGTTGGATTTTATGGTCGATTGGTTAATTGATTCTTCTAGTCTTCTGCTGTTTCACCATTTTATTTCGCTTTGTTTCTCAAGTATGTTTACTCTACAAGAACAACTGTTTATCGGTTGTTTATGATATTTTGCTGACAAATGCTTACTTTTTTCTAGTTATGGTATCCTCTTTCAAAGACATTGGCTGAAAAAGCAGCTTGGGATTTTGCTAAAGAGAATGATTTGGACGTGGTTGTAGTAAACCCTGGCACTGTTATGGGACCTGTTCTTCCACCCACACTTAATGCAAGCATGTTGATGCTTCTTCGCCTTCTTCAGGGTAATAATTACTAGATGTTTATCAGATCTTACTTATGCAATAGTTTATTGGCTTTTATCAGATTGACAATCAGTATGGAGTTCTGTTTACATTAACTTGCGATTCCATAAATGTGGCATTCTGGCAACACACCAGCTGACTTTTTTCTTAGGTGTTAATATGTTATGCTGTTGAGGTTCTTTCATTCCCTCTGTATCGTAGAGGGTTAAGGGTGTATGCTCATCTTGTCCTTACTAGACAATGCTTTGCTTAGATCCTTATTTGGATGGTTCTTTATATTATTATATATACATTTTTTCATTTCTTTTTATGCCTGTTCTGATGAAATCTTTAGATTGCAATAGCCTTAAACCAAAAAAAAGGTATATTCTTAGTTCCTATTCATGCTGTTGGAATTCACTAAGCAACCTTTGAAATACTCCATGGCAGTAAAGATGATAGCTGTTGAATTTGTCTTCATTGCAAATGATTACTATCGTATCCTGCCACAGTCCTATAGTTACTCCCTCCCCCAGATTATGGAACTCCCAAGCATAAGAGTTAGTTACTGGCTAAAGTATTTTTTTCCTTATGTAAACTTGTTTTAATTGTGGCATTCACTTCACATCATATTAAAAGCAGGTTGGGAGTTTGATAATGAAAATGATTTGGACATCCATGCTAATTGCAAGCTTGTTAATGCTTATTTGACTTCCTGAGGGAATGGTTCTTAGAAGTTTGCTTGATCTTAATTGCAACACATTACATTTAAATATTTCTGCAAATTTAACAAATTTGATTGTCAATGTTTCAAACTTTTGAACTGGACTTTGAGAGTTTGAGGGATGCTTCTGCATTGATCTTCTTCACAATTAATTTACTAGTATATGTTGTCTTGCTTCATGTTCACTATTGGATGTCATTACCTGTATCCTTGAATGCATCTTGATAATATTGCTTGTCAGATTTGTTACTCCTGTCTTTGACATGTTTCATGTTGAGGTATGTGTTGTTGGGAGTGGGGGGTTCCTTTCTTTGTATCTTTCCCTCGTTCCCTGTCTGATTTGTTGGGTTTCCCATTGGGTGGTGTGGCATCTACTGCTGGTCCTCTATTCTGCTGGGGGATGATCAGCCATTATCAGATAATGGCCATTATCCAATTATTTTTGCCATCAGAAATCCTATCTACGTTGAGAGTAATTCTATCCTTGTCAAGAAAATATATGTCTACATATTTTTCATAACTGTACAAGTTTTTAGAAAAAGAAAAAGTACACCGACAAACTTTCATAAGTCAGAGACACAAGTTTCTTCCTAATTTTTATAATGGACATTATCTGTTTATGGCTTAGACTGATAGACTCCCCCCTCTATTATAGGGACTTGTATATGTCAAACATTGGCATCTTTCCTTGTCTGATAAAAATTGAATTCGGGTGGAAAATAACGTGATAATTTTGTTAGTAGATCCTTATCTTTTCACAGCAAACTCTGATAGAGCGAATAAATGCTTGCATATCTGAATTTGCAATCATATCTTCATTTAATTCTAGATACCTTATTCATTCCTTCCCCATATTGCAGGTTGCACTGACACTTACCAAGATGTTTTCATGGGATCTGTCCATGTTAAGGATGTAGCCATGGCACACTTACTAGTGTATGAAAACAAGTCAGCTACTGGAAGACATTTGTGTGTGGAAGCTATATCACATTATGGTGATTTCGCTGCAAAAGTTGCTGAAGTATTACCCGATTATAACGTGCCAAGGTACTCTTTAACATTCTTAATGAATTAACTTTTTGAGTAAATAAATTCAAATGATTTGACAAGCATTCCACATTGTATATAGCCTTCTAATAAAGTGAAAACAAACTACTCTGGTATTTCTTGAGTCTTGACAGTAGTGCAACCTGATTTTGCATTGCAACTTCATAGCTTTACCACTACTAACTCGAAAGTCGAGGCTCACCTGTTAAGCTGTTAACAGTACCTTTTATTATTGATTGTCATGACTCAGCTCCTTTTGTGGTTAAAAGCTCAAAATTTGGTCCTTAACCTTTCTTTATTTGAACAGTTTGCCAAGAGATACACAGCCAGGGCTGTTGAGGTCGAAGGATGCAGCAAAGAAATTGATGGATTTAGGTCTACAGTTCATACCAATGGACCAAATAATCAAGGATTCTGTTGAGAGCTTAAAGAGCAAAGGATTCTTAACTTGAGAGATATATTTACTTAAGAGAAATATTCTTTGTTCTTACAATATATGTTTGCATCATCTGATGTTGTATTGGGTGTTTTAGTAACCTTAACTTGAACAATGACTTGTAGTCCTGTACTAGGCCTCAACAATTAGTGTTGATTGTAAGCAATATATGAAGTATGACTATTGTAAGTCTGCTGCTTCATGGAGCTATTCTTCTGTCGAAATAATCTTTATGCTCGGTGGCTCTGTGAGTCTATGCCTCTATGGCTCTATCCAGTATCCAGTATCCACTGCTTAGCAGTTAGCACATGTGTTTGCCAATGGTAAAGTATAGAAAAACTCTGGCAGTCTAAGAAACGCCAATTGGAGGCTGGGTTTTCGGAGAGAATAGAGACCTCACCAAAAATTAAAATCTGAAATGCTACATACACTACCAACTAAATGACTCCTATAAGCTCACCAAGTCAGTATTCAACTAACAAATTGACATGCTTCCAGAAAGCTAAAACGGTGAGGGCTTGCAATTTTTAATTTGGTGTTGACCAAGCAAATATGGTCATCTTAAGATATAAAATTGTCGACTTCAACTACTTTTGAGCATTTTCTCAGTCTCTGAACAAGGATTTTGGATTTGTTGTGGAATTACAGATTTACAGCTATGCTCCAACAAATAATCTTAAAAAAAACGTTTAAAAGGTAAAGAAAAATATTTCGACATACGCAGTACTCTCTCTGTTGTTTCGACATACGAGCTGGAATAAAGCCTATAAGTAAACGAGGTTATGAATATACGAGCCTTCTACATATTTTTTAATTATCTCTTTGCAAAATTTACGCAACAAAATATATATTAAAAGCAAAAATATAATCATTAATAAAAGTGAAAACTGTAATGCAATGTCAACTTATGCTACAAACAAGATTTTAACTGGCTATATTCCCTTAAAGAATCAAACAGTCCTTCTTGATTATATTATTTCAATTTGTAAGTGTTGGATTATTTTATTTTTAATTTGTAACCTTGTTTCAAACTTCATAACATAATAAATTAATATGTTGATTTGTCGAAAACACAACATTGAGTTTTCCAAGATGGTGGCAATAATTAATTCGTATAACATATCTTCTCAGAAATTTCCTAAAAGTTATTCAAAGACTGTTTCTTAATTTTTTAAAAAGTTCCCACTTTCCATGTAATTTCAACTTCAGAGACCCCTATTTATGATCCTTCAACCAGCGCTTGCTTCATGCTTCCATTCACAAACCACTAATCAACTTCTAAACACTCCTCTTTTCATATTTCCTTTCCCTTAAACAACCAAACAGCCCTCATTGCTTATTTTATTTGAAATATTTTCCCATAAAAGCTTATGCTATATTCCTTCAACCACACCTCAAGCTTTCATTCATTAAACCACACATCAACTTCTTATTACTACTCTAAGCTTTCATTAAGCTTCGCTCTAATAAGGAATTAAAAAAAAAAAAAAACGTTGAAAAATGGCAACACCTATAGAGACTGCATTAGCTGAACTTGCAGTGAAGAAAGTGGTTGGCAAAGGTTATGAAGCAATCAACAAATATGTGATTGACTTTGAGTCCAACAGGGAAACGCTTCAGAATACTATCAATCGTATCGAAGCTGCACTCCTTGATGGAGAGCAATACATTGATCAACATACACGGGAAGAGCTTAGTGTTCTGCTTGATAGGTGGCTTGACTTTTCGGATAAAAGAGCTTGTATTGAACAAAGTAAACAAGTGATGAGTGGAGGTAACTTCACTAAAGAGTTCCTATCCTTTTTCTCTCCTTCAAATCAGCTTGTTTCAAGGATTAAAGCTGCTCGAAAACTTGATGATATTAACAAGAAACTGAGTTCCATTGCACTAGACCGTGCTATGATTAATCACATTTGCTGCATTCCAACACAGACAAGGAGCATTCAAAGACTGGGTTCATCGTCTAACATCCTTACCAATTATTTTGTTGGGAGGGACAAAGACAGGGACCATATGTTAAGCATGCTGTCTGAGGATACTCTTGCTTTAGGAACCCTCTCTGTTGATTCTGTTGTTGGGATTGGCGGGATGGGGAAAACATCATTGGCCTGGTCTGTGTATAATGATGACAAGATGGAGCATTGTTTTGATGTTCGGTTCTGGGTTTCCATGACTCAGGATTTTGATGTCACAAAGGTGCTGCAGAAAATAATATCATGTGTTGCAGGGGAAGTGTCTCTGAATCTATGCGACAAGGAGCAGCTCTATCATCACTTTCAACGAGCAATTCGTGGGAAGAAATTTCTGCTTGTTCTCGATAACATTTGGGGTCAAACTGATTTGAGAAACAAGTGGTTTGACTTGAGAAAGCTGCTTGAATTTGGGGCTAATGGGAGCAAGGTTCTCATCACCACCCGCGATCTAAAAGTGGCCCGGGTGATGGACTCCAATGCTCCTTATATGCTAGACTATTTAACAAAAGATGACTCTTGGCTTCTCTTTCAGAATATTGCTTTTACTCATCAGCGCNTTGCTTTTACACCGTGGCAAGAGCCAGGAGTGGAAGCAGTTGGGATGGAGATCGCTGAAATGTGTATAAAAGTGCCCCTTGTTATACGAAGTATTGCAGGCCACTTAGCTGGGAAAAGTACACTTCAGGAATGGCAAGCTTTTAAAGATGATCAGCTTGCTAATTTTGCTTCATATGGACATGACGTTATGCATACACTTAAATTTAGCTATGACCAATTGGATACAACACAAAAGCTTTGTGTTAATTATTGCTCTTTATTCCAAAAGGGAGTTGATTTTTCAAAAGGNCAAAAGATGTCATGATCCATCGTTGGATGGCTTTGGATTATGTTAAGCCCAAATTTGAAAACCAAAGCTTGGAAGATGCAGGGACGGAGTGTATGATCAGCTTGGTTAATTCTGGGTTTCTCCAATTAGATTTTTTTGGAGATGTAACTTATGCAAGAATGCATGATGTGATGTATGAGCTGGTACTTACGGTAGCTGGGTTCAAATACAAGGTGATGGAATCAAACACGGTTGAAATTGACGAAAGGGTTCGTCATCTATCTTTTTGGAATGCTGAGATGAGTAGTTCAGTTTCAAATGAAGATTATTGGGAAGTGCCTACTTCACTATTCAAAATCAAACACCTACAATCATTTGTCAGAGGATCAGCCGCAAGATATACCAATGATCTAAAGGTAACGAATATGTGCCTGTGTGGTAAATTGATATCAAAATTTGAAAGTTTAAGGGTGTTAGACTTAGGTGGTGTAGGGATAAAGGAATTGCCAACATCGGTAGGTGATTTAATCTGTTTGCGGTTCCTAAATTTGAGTCAAACAGAAATAATGAAAGTCCCAAATTCAATAACAAGGCTAGTGAAATTACAAACACTCTATTTGGATGATTGTGAGAAGCTTGAGGAGTTACCAAGGGACATGAGGAAGTTGGTGAATCTGAGACACCTTTTGTTGAGAGGCAGTAGGAGGTTGAGGCATATGCCCATGGGATTAGGGAATTTGACAGAACTTAGAACATTAGATACTTTCATAGTTGGTGAACAGTTTGAATCAAAGGCTGGGAGGCTAGATGATTTAGATAAGCTGAACAATCTAAGTGGAAGGTTGGAAATTGAGTTGCGTAGGGAGTCAATGTTAGGAGAGAGTAGTGGGACATATTTGAAGATGAAAGAGAAGCTCAGAGAATTGGTTATAAATTTCAAGAAGGGTACAAAAGAGGATGAGAGAGTGTTAGAATGTCTGCAGCCGCCTCCTAATCTAGAGAGGCTCGAAATAAAAGGGTATGGAGGGGAGAGGTTAGCAAGTTGGATGATGGATAGTCTACATAATCATCTACCTTGGTTGACATATATTAAAATTGAAGATTGTAAATCATGCAAATATATGTGCTCCTTTGGAAGGCTCCCCCATCTGGAATATCTATATCTTAGTGAGTTAGATGAAGTAGAGTATGTGGAGGATATTAATGAGTTGTCCCAAATGGAAGGCCCCTTATTTCCTAGCCTGATAGAATTACTAGTTANGATATTAATGAGTTGTCCCAAATGGAAGGCCCCTTATTTCCTAGCCTGATACAATTACAAGTTAGGGGGATGCCAAAATTGAAGGGATGGAGGAGGATGTACAGTAAGCAAGAGGATCAACATCAACATCAACATCAACATGTGGTGGTTAATTGGAAGCCTCCATCTGCATTCCCCAAATTATATGAACTACAAGTGGACAGTGCGGAGTTGGCGAATGCAATTAGCAGGAACCAGATAGGTGGTTTCACCTCTCTTGGAAAACTCTATATAAGGGGTAATTCAAGAATTGGGGAGGAGTGTGATGAACAACAAGCACATACCTTCCCATTGTGGAGTAGTTGCTTTCCCAACCTGATCAACCTGGATATTAGGGACCTAAAAAGGGTAGAGTTTCTTCCTGAGGGAATTCGATATCTATCATCCCTTCAAACTTTGATTATCATTGGATTAGAAAATATGAAAGCAATACCAGAATGGATTGACAGCCTCACTTCCTTACAAATACTTCACTTGCAAAATTGCCCAACATTGGAATCACTGCCGCATCAAATAATAAACCTCCCTAACTTGAACACACTTTATATTTATAGATGCCCCAAACTTAGGGAGAAGTGCCAAAGGCCACATGGAGAATACTGGCCCTTTATTCAACATATTCCTCATCTATATATCCAATAGTGAGAGACTACGTGGTTTAATTGTACTACTTTCCCAACTCACCTTTCTATTACTTTTTAATTTCCTCTTTTTTTTTTTTTTACCCCTACTCTACTCTATTTTTTATTTTTTTTTTAACAAAGGGCTTGTTTACATTTATTTAAAACCTAATTAGTGCTATGTTGAAAAAGTTTTTAGTGTGGATGAGTGATTTTTATATATGGATTAGTAATGACATAATAATATTGATATTAATTCACTAATAATTATGAAACAAAAAAATTATTTTATTATTGTTAATTTATATATTATGAAATAAAAATCAGATATATATTTTCGTATGTGAAATTTTTTTTTGGATGGTAATTCACTTATGTGATATTTTCATATTTTTGTGAATGGTAATCCACTTATATTTTTGTTTCATTTTGTAAATAATAATTTTTCGTGAAAATTATAAACTAATAAATATATATGAAACAAAAAAATAAAAAATAATGATAATTAATTATTCAAGAAAATAGTATGAACATTCACGTAAATAAAATTGTACGTTTCAAAAAAAATATATTGTGAAACAGTAAAAATGGTATTGATTATCACATTCTAGTTAAAAGTATAGGTTACAATGTCCAATGACATTCTCAATATATATTGTTTCATCAAAAATATTAGCCTAAATAAATAAAGGAAAAATTACCAAAACAACCTTTGTTTTTAAGGCTGAGCTGAAAGCTTTGGAAATGGGACTGGAGTTTGTGAGAACCTTGGGCTACAAGCAAGTCATAGTACAAATGGATAATGCAGCATGTGTTACCATTCTGAAAGGCGAGGCACCCTATAGTGGAGAATGCATTCACCTAATAAATCATTGTAAAGCCCTTATTAGATTCACCGATTGGGAGATTAAACTCATTCATGTGTTTCGTGAAGACAATAGAGCAGAAGATTGGTTGGCTAACCAAGGAGTAATAAATGAAGATAAGGTCACGACCTGGTGAGAGCCTCCCCAAAAACTTATTAATATTTTAGAAGAGGATAGTAGAGGTGTTGTTTTCCCTCGCCAAGTAGTTACCTAGTTGTAGTCTGTTGCTTTGTTTTTCTTCTTTTCGTGTTTTCTTTTTGCTTTTGTACTTTCTAGCTTTTCGGTTTGGTTTTTGTACCTCCTTCGCCCAAAAAAAAAAAAAAAAAATTTGTCAGAAGAAACCTTTTAGGTTGTTTTCAGTGTTGACCACCTAATTCAGGCGTTGACCCACTCTTTTTTTTGTTGCGCTTCAAAGTTATATATGCACTCTCTCAAATTGATTGTAATCTTTTGGCCTCCTCAATTCTCTCTCTCTCTCTCTCTCTCTCTCTCTAAACAACTTTCTTAGTCAAAAAATTATTATACATGCATTCAATTTGTTATCTTCACTCATAATCAGGTAAATTGTTATGGTCTTTGATGCAGTGGTTTTGTGGTAATTGATGTTGGTGGTTGATGATGGTTGATAATGATTTGTGGCTAGGGTGGCAAATTGGGTGATTTCGGCAGATGGACTTGGCTGGGTTGGATGTACCAGATGGTTTCGAAAAATGGGGTCCGTTAGGTAGGTGGTGACAAGGTGGTGGCATTCCGGTTGGAGTTTGAGTTTAATGGCAGGTGATGGATGATTTTATTTTTACAATTTTATTAATTAATAGGCTGACACGTTACCTGATTAATTAACAAGTTAACAAAGGCATGAGACCAATTTGAGAAGGGTCCCCATATGCTCGGGATTATTTAGATTTAAATTGTATTTGGGATTAAAATAAGAAGGTGACCAATAGATTGAATTATTTATGTTAATTTTTTCTTATCATTATCATTATCAATATTATTAGACATAGAACAATGCTCTTCGATCCAAATAGATGAACTAAAAGAGATCGTTCTAACGTCATGTCTAAACTAAATTGTCAAAATCAATATCATTAGCTAAATAACATAAAATGAAATAAATTAGCAAAATAAAATAATGCACATAAATGTTGCTAGTTTTCACTCTTTACTATGCTGATGTAACTTTGTACCTCGTGTTAATCATGTATGTTATCTTGTCCAAAAAATCCATACTTCATATAAGGGTCTGTTTAACTCAGTTGAAAACAGCTGAATTGAACTGATTGGAGCTGAATTGAATTAAAATTTTTTATTAAGGATTAATGATTAGCAAAATAAAAGAAGAGTTGAACTGAACGGAACGGAGCTGAGCTGAACTAAACTGATTTTAAGCTGAAGTAAATAGGCCTTAAGTAGCATATATAATGCTTACAAGTTACAACGCAGAATTTCTAGTACATAGACCCTATGGCCCTGTTCTCCTCGACTTATTTTTATTTATTTTCAGCAAAAATAAGCCCAGTTCAACAAAAATAAGTTTAGTGCAACAAAAATCAGTTTCAATTCTCAATAACTTGTTAATGATATCAGCAAAAATAAATTCGGTTCAGCAAAAATAAGTTCAGGTAAGTAAGAATAAGTTTTGTTTAGCAAAAAACAAGTTCAGTTCAGATCAGCAAAAATAAGTTGACAAGAACAAAGCCTATATGTTTTGCAACAAGTATGATGTCAAAGATGTAAATATTAGCATATGTATAAAGCACCCCTAGTTACGTGGTAATAATTATAAAATCATTAAAGGCTTGTTTATTTCAACTGAAAACAAATGAAATGAACTGAACTGATTGGAGCTGAACTGAACTGAAAGTTTTTATTAAGGATTAATAGTTAGCAAAATTAAAGAAAAGCTTAGCTGAACTGAACTGATTTTAAACTGAAGTAAACTGGCCCTAAATAATAAATGCTATAAATATTTTGTTAATGAAAAAAATAATTACGTGATGGTAAATCAAAATTACACCACTGAAATATAATACGGAGTAGTACCATTATGACAAGAGAAAGTATCTATATTGATGAGGTTATCGCACACCTATCAAAAGTAAACCAAACCACTCTAACTAATATAGCTAGGGAAGTAGGGATCGAATCCACAGGGAAGCAATTAAACCTATTAGTTCTAAAAAGTTTAGACTGTGTAAAGGGCCTTTGAATGTTGAATTAAGACTAAAAAGTTAACTAAAACTAGAACTAAGTTGATTAAGGGAATGAATTTATGACTAAGTCTAGGACATCGGTTCACCATAGATTAACAAATGAATTGCACACAATTAATTAATTAGATTATCAATTTCCTTGAATTAAGGTCCACTAATTCTCTCGAATCTAGTCCCCTTCAAAACTCCTCTAATAGCTCTCGCTCACTTAGACTCGTTTTGCTTGTCCTTATGATCTAATTGTGGTAATCTTACCTCCCGGCATCGATTTCAACAATATCAATCTAACAATTAAACCTAGCCAGTATTTAACTGAAAGCAATAAAAGTTGACAACAGGAATTCAAGTACATTAATAACCAACTAACAATTAAGAACAAGCATCAAAATCAATCCATGGATCCCCTAATCCTAGAAAGGAAACTACTCACGCATAATAGAAACTAAGGAAACCAATTTAATCATAAGTACTGGAACTAAAAACATGACTACGACAATTAAACTAATTAACAAGAACAAGAATAACTCAAAAGCAAGAACTAAAACAAAAACAAGATATAAAATTAAAATACAACTAACAATTAAAACTAAGGAAAATAATTAAACTAATAAAAACAAGAGAAGAAAATAAAGAAGAACCTGAAATTGCAATTGTATTGAATGAATGATTGAGTTTTGACAAAAGTAAGTTCTAGAAAGAAACTGAATGAAAATTCCTAAGGAGAGAAAAATAATCTCTAGTCTAGTCTCTAATGTGTTAAAAAGACCTAACACAAACACTATTTATATAAAAAGTACAATGCTCGGGTCAAAAGGAGTGAAAAACGGGCTCCGGACAATCCGCCTAACCAATCGGGCAAAATCCGCCCGATCGGGATCACGAAGCGAGTGATTCTGGCCTTGGAAGCAATCCGCCCGACTGCCCGGGCGAAATCCGCCCGATTGGGCGCGATCAGTGTTTTCGCCCCTATCTTCTTGAAAAATGCTAAGTAAATTCCGCCCGACTGCCCGGGCGAAATGACTTTTTCGCCTAAATCAAGTCGGCTCGTCTTCTAGCTACTCCAGGCTTCATCATAGCTTCCTGATTACTTCAATTCTAACCCATGGCTTCTAGTATCTAGTTGTAACTCATATGATTGCATCGGAATCAATGCAAAAACACCGAAATCCTGCAAAAAGTCACTAACAAGCACAAACAACTCCATGCAACCAAATGTTAGCCAAAATAGCTCCAAAGAGCATAGGTTAGAGTCAAAATAAACCAGAAAAGAGGGTAAAATAAAAGAATAAAATACACTTATCATATACATAGCACCTCTGGTCCAGAGGAAGCTAATTTGGTAATTTTTACAAAAAAAAAAAAAAATTACGTTAGAAACATGTATTTTCAAGTCAAAATAGATATGTTTAAAGTAACAATTTTTATCAAGTCATGATGCAAAATTTTCAAGTCACAAAATTAATTTTAAATTCAAGTCAAGAATATATGCTTTCAAGTCAGAATGCTAAGTTTTCAAGTCAGCAAAAAATAAAACTATCCTCTTGATATATCACGGCTCGACAAGAGAAAGTATCTATACATTATGACAACACATATAATTTAGTGATATCATATGATACTGCATGAGTACATAACACATAATTTAATACCCTCTTAGTTGATAATTGCTTGTTACATAGCAAGATGAGACAAAAATTTAGATGCATCAACATCACTTTTGAGACCGTATGCAACCCACTTGGTAAACTAGGAGAGAGAATGCTCCTAAATCATCTGATTTCATGAAAATGAAGGGTAAAGGGGTAAATGTACGTACCATGGGACCACTCTCTAAAAGAGTTATGTAGAAAATAGTAATAAATATATGTCGTAAGTTAAAAAAAAAAGGAGGGAGCACCCTTGTTTGCTTTCTAAAAATACCATTATAGACATTAAATTGCCAATTTTCTATCCAAAGTGTTTCCAAAACACATGTGCAGTGTCGATGCACTTAGAGTCGTTAATTTGGATTAATAATGTATAACTGAAATTAGGTAATCACTAATCTAATTTAACCGAAGAAGAACTGATAAATGAACAAGTAAATTGATCTGGTTCTGGTGGTTGAACAAAATTGAATTGAATTTGAATTGAACTGAATTTAATTGTACCAAATTGAAACTCAATTATATTGTCTAAATAATGAATTTACTGAATAGTAAAAATAAATTGAATTTAAATTATTTAATCAAAACTGAACAAAACAAAAGAATTTATGTTATAATACTTAGTTGAGTATTTGATCCAAATTTTAGAGTAAATTAAATTTTCTACCTAGATTTTAATGCAAATTACATTTCCCACCTAAATTTTAGTGTTTTTTTTTTTTTTTGTTTCTCTCCCTTATTTAGAGTTATTATTTTATTTCGCTCCTAAATGTTAATGAAATTCTATTTCTTTAAGTTGAATTAAAACAAAAGAAATACTATAAAAAAATTTATTGAATTGAATTGTTATTACTGCTCAACTAATTGTATATTACCTAAAAGCCAAGTGGATTGTACTGGATTCAAAATTAAGTGAGCTGAAATATAAAGTTAACTAAACTAAGTTGAAAAGAAAGCAATTAACTGAAATTAATTGAACTATTTGGGTCTAACAACAACTGAATAGTTGAAATGAATTAACGGTGTGACAGCCATAATATTAACGAATGATGTGACCAAAACGAAGATTATCATATACGAAGTATGAATTATAATTGTCAAAGAACGAGTGATTATCCTCAATATTGTTTGGAAATTATCCAATTCCACAACCACAACTCTACTTTTATAATTTCCTTATTTACTATCCACGTCACTATATGCAACCTTTCTTTCCCCTCAATTTTGGTGATAAATCGCCAACCAAAATGGCGATTTTCCGTGATATTAAAAAGAATAAAAAGTCTTTTTTATGGAATGGTAAAAAATGGGTTTGCTTTTGAAAATTGTACACTTAACTTCTATTCTCTATCATCATTATTTAGCTAAGCATGTTATCATCACCAACAATCAAATTTGAAGCAATCCCATCAAAATTCATTCTTAACCCCAATTTCTCAATTTGAGGTAGAGTTGAGCCCAAGTTAGGTGGTAGAGGTAACTAGTTCGGCGGCGGCGTCAATTCTTTTCACGACGACTGCTGTTGTTTCATGGTGGAGCAAGCAAATTAAGATCCATCATTTATTGTTTTTGAGGGATGTATATAATGGTTGATGGAGGTTAAATTCTTGATAATGGTTGATGGACTGGTGTTGGACGTTTGGAAAGATTGTTGGGTAAAATAAGTCGGGGTTTTGTTGTTGAAGGAAACCACTATTTAGAATAGCGTTTTCAGAAGGGAAATTCTAAATTTATCAATGTGATAAATTTACCAAAATTTATCACATTGATAAAGAATCATATGTAAGGGGGTCCATGTAAGAAATATGAAGGTCCCATCACTTTTGCTTGTTTGTGGACTTTATATTTACTTGATATACTTTACTAAATTTATTAATGTGATAAATTTTAAACCCCTCTTTTTTGAAATATTTTGGGGAAAAAAAATTAAAATTTAGTGAAATAATGATGTGGACAGTATTTAGGAAAATGATAAAAGTCTGAATGTATTTATGAAATTGGATGTTTTCCCAACAATATTATGGGAAATCACTCTCAAAGAACAACACCGTTTACTAAATCATCCTGATTTTTTTAATTTGGAAATTTTGTTAGAACACACCTTTTAAAACTATATACATATATATATATTTTTTTTGCGAAAGCACACCTTTTAAAATCGTTTTTGCGAAAACACACCTAAAACAATTTTTTTCAAGGACACACCTTGTCCTCGTTTTTCGGCGTTGACCATCCTATTTTCTCTATTGACACACTACTTTCTGTATTTGTGCAATCTTCTTTATATTTTGAAACCCTTTTTAAAAGCTTAATTAACATCAATTCCACCCATTTCTAATAATCCCAATCCAAATTACATGTATAGTGTAATGGAAAATTCTAAATTTATCAATGTTATAAATTTACCAAATTTCTAACATTGATAAACACTCACATGTAAGGGGCTCCGTGCAAGAAATGTGAGGGTCTTATTGTTTTTGCTTGTTTATTAGCTTCACAATTGATCGATATATTTTCCTAAATTTATCAATGTGATAAATTTAAAACTCCTTGTAATCATTCGATTCATAATTAATTCTCATTACTACTTCTCACATCAAACCATTAAGGTAAGCATCAAAGTCAACACTAAAGTCTAAATTCATTCCATTGAATTTAATTCAACTCTAACTTCATCTTCCTCTTTTTTTTTTTTTTTTTTTTTTTNTTTTTTTTTTTTTTTTTTTTTTTGTGGGAAATTCTAAATTTATCACATCAGAGAAAAGTCACATGTAAGGGAGCCCATAAAAGAAATGTGTGGGTCTCTTTATTTTTCCTTGTTTATGACTCCAATTTTGCTTGATATACTTTACTAAATTTATCAATGTGATATATTTAAAAATTAAAACCCCTCTTTTTTTTTTTTTTGTTATGTTAACTTCATATTCACCAAATCCTTTATTCTTCTTTTTTTCAACAATTGACAGAATTTTTTCCGTCACCTAAAACCACAAAATAAGGTCAAAAACATCATAATATTTCAGTAAATTTGGCATATATTTAGCAAAATCCACATTTCTCAAAAAGCTCTTATCTCAAGCAACAAAGAAAATTTAATTAATAAGAAAAACCCTTTACTTCAAAAACTCATAAACACCCTAAAATTAAAAGGAAAAATTGATGAAAAAAAAACCCAACTTTGGTTGGACTTTTCAAAAAGTCCCAACTTTGGATTATCTAAAAATGGACCCAACTTTAAATTGTATTATTTACATTTGGACCTCATTAAACAGTGACCTGCAACATTAGGTGAACTTCATTAAATTGGCGGTTTTGTTGACTTTTTTTTTTTTTTTTTTTGTNGTTTTTTTTTTTTTTTTTTTTTTTTTTTTTTGTGTTTTTATATTGACCTAGGGTTGTTGGGTAATTTTGTGTTCTTCATTTTGTCATTGTGCACCCTTGTCTCTCTAATTCTCTTCTTTCTTCTCTGTTTCATCTCTTTCTTTCTTCACTGTCGACTTCGCGTTCTTCTGGATCAAGGTCCAGGTCTATAAGCATCCACAATGATGGTGCTCCACCAGTGACTTGCTTCCACAACGAGGTGGCTACTATTCATACTGTTAGGGTCGATGGTCCCACACTTGGCAAACGCTTCTATAGCTATTCAAGGGCAAATATTTGTATGGTTGTAAGTGAAAATCTTTTTAATAGCATTACAGTTGTTGATTTGTTAGATGAATGAATTGATTAAAGCTTTAATTTTGATCCCCACAATAGTCTGTTTTTTACATTAAAACTGAAACCCTAATTTTTTTAATTTAATTGTTGTGTTACAGAATCATTGTGGGTTCATGAAGTGGGTTGATGAGTCTGATGAAGTGGGTGACCTTCAGATGGAGCTGTTCCATAGAGATGTGGCTATTGCTGGATTGGAGATGGAGAAGGATGATTTGAAGGATACTACTAGGATGCTAAAGGACAGGAACTTCTAACTTGAGATGGAAGTTTCTGAGCTTGCAATGGAGAGTTGTGTGAAGTTGGAGCATATTGAGAAAGCAAAGTATGACAAGAGGTTGTTGACTGTGTTGTTTTTGTCATGGGTGTTCATTGCCCTTGTTCTGGTGTTTAAGGTTGCATGATTATGGGTAGTTTGGTACATTATTGTACGGTTTATTGTGTTTAATTTCTAATTAGTTAGTTTGGTAGATTATGGGTAGTGTTGATGTTGGTTGAAGGATGATATTTTGGATGATTGGAGGTCTTATTGTACTTCTCTTATGGTTAAGTGTTTGAAACTGATTTGGTGGACAATTTTGTAACAAGTAGATCCACCTGTTTGCAACATAATGATCTTTTGAATGTAATGAATTGATTACTAATTTGGTTACTATATGTGTATGATTGTTTGTTTTTCTCTCAATCAATTTCAATTCCTTTGAATTGTGAAAATAACACAATATCCATGACCTTGTAATTTCATCACAAGCAAATGGGAAGCTGTAAGACAACATAACTCCAAGTGTCCAACTGACAACATGAAAACCAATGATAAGCTGCCAAAATTTCTTTCCAACCACAACAACAGTGAAGCAACTTTGTTGTAATACCAATAAGAAACCAACAAAACAGCAATGAGACAACAACATTGAAGCAGATTTGTTGTGATAACAATAACAAAACAACAGAACAACAATCATACAACATTGACAAACAAAACATATGATTCAGCAGGAACTGATGACAATAACCATTTCAAATCTTCAAAAACTTACATAAAAGAGTGTTGAGGATCAAAGTACTTAAAAAGGGAAAACTAAGTAATAAAATCCATCATTCACCAAATACATTCCTTCACCAAAAGGGCACAGACTGTAATTTCAATACAAGCAATAGGATGGTAATATTAAGTACATGCTAATGTAAACTAATGCTAAGGAAATCTGCTTGTTGATGCTTGACTTGAGTTGAATAATTCAGATGATGGTGGAGTAAGAATTCTTGGTCCATAGCCACATGGTTCCTATATTTTAGCAATAACAAACAAATGGTTAAATCATGGTGAATACATGACTTGTGTAGTATATGTGAATCAGAGAATTAGTTAAAAGACAACACTTACATTTTCCATTGCAATACCCTGGCAATCAAAGTACACACCAAGTCCAACTGGTGGGATGCTTCTCCCTCTTGATCTTCCTCTTCCTCTTGATCTTCCCCCACCCCTAGCTCCCCCTCTGCCTCCCCTGCCTCTTGCAGTGGTTGTGGTAACCCTCCCACCTCTGCTCATCCTCTGTGGGGCCACAGTTGCTTCATGGTGTGATTATGTCTCTGTCTGAGAAGTATNGAAGTAGGGTGTGACTGAGACACTGTGGTAGCTGATAACCTAGGCCTCCCTCTAGGTCTTTTTGGTTGTGGCTCAGAAGTGGAGGGTGTTGTTTGTTGGATGTTTTTGTTGGGGCAACTCCTTTTATTATGCCCTTTTCTGTGGCATATGCTACAAGTCATTTCCACCCCATGCTTGGTCAATCTTCCTGCCCTTTTAGGATTTTCATAGGGGTCTTCGATCCTATTTTTTCTAGGCCTTCCAGGACCCACCTTGATTGGTGGTGGATCAATTGGCAATTGAACAGCAGGCCAATGTCTATGACCCTCTAATGGTGAAATGCTTTGTGAGTAGGCTTGAGCATAAACTGCCTTAGTGTAGCATGTATCCACATAGTCTTCTGCATTTTGATGACAAAAGTATATGGCAGCTATAGAGTGACAGCAAGGGATACCAGTCATGTCCCATGCTCTACAAGTGCATGATCTCCCCTCTAAGTCTACAGTTAAAGTGTCTAGGTGATAATGGACTTGAAACACAGTTGCAGATGATGGCAAAACAAAACAGTGCTTTGCTTCATCCTTATTTTTTTCTAACTTCTCTTGAATCCTAGGACAAATCTCTCCTTTCCATTTCTGCATTTCCCCATGTCTAACCACAATTCTTTGCATTAATTGACCTCTAATGTCCTCAAGCATATCAATCAAATGCTTACTCCTAGCACTCATTATACACCCATTGAAGGTTTCAGCTATGTTGCTAGTAACAACATCAGCTTTGCAATGAGTACTCAAGAAAGCCCTACAAAAAACTTTAGGGTCATGTTTTATGAAAGCCTCAACTGCATCCTCATCAACTTCCCTCAACTCTTGTAAAGCCTCCTTGAAATCAGTGGTGTTGTAAGCCTTAACTATTCTCCAGAACTTCAATTTCATGTCATCACCTCCATGTTTTTTGTGCCAATGTGAAAAAATGTGCCTAGCACAATGTTTGTGCTCACATGAAGGGAAGACAGTGGCAACGGCAGAAAGAATACTCTGTAACACATTCACAAACAACCAACACCATAAAAGTGATTAAAATGAAGAAACAAACACAATATATTCAGAAACATTATATATTAACAATTTTAAAATGTGCCTAGCACAAATTTGTTACCTGATGCTCATCTGATAAAATAATCAAACCAACACCATCTTCAAGTCCCAATGAGTTCTTCAACTTGCTCAAGAACCAATTCCATGACTGGTTTTTTTCACCCTCTACAACTGCCCATGCAATTGGGTACATCTGGTCATTACCATCTCTCCCAATTGCACACATCAACTGACCTCCCAAAAAGGTCTTCAAAAAACAAGCATCAACAGCTATAATCTTTCTGCAACCATTGATCCATCCAACTCTAACACCCTCAAAACATACATACAGTCTTTGGAATACAGGCCTCTTGCCCTTAGGTTTATCCAATGTCACCAGCTCAACATCAGAAGCTAACCCAGTGGCCTTTAGAGCTTCAATGTAACTCCCTAGTCTGTTGTAATGTTCCTTCATGCTCCCATGAAGTAGCCTGTGTGCTCTGTACTTTACTTTGTAAGCAAAATCCTTCTTCACCATTACCTTATAACCAAGTCTAATGCATTCGATTATCTCTTTTGCTGGCCAATGAGGCCTTGCTTTGAACACTTCAACAAGTTGAGTTGCCATCCAACCACTTCTCAACTGTTTGTTTCTTTCCATGTTCCTGACACAACTATGATCCCCTACAACAGCTTCACCACAAAACACTGTCATCTGCTATCCCAGCTTGCATATAACCTAAATGGACAACCCTGTTCACAACTAACACCAAGTCTTTGTTGCCTTTTTTTGTTGCTAATCAGAAATCCTACATTTCTACCCTAGAATACCCCATATTTAGCTACAGCATCCCTGAATTTTTGCCTACTAGTGAACCTTTGACCAACTTTCCACTGAAATATTTCAAAGTTTGTGTTACATCCTACAACTAGACTCCCCTTAGCTCTTCTCTCTGCCAATGTGTCCTCTTCCCCACTATCTGGAGGTGTGTGAATGTCTTCATCAGAGTCACAGTAGTCACTCATCCAACCACTCTCCCCTTCTCTTGTTCTGGTTGGCTCTCTATCACCTGTGCCACTAGGGTTTTCAACTTGAGAACTTAATCTTCCAAGCTCAGCATCTCTTTGCAATTTATTTGCCAATTCATAGATGTGTTTGTTCCATCCTTGAACTTTTTGCCTAGCTGAGTAAAACTCATCATCACTAGTCTCACAACCCTCCTCTAAATGATCAATCTCCAATGAATCTTCTACCCCACTTGGCTCTGAAACACATCCCTCCCTCCAGTTCTGCCTATCTTCTTCATCTTCTTCTGATTCTAACTCATGATCAAAATCTGAATCCTCTGAGCTGTCACTGTCAGTTTCAGGTATTAAATCCTTCCATGGAATGGGACTGTTAGGCCTATTATCCTCCCACTGGTAACTTGTTGGTACCTCATTCACCACAAATGTATCTGGATTTAAAGGCTTGATTGTTTGTGGAATTTTTGTTTGAGAATTGAAGTAATCTTCAATTGGTTGAGATGTGTCAAAAGAATTTGGAAAAGAAAGCAAATCTGTTGTAGTTGGTATTTCACATTCAATGGGTTCAGAAAGAGGAGCTGAAGTTGATTTAGTTGATCTTTCATAATCTTCCTCTGAAATAACAAATGCATCTGCAAGGCTTTCTTTATTCTGTTTTTTTTTGTGACTGTGCAGTGGCATTGGAAACAGTTGGTGCATTTTGTGAGTTACTCAAAGATTCCCTATTTCTTGGACTCTTTCTAACACTAGTAGTTGTTGGTTTTTTCTAACAGGTAATTTTTCAGGTCTTGTTGAAGACGGACCACTACTTTTAGAGGCTTTGTGGTCTGTTTGGGCTTCTTTAGGGAGTTTTTGGGCTTTATTAGGGGACTGATTTGGGATAGTTTGGGCTTTTTTGGGTGACTGACTTGGGAGTGTTTGGATTGGTGGACTACCACTATGGACCACATAGTTAGCAAAAAATCATTTATTTAATTTATTTCCTTTTTATTTACTTTTTTTTTATCTATTTTCTTTTTGTTTTGTCTTGTTTTCAATGAGGTAAGGGGTTGAAAGAGAGGGATGAATGAAAGAGGTTAGTTTATAAGAAAAGGATGAAGAAAAGATTGTAGGCATTTAAGGAGTAGACTAGGGGAATTTTTTGGAGAAAAATCAAGGGAGGAGTGCGAGTAATTAATAGAGAAGTCAACGCCATTAATAATCAGTCAACGTCAGAAAACGGGATAAGAGGTATTCTTGTAAAAAAAAATTGTTTTACATGTGTCTTTGCAAAAATCATTTAAAAAGGTATGTTTTCGCAAAAAAAAAAAAAAAAAGACTTTAAGACCTAGGGTGAGTAACTAGGGTGTATTATGACAATTTTTTTTCGCAGGAGCCACTAGAGTGAGTAACGAGATTTGATCTTGGATACCTAGGACCGTAAGAAAGCTTTAAGACCTTGATCTACTCTTTTTTTTTTTTGAAAGAAAAGATACTGTTTCTCATCTTGATTAATTGTTGATTGTTCTTGGCTTCTTGTTGTCTTGCATGTTCCAGAGCTCTACTGGACCATCAGTAGAAAGCTGAAATTCAGCTTCCACTAAAAAGGCGATTATAAATGGCGGCAATAAAGCTCATTACAGCGAGATCTTCACTTTTCAAAACTACTGCGTTTCACTTCAGCACGGTGAAATCTCCTTATCGTCGGAACTATGTCCGCGCTTTCTCAGCGATCATGTCTCCTCCTTCAATGGCGATTGTATACGATCAGCAGGGCCCACCTGACAAGCTCACTAGGTCCCACAACATTCCCTTCTCTCTACTCATTACATTACATTACAATCCTCTTTATTCGATTAATTAATTAATGTTTTACTCAATTTAGGGTTTGTTTGGAAATTGCAGAATAGTAGAGATTCCACCTGTTGAAATCAAAACTAATGATGTTTGTGTTAAGATGCTTGCTGCTCCTATTAATCCTTCTGATATCAACCGAATTGAAGGTTTCTCTTTTTTTTTTGGCGAAATTCAGTCATTTTATTAAAGAATTATTATTGATTACGCTTTTGTGTGAAAGTTTTATAGTGTTTTGTGAATTTGATGTTTGTTATTGTAGGAGTTTATCCAGTGAGGCCAGAGCCGCCTGCGATAGGCGGTTATGAAGGTGTTGGAGAAGTTTACGCCGTCGGTTCAGGTGTTGAGGGTCTTTCCCCCGGTGATTGGGTCATTCCTTCTCCTCCTTCCTTTGGTACAACTTTTATGCTGCATTGTTTTTTTTTTTTTGTTGTTGTCTATTCATTTGTTTGGATTGCTAGGGTTAGTTAATTTTCTATAGGGTACAAACCACAAGCCGGTTTATAGTAAGTAAAACAAAATTTGCGCTGCTTTAGAGGATAGTTGGATAGTAGGTGTGCTTGGTTCGAGTGTGATCATGTAATGTATTAAGGGCATACTAAGAGACTAGTTAAGGAATGTAAAGGTGAGTGATGAGTGTGATCATGCAATGTATTAAGAGTGTACTACTACGAAGAGACTATTTTAGGAATGTGAAGGTGAGTAGAGAGTGTGTCACAAAATGTATTAATGTGCAGAGGGATGTCTTGATGGATGAAATAAATCAATTGACTATCCCCATATCGAGGGTAATAGGTGTCCTAGGGGGATGGTGGGGGTGATGGGTAATGATTATTACCCAAAATGGTATGTGTGGGTAAGTTGATGATCCCCTCATACATCCACCTCTCTTCGTGCCATTAATAGGGTTAGAAATATGAGACTATGAGGTGACTTAAACCATTTTATTGTATACGCTCATTACTCCAGACATTTTGATTGCTTTGCACTTAAATGTGAGCAAGAATTTTGTTAGCGGTTCGCTATATGGTTAGTTCTATATTTGCTTGGTTACAGCTTCTTCCAGCCCCAGGGGATCCTTTAATCTCATCAAAGATCCTTTTGGCTTCCTAGCACCGGCAAATAGAATTTTGTCATGCTGTGAATCTATGCTGCCATGAAAAAATTGCTTTCATGATGTGCTTGACTGTGCAAATTGTTTTTTCACATAAATTTTGTTGAGGACTACCACTTATTTTTGTTATCTAATTTCAAGACCTAATTTAAAGAATTAACAACTGTTAGAGAACAGAACTGGGCGGTAAAAAGCTTTAGTATATACTCTTTAGGTAACAAGCCTGCTCGAATTGATTTGTAACTAAAGTACGTAACGTAGACTGAAGATTATTGAAGCTTTATTAACCTGGATCTCAAGGTAATATCACTGGTTTGTCAAGTGGTCACAATTATTGTTGCAACGCCATAGAAGACTGTGATCGTTCCTACTAATATATTGTTGGACTTAGACATATAGCTGATGCTGTATATGTTGCTTTACGCAGGAACATGGCAATCCTATATTGTAAAGGAGCAGAGTGTCTGGCACAAAATAAACAAAGACACTCCTATGGAGTATGCTGCTACAGTCACTGTCAATCCTTTGACTGCTTATAGAATGCTTCAAGACTTTGTCCAATTGAATTCAGGTAATCTAACCTTTTAGCCTTTTTTTGCAGTTCATCAGCACCACAGCTTATAGGCTTTTTGACAACATAATCACCTTATAAGCTAGTAGAATACTTTTTCTAATTCGGTTGATTTTAACAGGTGATGCAATCGTGCAAAATGGGGCAACAAGCATTGTTGGGCAGTGCGTCATTCAGCTTGCACGAAGTCAAGGTGTTCGTAGCATCAATATTATTAGAGACAGGTGCTAATCAGAAGTTCTAATCTGACCTGTAATTACCGAATTGTTTAAACATCAAACAATTGAAGTTTGAGTAGGTCACCTCAAACCGATGACAATATGAAATAGGATGTGTTCTTAAAAGTTGCAGTTTGTTTTGAATTTCACAACCGTCTTCCACTTGCTTCAGGACTGGGGCAGATGAAGTAAAGGATAATCTCAAGAAGCTTGGGGCAGATGAAGTATATACTGAAAGCCAACTGGAAGTGAAAAAGGTCAAGGATATGCTGGTAATTTCTTACAATCTATTTCTTAATTTCTTTATAGTTTAGCATCTTTATTTGAGCGTTAACTCATTTCTTATACTTCTATATGTTGTTGATTATGAGTCTGGATTTTCTAGGGAACTTTGCCTGAACCAGCATTGGGATTTAACTGTGTTGGTGGCAATTCTGCTACTTTAATTCTCAAGTTGTTGAGGTATTGATACTCCACTTTCTATTATTGACTTTCTTCTTTGTAGTTTTATGCCTTTATTGTAGTTTTATGCATGATATGTCATACTTGCAGGAATGGAGGAACTATGGTAACATATGGTGGAATGTCTAAGAAGCCTGTCACTGTGTCTACTTCATCTTTCATCTTCAAGGTAAATTCTTATAACTTACTTCGCTTTTTCTTTAATTTACTCACTTTGATTTCTTATAATATTCACAAAGTCATTTTGATCATTGTTTGTGATTTACATGTAAGGTAAAATATAGTCATATGAGGTCTCGTTAGATGTGTCACAAAAAAGTCCTTATTAGTGTTTATGATGTATTGCTGTGGTGCATTCCAGAAACAGGGTATGTACTAATGTGAGAAGGAATCATATTCTGTTCGTGAAAAATGACCATATGAAGTACATTTTCAGCTCTCCGTATAAATCATGAAGGAATCATATTTTGTCTTTTTTCCACAAAATAAACAGAGCAACTGTTGAAAATTTTCTCTTTTCTCAATTTAAACAAAAATGGACTAAATCAGATGAATCACTCAATAGTCCTTGTTTGTTGCCTAATAGCAGGAGCTTTGTCAGAGGCATTGAATCATAATATGGTGTGTTGTGTATTGTTTGCTGATGACATCCTTTGATTCCTTGCATTTGTAGGATCTTTCCTTGAGGGGCTTCTGGCTTCAGAAGTTGATGAGTACTGATAAAGCTACTGAATGTAGAACTATGATTGATATCCTCTTAGAGCTGATGCGTGATGGAAAAATAAAATACGAGTAAGCTCTCTTTAGCTTAAGAATAGAATCTCAATATTTTTTTGAATGTGAAATAACGAAATATTACTTGGAAGAGCTCTGCGTTTGACTTGTTCGAATCCATTTCCCATTGTTTTAAATTGTAGTTTGCAAACATTTGAACTTTAAGCTGGATATCTTATTTTTACTTCAGTGTTATTAATGTGTTAACACAAAGACCATCAATAGAAAGCTTTATTGTCTCCTGAAATATCTAATGTTGCTTGTACTAAATCTGTTATTGGCAGCATGGAGCTCGTTCCTTTTCAAGATTTCCATTCTGCACTGGATAAGGCGCTGGGAAAACAGGGGAGCCAACCTAAACAAGTCCTTACTTTTTGATACTGGCAATGCTGGTTGGTGCTGTATCATAATGTTAAAGATAAAAGGTTCGGAAGTTCACCAATAGAAAGGCGGTAATGTTGAAAGTTAAGAACACCAAGGCTCACTGTTGGCTAATCCTTGAGTATTGTATTGTAAATTTTGACTGTTGATACAATAACAGTCTGTGTACCCTTTTTAGAGCACAAAATGCTGTTACTATAAATTATTATGGAATGCATGCTTTGGCCTTGCTGCTTCTAATACCCTCTGTAGATATCATCATTGTCAGAAACACTATGTGACACGGGAAGATGATTTGAATGGCTTCTGTGCTGTGATGAGTTTTCATATTCAATTATTGAAGATCAACAGTTTTTTAACAAGAGTTGTAATCGCTTGGCATTATTGTCAACACCACCGACTTCGGAGTGTAATGGAAATTTTGCTTCCCCACTGCATATGTTTGACATGTAATAGATTGTTCTTTTTTTGACATATTAATTGATTTCAAATTATTCTCTGTACTAATTAAGCAGATGCGCAAAATTCAATCTGTAAATGCACACCGAGAAATGTACGGACTATAAAGTCCAGTTTGCACATGAGTAAGATAAAGCCACAAATTATCAAGAAAAGCAACCATTGAATAAGCTCACATAACAAATAACAATGCTGTTAATTGCCAATCAACCCTTTAATATGATTTTAACAATGCAATTTCGTTTTAGTCGGAAATTATAAGCCCAGTTCTTTTCAGAGCATAGGGCATATATGAGATGATGAATTGATGAGTACCTAAGTTAAATCATCAAACCGCACACGATATTTTCAAAAATTTCTTTTGTTACTTTGTCAAAAGAATACACTATTACAGCCAAGTGATTCAAATTATAGCAGAAATTATCAAAAGAAAAAAGGAATGATATCAATAGCAGTTGAAATCTACACCCAAAAAATGGTAGCCGTAGTTCATAACAAAAGCAGAACTTTCAGTGGATGTTTTCCTTCTCCAGTATATAATCCACAGCCTCTTCCACAGTGTCTACAACCTACAGAAGCGAGACAACAGGCACTCAAAACATTGCTCGACAAGCACAAGTAACAGAAAGTTCATCTCTAAAAAACAGAATCATCGAAATGATACGAAAGCCTTCGTTTACATTTAAGAGAAAGGATCTTCAAATAAACATATCAGGTTAGCTTCCAAATAAATATACCCAAGGAGAGAGTTTTAAAAAAAAAGAAACACTCATAAATGAACAGAAATACCATAGTTATGTGTCACTTAAAAAATTTATACATTTGCTCTTGACAAATGTAGTTTTTCTTTGCAATTCTTAACAAGAGATATAAAAAGAATTGTAGAAGGTTTAACTTAATAAAGTTTATAGGCCATTTTTTGAGGCAACCTAACAGAAATGCAACTTATTACTAAATGCAAGGGAGTGGATACTGGATACGACATAAGAAGTTAAGAACATAGAATAGATCAAAGCAAGTATATAAAGTTAACCATCGGCCTCATTAACAA
Organism: Suaeda aralocaspica; assembly: GCA_016808085.1. Classification (NCBI taxonomy): domain Eukaryota; kingdom Viridiplantae; phylum Streptophyta; class Magnoliopsida; order Caryophyllales; family Amaranthaceae; genus Suaeda; species Suaeda aralocaspica. The sequence goes on along the minus strand of PYUH01000120.1, from coordinate 2,617,584 downwards.
TACTACGTAACAAAATTCATTCGATTTCTACATTCAATCATGTAATCTAATTTGCAAAACACCTCCTTGAGTTATCAAAACCCAACAGTCTCTGGAGTAAACACCTCTGGACAATAAGATTCTCAGCAGGCTCTGCCAATTCAGATAGCCATACTAGGCTACTATATCAAGCAACATGTCAAACAATTACATACCAGATCTGCGGGGTATTCAAGATCATTTTCTTTTCCTCTGAAAACTCCCGTTCTAGTTAAGATAGAGAACCAAGGACTTCCTGCCTGAAATCAGCAAGATTCTACTAATGTCAGAGTGCAGCATGAGGTCTCATTAGAGAGCTAAATATGGTGGTTAGAGCCAACGATTAACATATGATGTAGTCACCAGAAATCGTTGATGTAGGACTAACCTGCTGTGCACCTTTTATGTCAACAGAAGGGTTGTCTCCAATCATATATAGAGTTTTGAAAGGACTAATGATGTCAAAATCTTGACTGCCAATCAAGTGTTTATGAAGTTGCTGAAGAGTAGTTTCAGCATTCTTGAAAGCAAGTGGATTTGGCTTCCCAACTGCAGAATATTGCAAAGGATGGGGGTGAACGCTGCACAATCAATTACGCAATCAGAGCTATATAACAACACAACGAATCAAATTAGACAACTTTGAAATCTATGTTAGAGAGATTCTATCAGCTTTACCTGTTAAAGACTGATTGTAATGAAATCCTAAATGCACCCATGCCAAACCTTTCAGTAGGGAATGCACCCTATCTTAGTGATACTAAATCAGTAAATAAGACAGGAACAATACTTCGGTCAAATTCCAATATCAAAGAAGCTGACCTGGTATTTAAGATCATCATGGGCAAAGTAGAGACGGGGCTGACTTCCAACCTCTCCTCCAGGAAGGCCACCAGTTCTTAATATGTCACAGAGAACCTATAACTAGAAATAAATTAGCTAGACATAAAGAAGTTCATTCCAGAATTAATTTTATATCTTAATTGGAAAACAAGTTAAAAAGGTAATAATATGATGTGAATTGCACACAAGAACAACCTGAATGTCCCTGCTCCAGTCAACAGGATCACTAACAACAAATACTGCACTGACTTTTTGCGAGCAAACATAGTTCTTCAGCTCAGCTGAAGAGAAACTACTGCTTTGTTCTGAATTCTTTTCCAATGTCCATTTTTTATGAGGTGCCAGTGGATCAATGTTGTCAAAGCACGATGCATAGTCATCCATAGAAATTACATTCCTGAAAGAAAAAACAAAAAAAAAAAGGTACATGATAATGATAATTTGTTGCCCCTGAATTTCTTTGATTTAGGGAGAATAAAGAACTGACACCAGAAGTTTTGCTACATGGGAGCTTGGTAAACAAATGTGAGAACAATACTCCATTCATCATTATTAGTGGCATTTTCAAAATGTATTCTTTAGCAAAGTATCATTCATGTAAGTGTGACACTTATAAGTAGGAAATGAGCAAGTCAAAAGAATTGATTGTGATCATACTTGAATCCATACTCAGATAATACAGCAGCTGGTTCTCCTTTTCCAACAGCAACGACAAAATCTTTCTCAAACCTGCATTCAGCCAACAGCAGAAACATCATGGTGGAAGAAGATGAGCAACAAGTCTAGCATCCTGCTAAGAAATAAAGTTGCTATGTGTTCCTATTCTTTTGCTTAAGAAGTAACAAAATAAACTAGCTGTTCTCAAATATGTTAAGCATCACAGCTATGTAACTGTGAATACCTATGTGCCAGTCGTCTGAAAGGTGTGTGTCCATGCAAAACCTGAAATAAAGAAAAAAAAAAGTAAGTAAGATGTGTTTTAGTTGAAGATATTAGCCAACTAATATTAAAAAGATACCTGCGAGGAAAACACTCCTACGCCAAATAGTTTACCCAACTCAATGGCCCTCTTGGACTCACGAACTCCACCCCCTATTCAGACAATCAGACATATAATAATATAAGGCAAAATCATTTACTTTAACCTTGAAGGCAAAAGGTCAAATACCCTAGAAGGGACTTTAGGGCTCATGGTCAAAAAAGTGTAAGAGCTTCACAAACTTAAACAACATGACTTGCCACCTTGCAAGTTGCAAGAGAGATAGGTGTATCATCTTCAAGGCCAAAAAATCAAATTTGCTAGACATATAACAAACCAAACAAACCAAACAAACCATGGGAAATCAAATCCGAGGAATTACAAATTCCCATGTTGTCAACCAAACATTTCAAATCCAAATCCTATAAAGTCTACAAAGAATAACTTCCCACAAAGAGAAACTTCCCATGAAAACAAATCTCTTGCAAAATATAAAAGGCACTAAATGTAACAAAATCTTACCATTTGTTAAAAAGACATAGGGGACCTTCAAGGAACCTGCATTCACAATAGTCACAGACTCCCAGTAAGTGCAAAGCAACAGAATTCGACGGACTAACACACCATCAACAAACATAGCACGTTTCCTCGCCTTTACACACCTCAATAACATTATGTAGGTTAAGCAAAACTTCATGAAACCCCATCATAAAACCTAAGCCTATTGTCAATTGTAGTACCCCACTAAACCATCATTCTACATCACTAACTTAGTACTAATAACTTTACCATGATTCACCTCCAATGAAAAAAATGACCTAAGTATTAATAATTGTCTCACCCAACACTAGTAAGTTAGCATAAAACACAAACATTGTTAATTTTTTTTTAGTTTAAACCAAGTGAAGCATAAAATATACAGTAATTACACAACCTTTGAAAATATATAGCATAAAACACAAATTCTATAAACAACCTCTATAATTGTGAATAAGAACACAGGGTTAAGCACTTATATCAGCAATTCTCAAGCAAACTACTAGAATCTACTCAATTCAAGGAAAAAAGCTATGATCTTTAAGGCACAAATTTACCTAAAATTAATAAAATAAAATACCCAGAAAGAAATACAACACAATTTGATGAAATTAATCTTGAAATTAAAATAGGAAAATTACAGAAGGAAAAAAGTAAATTTTTTTTTTTACCAGAATCATTGTATAGCTTAGAAAGAGCTTGAGGGGAGCCTCCAATGGTGGATTTACCACGAAGAAGAACACCATCGATATCAAATGCAATCCCAAATGAATCCCTGTTAAACCAATTTTCATCAATTTATTCATTTTTCTTTTCTTTTTTTTTTTGAAGTTTCAAAATTTTTAAAAGTGAAAAAAAAGGTGGAAAATGAGAAGAGAAAAACCTGAAAGAAGAGTGAGAGAAGGAACGACACAATAAAGAGTGAATTGATGAAGCTTGTTTATGTCTTTGGGATAGTTTTGATAACTTATTCACTATTTTCTGCATTTTTTAAAAATAATTCTTCTTCTTCTTCCTTTTTCTGTGATTCTGGGTTTTAAACTTTTGATCTCGCAAATCACTGTCTTCAGAGAAATTGGAGTTCAAGTGCGAATTCTTTAATTGGTTCAGATGGGTACGGCCCGAAAGTTAGCCCGATTGTGGGTTCAAGATCAGCCCGAATTCACCCTTATGCTTGTCCCTCTCTTGGCCCAACAAAACCAAGATACTTCAGCCCAAAAATAGGTCCGACCTACTCCATCCGTTTCAGAATGTTTGTTATATTTGAAATAAAGGATACAAGAAGAGGAAAACTTTGACTTTGAAATTCTTCATGATAATAAGAAAATACATACTCATATGAGGTCTTGTTACTTTCGTCTTGATGAATAGTTTTTTAATATCAAATTTTTGTAATTTTTATAAAGCGTTATGAAAGATGTTAATATTTAAACAAATGTATTAAAAACTGTGCACAAAGTAAACATAATAAACATTGTGAGACAAAGGGAGTAATATAAAGGCTGGACTCAACCCATCACATTATTATCTCTAAATTAAACAACTAAATAACTAATATTGTTTCGATTTAATGGTTAAACGTTGAAGGATTAAATGTAGATTGTTGAGAGTGAGAGATAGTTCAAGTAATTAAAGTTTCTCTCGAAATCAATTCTCATTACTTGCCCTCGTAACTCCTACATTCAATATTAATTATACGAAGCAATAGTTTAACATTCCAATTGAATTGGATTCTTTCGATCATTCAATAGAAATGACTTCAATTTGAAACAACCTTACAAAATCACTCATCCTTCCCAATGTAACAAACAGATTTTACTCCTAACAAACAAATTACAAAATTTGATTGGGCGATTTTAAGGTTAAGTTAGGGTCACAAAACATTTCACAATCATCAGTTCATCACTATCCAAAAAATTACTCCCAAGTTGGTCCAATAGCAAGTAGACAAGTACACATCACAAAAATATCCAATTTCCCATAAGTACGTTTATGGTTTACATACATTCTGCCCAAAAATAGCCTAAACGGCAAAACCGCATAACCGAATGAAATTTTTTTATAACATTATTATCCAACATAAATTTACTGCAAATTCTCAATATTTAACTATTTGTCACCTCTCACCTCAACTTAAAAAAACATGGCAATTGAAGATTTGGGGGTTTCAAAGAGGTGATTCAAGCTATCCTTTTCACTTATGTTTCATTTGTACTCATATAATTACATAATTATATTTAATTAATTCGTCTCTCTTAATTTATTTATGTGATTTTTTTTGTTTTGTTTTGTTTTTGTTCTTGTACCCAGGTTCTTCTTCTCTTGTGGTTGGTAAAGGTTCACTATCTAACTTCATATGATTTAGTTACTGTTTTTTCAATTCAACTTATCTGAATTCCTAATTCCCCAACTGGGTTTTTAGTTAATTTTGAGTTTTTTACTCAAAACCCCTTAAAGTTTGGATTTTTGTGGTTTAATTTTCTGGGGTAGTTACTAGTTAGCAAAATTCTGGGTTTTATCCCTAATTTTCTGGGGTTTATCTTGGAAGTGTAAAAATGGTGAATACAATTGGGTTTGCTCCATTGAATTATTGTATAGAATTATCTTTTCTTAGGAGTCAATACATATTTGGGTTAAACAATTTAAGGATTGAAGCATGTTCTAGGGTTTCCCTTGCTTCAATTGGGGATAAGAAGTTGAAATCTATAGTCCCAATTAGAAGTAAGGGTAAGGAGTATAGGATTTTTAACTCGGTTGAGTTGGACCGGGTTTTAACTAGTGAAGATGAGGATGAAATGAGTGAAGGATTCTTTGAAGCAATAGAGGAATTAGAGAGGATGGTTCGTGAGCCGTCGGATATATTGGAGGAAATGAATGACCGGTTATCAGCTCGTGAGTTGCAGCTTGTGTTGGTGTACTTTTCACAAGAGGGGAGGGATTCATGGTGTGCATTAGAGGTGTTTGAGTGGTTGAAGAAGGAAAATCGTGTCGATAAGGAGACTATGGAGTTGATGGTTTCAATCATGTGTGGGTGGGTTAAGAAGATGATTGAAGCGGAAAAGGAAGTTGGGGAAGTGGTTGATCTTTTAGTTGACATGGATTGTGTTGGACTTAAACCCAATTTTAGTATGATGGAGAAGGCCATTTCGGTGTATTGGGATTCGGGGAAGAATGATCAAGCTGTGTCTTTTGTTGAGGAGGTTTTGAGACGCGGAATTGTGTCCATAGAGGACGATGTGGATGATTTACACAGGGGAGGCCCAGCTGGTTACCTTGCTTGGAAAATGATGGTACGTGTTCCTGATTCTCTTTAGCATAAACTTCATTTCTCATTTTATTAGCTTCAGGATCAGGGTAATGAACATGTGTAGATGGTCATCAGATTGCAACTATTAGTCTATCTCTCTGCACATAGCTAACATTTAACTTGATTGTCGAAGCATTATATTGGTATCATGGCTGGGATAACAATTCATCTTTGTGTAAACGACTTTTTCCGCATACTTTTATTTCACGCTTTAGCCTTTGTTAATTCCGGTTGCATTACTTGCATATTCTTTGTCATTATCAAAGTTGTATACCAGTGCTATATTTTGTCACTTGAGATTTGAGAATAACAATGGAACAAACAACCAACTCTTTTGGCTGTCCAACCCTAAACTGCCTAGAAAATGTGAATCTGATGGGTTTTTATGATGATTATCGATTTGAATTTTAATTCGTAGGAGAAAGGCGACTACAGAGATGCTGTGAAACTGGTAATCCGTTTAAGGGAAAGTGAGTTGAGTCCTGAACCTTATAGCTATCTCATTGCAATGACGGCTGTAGTGAAAGAGCTAAATGAAGTTACAAAAGCATTGCGTAAGTTGAAGGGTTTTGCTAGGGCTGGTCTTGTCGCTGAGCTGGATGAAGAAAATACTAAGCTCATTGAGAAGTATCAGTCTGATCTTCTTGATGAAGGGGTCCAACTATCAAGTTGGTTGGTCAAGGAGGGTAATACTTCAGTGCTTAGTTTAGTTCACGAGAAGCTCCTTGCTATGTATATATGTGCTGGGCGTGGACTTGAAGCTGAAAGACAGTTGTGGGAGATGAAAATTTTAGGTAAGGAAGTTGAGAGGTACTTCTATGACATTGTTTTAGCCATTTGCGCTTCTCAAAGGCAAGAGGAAGCTGTTTCTAGACTTCTGACTACATTAGAAGCTACAAGCCCGCCGTCTAAAAAGAAAACTCTATCATGGTTGCTCAGAGGTTACGTCAAAGGTGGGAATTTTAAGGATGCTGCTGAGACCTTAGTCAAAATGCTTGATTCAGGGTTACGCCCTGATTACTTGGACCGGATTGCCGTTCTGCAAGGACTCAGGAAAAGGATTAAACAACCTGGGAATGCGGAGATCTATACAGGACTTTGCAAGCGCCTCTCAGACGCTGACTTGATTGGACCTTGTCTCGTATATATGTATATAAAGAAGTATAAGCTTTGGATCGTGAAAATGATATAGATCATAGTGTACAGCAGTGGTGTTGCTCAACGAATGTGGTGTTGCTGTGCTTGACAATTTTACTTACGTCATGGCTTCATGAATTCAAAACTTACTCTAGGATTAAGGGGCAAAAGATGTGCTTTTGTGCCTATAAAATGTTGTGTCACTGTGTGTATATCAGTATATATGTATATATCTGTGTATATCGTAGTCGTTCTTGTGGATACTAATATGTTGGTGCCTGTAATTGTATGTATTTCACAAGAAAGACGAAGTTTTTGTTCCTCAAATAAAATTACACTTTGTATCATATTGTTCATTCTCCTTCTGGCACTATCACTTGATGCATAAATATGAATTGTGGCCAGGATTCTGCCTCAGTCTGATTCCTTGGAGTGATTCTTTCGCTGCAACTCAGCCTAGTTGAGTCCACAGTCAGCTCAACAGATGAACAGAGTAAACTCGTTACTCAGAAATGGTCCATGAGATAAATGCCTTGGATTGTTTATGAACAACAGCTTTGCTCTATTCGTCACTCGTTTTTACCTAAGTTCAAGTTGTCAGAATATAATAATTCTAGAAAATCACCTCTCCTTTTAAATCGTCGAATTTGAATGAAGAAGCATCCTCAAAATTCCGATATGCAAAAATTTCCTTCTTTACTTCTACTCAGGCTTTGTCATCTCTGCCAATTACAAGGACAAAGTCATCACCTGAGCAACGAAAAAGTCAAAATGACAGCAACCTCACCATTTTTGATTAATATTTTAGAAATACCCTTCCAACCTGGGTTCCGTTTTTTATTACCCTAGTTGCCTGTGTAATTTTCATTACTACGTGAAGTTCATATATTTAATAGTCATAGTTTGACTAGCAGTTCTTAAACATAGCATCAACTATTACTATATATCATTTTGGATCATATATGCATAGAAATAAGTTTACAGTCACTATACTCTTGACAAATCCAATGATGGTGGTTTGAGAGTTACAATGACATCGTTGGTATCCTTCAAACAACTTTTTTGAAAATATGTACGGTGCATTATTCAGTGAGCGCGGTAGAGATTTCAAAACTTGCACTAGTTACAGGTTCAACAGAACAAACTTGTACAACGTAATCCTCTGGTCAAAAGAATAAAAAAAATCAAATAATATGCTTTCATTGTATAGAAAGTGACATTTCTCTCAATATGGGCTCTGGCAGCTTGGTTATGACACAGTTCACAGCGATCACAGGCAAATTCTGGCCAAGTAGCCAACAAAAACAGAGCACTCATTTTCTCAGTTATACAATATACTTATATATACAGAAAACCACACATTAACATCCCCTGAATTTACCAAACCACACAGTTCCTCTTCCTAAGAGGTCTGCTCGAGAATGGTTTTATATACTTAGTAATCATATCTAGACTATGAATATGGCATCGAGATAAATACCATAACCACACAAAGTAAGAAACTTCACTCTATAAACTTATACTTACAGGGTTAAAAACCCTATTGTATACTAACTTCCATCCATAGACAAAACTTCTAGCTCAGCCCACCACAGAGGAGATAGCCTTGGAGCTGCTACATCAGGTCCCATTCCAGTAATGTCTCGTAAATGCGATATAATGTCTTTCATGGTCGGTCTCAGTCGTGGATCAGGGTGAACACAATCCCTTATAATGTTGAACAATTTTCGGACATCCTCCTCTTTAAAAGAACTCAGTGTTGGATCTATCATATCTTGTGGCAAGTGATCTTTATCCAAGCAGTCGAAAACCCAGTCAGCTACAGTAATATTATCTTCCATAAACGGCATCCTACCAGTAATTATTTCTAATAAAACAAGCCCAAAGTTGTAGACATTGCCTTCTACATCTGTCACTGCTGCTTCCAAAAGCTGCTTGGAAGGCGATCTCATCTTAGAGCCCATTCCCTCAGTCCAAAAGCTAAAATCTGATAATTTTGTTGCATAATCTTCTGAAAGGTATATGGATGATGATTGTAGGTCTCTATGAGATATGTGAGGGTTTAGCTGGTGCATATGTTCCAAGCAATATGCCATACCCATAACAACACGTAGACGCATCTTCCAGTCCAAGCGTTCAGCTTCTTGTACTGCAAATATAGCACTCAGTTATTACCGACAAGCAAATATACAAGTTGCAATGTTTTTACTTCTAATTTTGAAATGAAATATGGTTCAGATCAGATACTCACTGTGTAGATGCTCGAAAAGAGTTCCATTTGGTGCATATTCAAAAACCATCATTCTAGTAAAAGGCTTCTCCTCTACGCAATATCCAATTAGGTTCACGAAATTCTTGTGGTTGACTTTTGATAATGTTTCTATCTATCAATAGAAGCAAGAAAGAAAATAATTAGATACACCTGAAACAGTTTGTGAAATTTGACAATTACAAACTATTCTCAGCGCAGTTGCAGTACCTTCTTCCTAAATTGGGTTTCAAATTTTCTGGACCAACCATCAGAAGACTTCACCGATGTTGCAACAACAGCGATCTCAATTCCACTAGATAGAGTGCCTTTATACACAGTTCCATCATTCAAAGAGCCAATTATGTTACTGAAGTCTTCACAAGCTGTTTCGAGTTCAGTTCTCTTAAGCTTTGGCACACCTACATAATCAAATGTATCAGTAAAAACAGCTATATGACTGTGCGAGTAATCGATGTGTAGAAAATGAAGCATTTTAAGAAATTCTACCTGAGACAAAAGCTCTTTGAAGTTGCCCGCTTAGCCCTGTGGCCCAAGGCTTCACAGTACCCATTTTATTGCTTCTGCAGACAAAAATTGTGGCTGCAGCAATGATTATAAAAGCAGAGCCTCCAGCAACAGAGGCCCAAATGATAACCTTATGATGATTTGTAGTTGAAGAAGCAGATGAATGTGGGAGTTCAGCCGCTCGTGCAGGTGATTCAGAAACAACAGGAGAATGTGATGGAGGAGGAGCAGGGGGGTCCACAGGAGTAGATGATATGTGAACTCTGCTAGACGGCAATGGAGATGGTGACGGTGATGAGAGAGGAGAGGGAGATGGAGATGCATGAGAATGTCGAGGAGATGGAGATGGAGATTGTGATTCAACAGGAGAGTGTGCTCTTGAAGGAGCTGGTGCTGAAACCGGACTTCTGCGGATGATTTGCTTGATTGAAGCGTACAAACCTGGCACTTGCAGCAAGCTCCTTCCACCAGATTTATATAGCTGGCTAGTATGCCTGTTAGAGAAGCACGAGGTATGTTATGAAACAAAACCAAAAACAGCATTCCAAAGAAACAAAAGAAAGAGTGTTACACTATGATCTAGACATTGTAGTAGAACAGGATTTACTTTTCACAAACACACAAAAAGAATTTTAAGGTAAAGCAAGGAAAATAGCGATCGAACACATTACATGATAGCAGGTATTGCAGACTCGTAGACTCCTTTAGTATAATCCTACATTAACCTATCAAGGGTAACTTAGCAAGAAAAGTTCATTTGGCATAAAATTGTTTCATTGTTCTCACCAAGAAAGTGATTTTCTGTTACAGCTTTCCTCAGCAGAAACGCCACGTAACTGTTTTTCATCTACTTGATGTTCAGATTGCATCTGAAGCTGATTAAGTTCAGGAGTTAAGCCACCGAGGTAATAGTTGTTGTCCAGCAGACTGTATCATATACAAAGGAGAGTCAAAAAAAATAACTTTTTTGTAACTGAAATATCCTAAAGAAGAAAAACCCAAAAAGATATACCACCATGACAGTTTATTACATAAGCATAGCAACAGAATTTACTCACAGAATAGACAGTGAAAGGTTGTTCCCAAAATTCGAAGGAAGCGGTCCACTCAAATTGTTGTAGCCCAAGTCTAGCAACTCCAATTCTTCCAGATGAGCTATCTCACTAGGGATCGTCCCATCATAGGAGTTGTTGCGCAATATACTGAGAACGAGATAGCAAAACAGAAAGGCAAACAAAACATAATCACTAAGGAGAACAGATAACATGCAGGGAAATGAAAATACAAATTTGAGTTTTGCATCAACACAAAAGAAACCTGTATTCTTACATAGATTGAATATGAGTTAGTTTCCCGAGCTCGGGTACAAGTGTCCCTCCAAGGCAAAGATCCTTCAAATTCCTGTGAGTCGAAAACCACTGGTTTAGGAATAAGAAAACACTACCATGGATGAGTATGCATCAATCCCGCCCAACTTGGATACTCAAATTCATCTAATTAGAAAAAAGATCACACCAAAGCATGCAAATCTTAACACTAATTACAGTTTTAAGAAAATTAGAGTATAATTTTTTAAACAAAATTATAATTCAAGCAAGTGGAGCCACCAAATTTTGATTGTTATTTCAAAAAAATTGCAGCAACATTAAAGGAAATAACTTTTAAAACCCAGATACAAACAAAGAACTGCAGACACTTCAATGCACACACTTAAGAAAAACTAAAATAATAATAATAAATAAATAAACAATTTAAGCCTCCAAATTATTGTTTATAGATTTAAATCATTCAACAGCATTTAAACCAAAATGCAGTAACAATAACAGAAACAATTTCAGAAACCACATAATGAGATTTACAGTTGCCTCATTTACAACTACCAACAACTAATTAAACAAAGCTGTAGAAAAATTAAAAAAGGAACAAATATTAGACAACTACAAACACCTTTAAATGCAGAAAATGGAAATTAAAAAAAAAAAATTGAAAATTCAATGAGAAAAAAAAAATTAGGAAACTTACAAAGAAATAACATTGCCATCATCAGAGCAAAACACTCCAAACCAAGAACAATGATCTAAATCACCATTTTCGTTAATCCAATTTGAAAGAGCATTAAAGGGATCTCTAATTACACCTTCCTTAAATTTCATTAAAGCTACACCTGCAAAAAATAAATAAATAAATAAAAGTTTAATTATTTCATTTCCCCCTAAAATTACCCACCAAAAAAAACAAAAAATAAATAAATAAGTAATAAGCTTTTTGAAAACTTAAGATTGGAATATTTACCTTCAGAATTAAGGGAATAACAAGGAACAAATAGCTGAAGAAGAACCATGAGCAAAAGAAAGGAGATAATTGGAATTTTCAACAACTTCATCTTCATGCCATTAAAAACCCAGAAATTATTATTCATCTTTAATCACTAAAATACAGCAGAAAGTCTTCAAAAATCAGAAAATTAAGACTGCCCAAATAAGTTGCAGTCGATAATTTAACTTGGGTAATTTCCAAAATTCAATCTTTTGATTAAAGTTTAGATCTTTCAGTTCATCAGCAAAGTATTTGAGAGTTGAAGCATCAAATTAATGCATGCAAAAAAAATTAATTAAAGAAAAAAAAAAGATAAGGAATGAGAGGAGAAGAAGAAACGCGTTCAATAGGAAAGAAGAGGGGATTAACAAATTTTGACTAGTTTTTATGAAATTGAAGAATTTAAGGGGGTTTTATTTTTGTTTTTATGGAAAAACTTTGAATTTTGGGTCAAATAAATAAATAATGGAAGTAATGAAAAAAAAAAAAAACAATAGTGAAAAGGAGGGAAGAAAGTTACTAGGAAATTTAATTTGATTAACCCTTTGGTTGGGGCTTAAATTATGTCGGTTGATGAAAAAATAATCTTTATTTGTTGATTTTTTTTTTAACTAATTGGATTAATTAAAGTAATTTAGTATTTTAGTGTATGTATGTGGTAAAAAAGAAATGGTTTTTCTATTTACTTAAAGCTTATATGTGTAATTAAGCTGATGGCAAGCTTCTAATGCAAACAATAATCTTTAGAAGTTAGAACTATATGTATAAGAAGACTAAGATAGAAATGTTATCATATACAGAGTATTTATTATACCGATCTATGTGTAATTTTGTCATAAAATTTAAAATTATTCCTATTTTAATTTATGCTTATTATCATTGATTTTTAAATGATTAAGAGGTTAATGAGGTATGAAAGAGGACTGAGTAAAAGAAGAAAGTTGGTGAATTGGTTTTTGTCATTTGGGTGGTTTGTCTGAGTATAGTTGAGGGAGTTGATTCAGCCATGCATGGCACAGCTTATAAAGCCGCCACCTTTAGGATACTCTTTGCTTTACACTAATTATACACATGGTATGTGGATCTAATTATTCTTAAGCGTCCGTTTAAAATCAGTTCAGATCAGTTTAGCTCTTCTTTTATTTTACTAATTACTATATTATTAATTAATTTGTTCCTAATATTATTTTGTTCATAATATTATTGATGTGAATTACCTGTTAGTGTTATTTTGTACTTGACTTTATATTGTTCAAAATAATATTAGTGAGTTCATATTGAAACATTAATCATCAATTTTTTGTTTCATATATATATTAGTTTATAATTTTCACGAAAAAATTATGAAACCACCATTCAACAAATTAAGCTAAAATATAAGAAATATCATTTGCAATAATATTATACGACATAAATGGATTATCATGCATTCACAAAAAATATGAAAATGTATTACTGATTTTTATTCATAAAATATAAACTATCAATAACGAATTTTTTTGTTTAATAATTTTCAGTGGGTTAATATCAAAATTATTACTATATTATTACTCCATAATTAAAAAACAATAGTTAAAAATCAATATTCAATAATCAATAATAATAAATAAATTAACACATAATAAAAAATCATTAATTCATAATAAAAACTTTTAGTTCAGTTTAGCTCCAAATAAGTTAGTTCAGCTCCAATCAGCTCATTTTAATTCGGTTCAGTTTAGTTCAACTGCTTTCAGGTCGAGTAAACAGGCCCTAAGTACCCTTTTAAATATGTATTAGTAAATTACTTTTCCAACCTAGTACTTGTCGGCTTCTTGTTGCATATTAGCATATAAGATACACTTTTTTGACCTTTATAGTAAAAATTAAATAAATTAAGATTGACCAAACAAGTTTGTAGGGAGTTTTTTTTTGAATTTGAATTTATTAGATTCAATACATGAAAATTTGTCTGATCGATGTTAATAAGTTTAGAGTTAATAAAATTAACAAAAATAAAATTTACTACATACCTTCGTTTCTTATTAGTTACAATATTTAAATATTTTATATTTCACAAATAATATCTAAATATTGCAACTAATAAAAAACAGAGGAAATAATTAAACTCATAAGTGACATGCTATTCGAGCCTAATTTTGTACAACTTGTATTTATCTATTATTAAAGATGTACTCCTTCTTTTACTTGGTCTTGTAGCATATTTGAACACGTGTTTTATAGTTTTAGTGGTAAAGAAGACCAACTTATAACCATGACCGAATTAAGTTAGAGGTAATGAATTTTAAATGATGAGTATTAATACACAAAGAAAAAATTAAATAATTTAAGATTATCATTTCAATCATCATGTATGTAGTCCTTAAAATATAAGTTGTGTGTTGCGTCATGAGAATTTTAAACCTCGTAATTAAGCCCTTGTTAGTTATCATTTATCAACTTGTCATGTTTTCAAGCTAGTAAACGTTTGTCATGTTTTAGGTTATTGAGGTTCGATATTTTGGGTCATCGTACAAACTTTTTATTTTTCGTAACTTAACCTATTTCTCAAAACAATAAAATATATCTTGTCAACCTTTATTTAGACTTTAATTTTTCACGTTCATCATAACAGTAGTAGTTTTTTTTTTTTTAGTCTTTTCAAATTCGGTGGTGTACATGGTGAGTTTGTAAAGTTGGTCACAATATTTCTTCAATTCAGCATCAAAAACAAAAATTAATTGAAAATATTGGTATAATTAGGTTGGGAGTTGGTTGGGTTGAAACTTCTATAGATGTACATTTCGGCATAACATAATCAGCACTCTCATGCACTCAAATACGGATTAGATAGTGATGGGGGAAAGAAATTTGGTTTTTAAAAATTACTTCTCAATTGTTTTTTACTTGTTATATTGCAACAAAAATTGTCAAGCTTTTTTAATCTAATGTAGTAAGTACTCCCTAAAAAACAACAGAGATAGTAATTACTGATCTACTACACCAAAAAGATGAGTCCAAATCTCATGTTCCTAATTTTGTGTGTCACTTGTATGTCAATCTATCTCATTGGTTGATTTTATTACAAGGGTCCATCACTTTTGAAATTAAAAATTAAAAATCTAATATTATCAACCAATCAAATACAATGACATAGAAGTGGTACACACAAAGTGAGACAATATATATTTATTACAAAAGATACACGCAATTATTAATTTTTTAAATTTATAACGGACAATGTCACTACAGATCCGTTTGGTAGGGCGTAAAACGTGTTTCCATTAAGTGAGACAACATGTATTTATTACAAAAGATACACACGATTATTGAATTTTTTAAAATTTGTAACGGACAATGTCACTACAGATCCGTTTGGTAGGGCGTAAAACGTTTTCCCATTTTATGTTGTTTGGTTTAGAGTAAAATATTAAAATGTAAAACTTGGGGTGGAAAATGGTTTCCACCGTGTTAAAAAAAATTTCCCCAAAATTGGGAGGAAAACATTTTTCATTACATTTGAAAGAAAAACATTTTTCCTTACAATTTAAATACTTGATTTTCCATCCAACCAAACAATGAAAAATGTTTAAAATGTAAAATCATTTTACATGCAACCAAACTGGAAATTCTTCATGAAAATGAATTTTCCAATGTAAAAAGTTTTCATGGAAATTATTTTCATCCGAAAATGTTTTATACCTTACCAAATGGACCCTACATGCATTTTCTCAATTATTGATGCAATATTTCCCTATTTTATAACTTCAAAATCAAATTTTAAATATTCTTTCCTTTCATAGGAAGAAAGTTAATTATTTAATTAATAACCTTATAAACCATCATGACTTATTAGCACTAGCTACACAGTATATATATGGTGTATGGTCACTTTCATTTCTCCTACATTAATCAACGTATTAACAACTAGCACTTTATAAGGAAAACTAAAAAGGTGATTAACTACATAAAGTGATACAGTAGTAAAATTTTTCAAATACAGTAATATTGATCATAATAGAACCAAATAAGGATAATTTTTCAAGCGTCTGTAAAATTAGATATCAATTATTACTAATTATTACCGTAAAATTAAAGGTAATTTATTTTCGTCTTGGATTCATGGTGAAACTAAATATATCAAAGGCGGTGTTTATGTAATAACTAATGGAACGTCTCTAACTTATAAAAAAGGTATGAGTATCTAAATTTTGTAGTTGTGTTTAATATTGCTTAGTAAAATCTACTGACGAATCTAGTGAATTGAAATATCGATCATAACAGTGTTTAATTAGAGCGGATTTTCATGTTGAAGCCCATAAGGTTGCTATCTAGCTTATACTACGTAACAAATATACTATTTATAAGATGTATAAACTATAAATGATCCCCATATGGCCATACTTGCTAGCGTATTCAACTTTTTTTTTTTTTTTCAAATAGCACCCAAAAAAAAAAATGATAATAAAAAGAAAATACTTGCTAGCGTAAGAATGCAATCTTATAAAGGAGCTGAAATTATTGAAGAGGGGAAAAGTTCGATTAAAATACTATGGTACCCCGAGTATTTGGCTTGCTGTCTTTTTGTAATTGGTCCAATTTAGGGAGTTGCATGCCATATCTCCATGTTACGTGCCGACTATCTTTCGCAATAAAATCTCAAGTATTCCATCTTTTGAGCAATTGACCATAACCATAAATCAGTAAATTCACCAAATACTTTCATGGTTTGAGGTTTGAAGGTTTCTTTTAATTTTATTGTCTTCTCTTTTCGTGATATACGTAGGACATAAGAGAATCAATTCAATTAAAAATCTAAT
The DNA here is from genome assembly GCA_016808085.1 of Suaeda aralocaspica. Classification (NCBI taxonomy): domain Eukaryota; kingdom Viridiplantae; phylum Streptophyta; class Magnoliopsida; order Caryophyllales; family Amaranthaceae; genus Suaeda; species Suaeda aralocaspica. The sequence goes on along the minus strand of PYUH01000120.1, from coordinate 2,600,872 downwards.
TTATGGCTGAGATAAAAGAATAGATGATATATTCTATCACTAAAGTCTTTTTTTTCGGTTCACATTGTACTTTGCTTTTTATTTCAATTTTTCAATTTATATATTTTTGCTATAAGCAATGCATTTGAGATTTGTTTGTGTTTTGTATACATCTAATAGGCCGGAATATAGGATGCAAGGAGATTTTATCCTCAATAATTAATTATATAGTAAAAGCGTCATCTGTTTATTTCTTCCGCCCTAAAAGGGGCATTGCTTCTATGGTTTGCTAAAAAAATGACCACTGAAGTCAACGATGANTAATTTATTTTCGTCTTGGATTCATGGTGAAACTAAATATATCAAAGGCGGTGTTTATGTAATAACTAATGGAACGTCTCTAACTTATAAAAAAGGTATGAGTATCTAAATTTTGTAGTTGTGTTTAATATTGCTTAGTAAAATCTACTGACGAATCTAGTGAATTGAAATATCGATCATAACAGTGTTTAATTAGAGCGGATTTTCATGTTGAAGCCCATAAGGTTGCTATCTAGCTTATACTACGTAACAAATATACTATTTATAAGATGTATAAACTATAAATGATCCCCATATGGCCATACTTGCTAGCGTATTCAACTTTTTTTTTTTTTTTCAAATAGCACCCAAAAAAAAAAATGATAATAAAAAGAAAATACTTGCTAGCGTAAGAATGCAATCTTATAAAGGAGCTGAAATTATTGAAGAGGGGAAAAGTTCGATTAAAATACTATGGTACCCCGAGTATTTGGCTTGCTGTCTTTTTGTAATTGGTCCAATTTAGGGAGTTGCATGCCATATCTCCATGTTACGTGCCGACTATCTTTCGCAATAAAATCTCAAGTATTCCATCTTTTGAGCAATTGACCATAACCATAAATCAGTAAATTCACCAAATACTTTCATGGTTTGAGGTTTGAAGGTTTCTTTTAATTTTATTGTCTTCTCTTTTCGTGATATACGTAGGACATAAGAGAATCAATTCAATTAAAAATCTAATTTATGGCTGAGATAAAAGAATAGATGATATATTCTATCACTAAAGTCTTTTTTTTCGGTTCACATTGTACTTTGCTTTTTATTTCAATTTTTCAATTTATATATTTTTGCTATAAGCAATGCATTTGAGATTTGTTTGTGTTTTGTATACATCTAATAGGCCGGAATATAGGATGCAAGGAGATTTTATCCTCAATAATTAATTATATAGTAAAAGCGTCATCTGTTTATTTCTTCCGCCCTAAAAGGGGCATTGCTTCTATGGTTTGCTAAAAAAATGACCACTGAAGTCAACGATGATCAAACGAATCAATTTGCACCAAGTGTCCACTAGTATTTTTGTAAAATATGTATTAAAATTTGTATAATATTTTATGAAATAATGTATTTATACTATGTATATTAATATGTTTTAAAATGCTGTATTTTATTATGTATATTTATATGTTTTGAAATTTAAGTAGTTTTTGCAGCTTTAATTGCATTTGGGTTAAAGCTTCCAAGACCTTCAACCATGGTTGAAGATTGCAAACCAAAAAATTGCAAAAACCTAATTTAATGACACCATGATTTCCGTCGAGCACTTCTATGATGGAATATGTACCCAGAATTAGCAGATGGTGTCGGTATTATTATCCACCATTGAAGATAGTAGCGATTTTTTTTTAAATTACCATCATTAAACAAACGGTGCCAAGTGTGGAGAGTGTTGTTGGTGTTTTAATGGTGTTGCGTTTTCCAATTAGGAAGATATGTTCGTGAGCGTTGGTCTTCAGATCGGAGATGGAAAACAACATGATTAATTGAACTGGTCATGGAGAATAAATTGCAATACAGCGGGTAATTCATTATCTAAAACACCTAATTAGCGTAGGTCATATCCAAAATGTGAAAATTAGTTTTGTCCATTATCACTTATCCCCTTCCTTCTTTACTTCGTCTTCTTCATTTGTCAAGTACAAAAATTAACTGTAACAGTACGAATTCGAAGCTAATCAAACGAATTTTTATAAACAAACGCTAAATCCAATGTTGTTCAATCAATTGAATTACGATATATAGTTATCAATTTAACAAGAAATTTAAACACAATGAACGGTTTAACAAATAAATTGACAGCACAGAATTTTGTGCAAAGAATCAAATGGTGTTTTCGATTAATGGCATAATTTATAAAATATGGGCATATTTTTGAGATAACAAATGAAAGAGGAATACAACTATACAATTATAATAAAAATCTGCAAAATTTCAATAAGTACCAACATCATACACCTATAATACCTCCATGGCTGTTAATTGAAGTCTTTAAATGACAGGGATGAAGGTTTGGAAATACGGAATCTTATACGTATGTATTTTAATGACTAATACATAATACTGTATTTTTTAATAAGATATTATCCATATTATACAAGAATACTAATGGACACTTGGCGCAAATTGATTCGTTTGACTACCATTGACTTCGGTGGTCAATTTTCAGCTAACCATAGAAGAATTTTCATCCTAAAAGAGGATTTATACGCCTATATGCATGTAAAAAGCAGTTATTTTTGTGTTTTAACATTATGTACATATATAGATCTTACTCGATCTTTTGATGGTACGTATGTACGTACGAAACTTGAAGAAAGATCGTTGGCTTGTTATTTCAGTGGTTCCATGCACTTTGAGGCCGGGGAAAAAAATATATACAAGTGATGCATGCTATCTTTGCATGCGTATTTGGGCAAACAACTTGTATCTTAGATGCTTACACCATCATATCACCTACCAGAATTTCTAATACTAGCATTCTTGGAGGAGAACATTATTTGTGTGACAAACAAACTACCCTTATAAATTTATAATTTTTTAACTTACTCACACATTTATATCAATGTATATCTATATAATGAATTCAAATATTATATCATTTGAGCTTTGATGATGTTCTTTAAACCTTATTTACACCTTATTATAATTAGAAATTTTATTATAGCTCAAAGGTTGTAACTATTGAAGTAATTATATTCATTTATCTCGCAAAAAAAAAAAAAAAAAAAAAAAAAAAAAAAAAAGTTGCAGATGTTTAGAGAAGCCCCATCTTCATCTGATCATTCAAGAACAAGGGAATCGACGAGCGGGCAATTGTCTAGTGATCAACAAATGGGTGCTTCTCATAATGATTTGATGCCTGAAAATGAAGTTTGGATTTGTAGCAAAATGGGTTTCTCGCCTGATGGCATGAATCTAAATGCTGCTCGCATTGTATGCCTTGATATTGTTCTCCTTTTAATTTGTTTGATTTATTCTATTTGATGTTTCTAGAATGAAGATAAATGTAAGGGTAATCAACATACAAAAATTAGGTAAAAAGTGATAGGAATATGTAATACATGCTAATAGAGGAGTAATGTGGTACCAAGCCCCATGACTTACCAATTAATTAAGTGAGATATTTAGGACACTCTTAATTTGATCTATCGTAGACACTTCTTCATTTGAAAGAAGCATGAAATTAAGTTATATGTGTGTCTCATAGAAGCAGTGTACTGTCTATAACTAAATTGATCAGTGTTTCAAACGTCAATATAAATTCCCGTAAAATATAGATGAAGGAATATAATGTTAAAAGGAAATATTGTAAACAAACTAATAAGACGGAATAGATAAAATAAGTTAATTAAAGCTACATTTTGTCTAAGTTTGTAACATAAATTAGGGCATATGAACAACGAAAATGAAAATGAAAAATTATTTTCAAGTGCATATATATATACAAATTAAAATGAATTTTTACAAATAAATAAAATAAAAAAAAATAATTGTGCAGATATTAGCAGAAGGTTTGGGAACATTTATATTAGTGTTCAGCATATGTGGGATAATGGGAAGTATGCAATTGTTGGGTAATCAAGTGGGACTTCTGGAGTATGCAACGACAGCAGGAACAGCCATTGTTGTCATTATTTTTACATTAGGAGAGATCTCAGGTGCTCATGTTAATCCTGCTGTCACTGTTGCCTTTGCTGTATTTGGCCATTTTCCGTGGAAAAAGGTATTTTTTTTTTTTTTCTCTTCATTTTATCTTTTGTTTGAAATTTGAATACATGTTGAAAGTTTTAACTCAAACTATTTTACTTTGTAAAACTATTCATAATTTTGGCACATGCACTTAAGTTAAAATTAAAAATTCATTTAACAAAGCTGCGAGTACATCACGTACAATGATCAACAAATACCAATGACATTGTTGTGTTTCAACATAATTTGTTCACAGTACAACTAATTGTTGTAATATATATGATAGGTACCATTTTATGTGATTGCACAATTATTGGGTTCCGTAGTGGCTACATATCTTGGGGAGCTTGTGTTTAGAGTTAAACCGGAGCTAATTATGACAATGCCTATACAAGATCATGCATTTGCCGCTTTCACTGCTGAACTCATAGCAACTTTTTTTGTTACATTCCTAGCTGCATCACTAGCAAGAGACCCGAAATCTGTAAGTACAAGGAGTTGCTTCATTTTGAAAGTTCTTAACAATACATTTGATGAAACAACCTAATGTCTTCGAATGTTGCGTCATTTGCAGGTTGGTAATCTAGCCGGCTTTGTGATGGGTATAGCAATTGCACTTGCAGTGTTAATAACAGGGTACAATTTTTTCCTCCCTATATACTTGGTGGTATTGACTGTTAAGGATCAGTTAAAGATTGTGTTGAATATGAAATTATATATTTTATTCACACCTAAAGTTTTTAGTTGAAAATTTAAACCGATGAAATCCAAATGAAAACAACTTTTATGAGCCGATCGAGTGGTATTTCTTTGAACTTTAATTTTCTACTCTAGGGTTTTGTTAATTAAGGATGTCATCATACAAAAATCAAAATTGAGGTTACGTACTATTTCAGAAAAGGACTAGTAAAAATTTAGTATGGGCTAATATTTACGTACTTCAAGCTTTACATTTTAGGTAGTTAACAACAAAGACTAGGAGCTTTTAGCAATTGTGGATCGATCACCTTCCAATAATTTCTCTTGTTAGCTAACTAATGACATACTGATATAACTAGTTGCTAAGCTTCTATCAGTAATTAGTTTATTCATTGTGAAAAATAAAGTCAACTCCATTCTATCTAACTTATTTTGACTTATTTGAACTTGCCAAAACTCATTTTTTGTCATTGATGGGAAACTAGGCCACTTTCTGGAGGTTCATTGAACCCAGCAAGATCATTAGGACCAGCCATTGTTGCTTGGAAACTCGATCAATTCTGGATTTACATACTTGCCCCGGTTGCCGGTGCAGTTCTTGGAGTACTAATGGTTCACGCTTTGTGTCTTCACAAGTCTTCTCAAAGTGATCATCATTTATCTGCTGCAAGAAGTGTGTTGCCATAATTTTTTTTGTTCCTTCTTTCACGTTCAATTCTTGCATTAGTTGCGAGTAAAAGGTAGAAAGTTTGTGTTATCATTACTAATGAATCGATGAACGGAACAACAACCTTACTACCGATCATGTATTCATGTAATGTGCTAAAAATTAGAGAAAAATTAATGAGAAAAGTGGATGTGTATTACAAGCAGTGACGGAGGTAGAATTTCTAATTTGAACCCCAAATTAATTATGATACGATAGATTGTAAAAGTGCCTTGACGAATGCATGGATGTATGTCCATACCAATCTATGATCTAAATATTTTTAACTACGTGGTTATAGATTAGTAAAAAGTCATGATGATCGAGAATGTAATAACTCTTGTGTTAGATAATTACCGTGACCGTACATCTCATAACCAAATTACCATATAATGGATTGTACACATCAATGACAGTACAACATCATCACTCCTGATGAAACTGATGTATTATATTGACCCTAAAGTCATAACTAACCTATGCAATACTTCGTATATCAAAACATGTTTCAGATGTGATACGTCACATATCACATATCACATATCACATATCACATATCACATATCACATATC
>PYUH01000120.1:2582918-2593543 GCA_016808085.1 Suaeda aralocaspica | reverse complement strand
TCACATATCACATATCACATATCACATATCACATATCACATATCACATATCACATATCACATATCACATATCACATATCTCATATCACATATCTCATATCACATATCAAAACATGTTTCAGATCTGATCTCTCACAAAAGACACTCTTTTTTTTTTTAAAGAAATATCAGTACGCAGTGCTCGTTATGTCACCTAAGCACAAATTATACGCGCCATATTCCATGCCTATATATGTCGCTCCGTTTCGTCTCTCCATGACTCCATCCTTCAAAGTCCCAAACTCCCAACCCCGTCGTCCCCTTTTTTCCTAAAAAACTACTATATACTGATCAAGAAAAAATCCATAGCCACGCCTAGGCAAGGACTGAGGTGACTTGACTGAGGTGACTTGACTATGCTCGAGCAGGCGTAAAGTAAAAAGGTAGTGAAAAGGAGACCTGCTGAAACTGCCTCAAAAGCAAAAAAAAAAAAAAAGATTATAGTCCACGCTTTAAGCGTGGTTATGGGAAAAGAAATGTCCAAAAATTTTACATATTATTTCCCCTTGGGTCAAAAAAGAAAAGTTACGAAACACAGGGTTCGAAAGGACATAAAATGGGGACGTGAGAGCAAGAAAAACCAATTTGTCCTTGTTTTGGAGATTGTTTAGATAGGGAAAATAACAACATTTTGAAGCTTAATTAAACCGAGTGTAGGGTGTCCACAAGTCACCAGCTACTACACATGATTAAAAAAAAAAAAACACTGTGAAAAAAAAGTTAGAGTCTGGGACACCTCTCCGAAAGCTGAAAACGAAAGCTATAATTTACACTTTTGGGGGGCTTTAGGGTCTTGGGAAAAAAATTGCAGAAAATTTTACAATTTGTCCCTATGGTACGGTCAATAGAAATTCTCGAGTAGATTTTTGGTGTTCAAAAGGTCATAAGGCAAATCGAGGAGAATTAAAAAAGAACTACTTTGCCTCTTTTTTTTTTTTTGGAAATTATCTAAAGAGGAAAAATATCAATTTTTTAGAGGATGAAACTAAACGTGAGACGTCATTGGGTCGTCTACAACACGTGGGACAACTACAGGGGTGAAAAAAAAAAAAGACGGATCCTGAGATAGTCGTTCGGAAGCTAATAACGAAGGTTATATTATTCACAGTTTTTGAAGGGGATGAGGTTATGACAAAATTTTCGAAAATTTTATAATATGGTACCCCTAGAATTATAAAAAAAAAGGTTGTTAGACAAGTTGACAGGTTTCGAAAAGTCATAAGAAGTTCGTGAGATAATGAAAATGCATGGATTGTGCGCTCATTTTCGGATATCCTTTAAGAAGGAAACATAATAAGTTTTTTAAGGCTAAAAACTAGTGTTGGTGATCACTCCAAGGTTATCATAATCAAGTGTGTGAAATTTAGGGAGAAAACGAGACGGAGCCCCAAAAGTCCTTCCAAAAGCCGAAAACTAAGGCTATAATCCACACTTTTCAATGCAAGGGTTCTGGGGTCCCAAAATATATTGACTTAAATATTTTACATGTTAAATTTCAGATCAAGGAAAGGCCCCAAACAAAGTTATAGTAAGTAAGCACACTTAATTACCATATCTAAACCAGGTCGACCAACTTTCATCAATAATACTAACATCCACACAATACTCCCTTCGTCTTTTTTATTTTCTACATTCATTTTTTTTTCACATCTCCCAATGCGCAACTTACAAAATTAATATCTCTAATTCAGTATGATAACAAATTATTTATTTGGGAATTAAGTATACATCGAGACAAATCAAATAAAATTCCATATCTACATTTTTCGTTACGTATAAACACCAAAGTGAGTCAAAGCTACATCATAAATAGCGTCAAAACCCCTAATGTAGCAAGTAAAAAACTAGTGAGGAGTATTATTTATCCCTTCCAATTATTGGATAATATATATTTATCTTGAAAAATTATTTGTTTGTTTGTTTTTTTTGGTAAAAAATAAATCACATCAAACGAAAAATAATTCATATTTTATGGGGGAAAAAAGTAACACCCAAAGCAACACTCGCCACTCTGGTCCTACACAATTGTTTATTTTAAAAACAATCCTTTAACATGTATTAATAAATTTCATGTATATATTTTACTAGTATTTATTTAAATACTTAATTTTTATTATGTATATTCAATTAATGTTCATCTGTATTAGTATATGAAGTATTTAATTACTAATCAAAAATGTAGAATTATGTTCTCCATCTATGATGAAATTAATTGAAACATAAGGTAGACTCACCTAAAACATAGATTCTTTACATATAACGTACTCCGTATCAATTTTAAATAATAATAATAAACTTAATTAATATTACATGCCTTCATTGTTACACAAAGGCTTAGCAAGCTAAGGTAATCATTCATGCAATGTGCAGTGTATGGACCAACACCTGAGCACTCAAGAATTTTAAAACTATAAGTACGCCAATATGCCATTGTTTATGTTTTATATGCTTTGTATTGCTTCTCTGTTACATGTAATAATGATGCCTTAATTTTAAGATCGAATTCAAACTAAGTACCATCACATCGATCATATATAATGTTTGGACCTACTTACATTATCTTACAAGTGTGCCATCATATAAAGAGAGGCAATATATATTTATATACTCCGTATTAATTAAACTTTTGATGAGATAAGAATGCAGCTTTAATTTGTGTGGCATTACCATGTGATAGTAAGTTCCTTGTAGTTTAGGTTGTCTTATAAGCCTTAGCAACCAATTAATTATCACATGTAATTTTGTACTATACTCTACTAAATTAATTAGCAGGTGAAATTTATGTTTTATGTTTTTATGCCACCTTAAGTAAATAAATAAAAAGGCTTGAAAATCAACATGACATTTATATATTATATTGAGTGGTGATGATTGATGAATGGAGTAAAATGTTGCCTTTGTTTTAAAGATGACAAGTAAGAAGGGAATTTAGGGTTAAAGAGTGAGTGGTGTACGTGATGACGCACTTGATCACTTTGATTGTCTTGCACTTCAAAACTAGGATGAGTAAGTTTAAAGCTGAACTTCCGAAAATTGCAGCTCCTCTCATAATACAATGACCTCATAATATTACATGCATACCATGTTGCTTACCATATCACATATGTAGGGAAAACAAGAAAAATAATATACTCCAAGTAATGAGAGTCCGGATATATAAGATAGTTCAATTGGTTACATCGAGCTTCTCTCCATATTTCAGTAGCTCCTAGGGTCGATTCTTATTAAACGTTCTTATGACTCCCTGACATTAAAAAATGACTATGAAAAACACGTTCACAACTATGTACTAGCTTGCTCTTGCAACGGATATTAATGACATACGCATTCATTGCTACTTGCTCGATCCCAGCTAATCGGACGTAGATTTGACAAAAGTTAACATCAGTAGCTCAGCCCGATCCTTTTTAACTTGCATTGTATTACGCTTGAATTGAATACATACAAAATTACAAAGTTTTAAATCTATAAATATCTAGCTAGCTAGATAAGGTACATCTAATTTCAAATGATTCACATTATCACTATCATAAATCACCATTTAAGATCAACTAAATGAAAGGTTTTAGTTTGTCACTTCTATATATATAGATGATTGCCATCTCTATTAGTCTTCCGTGTGGTCCGGTGGCATTGATTGGAAGTTTGAAACGAAGAGAATCATAATAATATAATCACGGATGCCATGTTTGATCAAAAAAGTTAAAAATGGCGTATTGTACACGCCCACACAACTAAGCTAGTAGGATTAATTAATTATTAACAAGTGTAGAAAAAAAAAGTTATGAAATGCTATCTTTTTATACATAGTTTTGTAAGACGTTAAAATCTCGGTTAATCTATAAAATGTACGAACCGGTAATTATGGGGAGTTGTGTGGAAATCATTATTGTTTTAATTTAGTTGACACAGTCAACTAATCTAATTAACATCACGTACAATTCTTCCTAGCTACATTCTCATACACTTCAATGAACTTCCTCGAAGCTTACTTTCACTTTATTTCGTCTTTAAGACGACATCTTACCTATATTCCATATCTTTTTTCTGATTAAAAATATAAAAGTGGTTGTTTTAAAGTATAATACAAGTAACATTTTGATAGTAATCGCCAAGGAAAATCATGTTTAATTTCACATTTTATCTTATATATTGTCTTTTTTGGATTGTGTGTTATTTTGATATGAATCGATCGAAGCAATGGCTTGCATATATACAAGTATATATAACACAAAGAAGTCAGAATGTCGGTTTCAACATGTAAATGATTGATTAACTAATTTAACGCGATTATATTGTAGGTTATCACTAGTATGATTAAGCTAGAAGACCAAGAAATTGACTTTGATTGGAAGAAGATTTTGTTAATAAAAATTTGTCATCTAATAACCTATGTTTAAGTAATGTACTAGGTAGATATTAGGATAATTAAATGCCACATTTAATGATTGATTTTTGTGTCATACATAATGTTATAATGTCTTATCTTGAATATGATCGATATGATATTTTAAAGGTGAATGTGAAATACATATGCGTTTATGTCAACATATACTAATGAGTGTAGTGTCGCTGAGGGTGAGGTATAGTTTAAAAGTTTTCCTTTTGATTCTAGAAGACCTTCAGATCGGTTTTCATAATTAACTTACTCTTATGGCTCACTACACTCTCACACACAAAAAAAAAAAAGGTGCAATCTCACTCTATATGTGCTAAATTTGCTAGCTAGCGAGCTCACGAGTTTAGTTGAGTATACGTAAAGTTAAGGTTCGATTGATTTCCCTTTTAAGATCAAAGCCAAGCATTAGTGAATGAGTCCAACATCAATATTTGTTATGTTTCTAAATGCGCATAAAGCTAAGCATATGCCATTTTACCATATTCAAAGCCATCTAATTAAGAAATTGGGTTCTAAAAATTATTCTAGGTACAATTAACCTTCGTGAGTTTTGAAAGTTCTAAACTTCAACGACACATGAAATTTAATTAGTTTGGTCTTACTGAGAGAACGTGTAACATGGATTGAGTAGTTGGAACATATGAATGAAATGATGGATGCCCCTTCAATGGTTGAGACCAAACACGTATTTAGAATGTGTGCGTGTGTGTTCAATATATCCTTTTAGCAAAGTCATGTATTATTCATGGTTATGCTTTACTTACCTAGCTACTTCTGCTTACGTAGTTGACTAATTGGTCTCAAAATTTTGGTTCTAATTGCCATTTGCAATTAAAAGCAGGAGAAAGGTTCATTTTTTAGCACACATGCTACTATCTTTTGTTTATTTTTCTCCAAGCTCTCAATTTATAGACGAAAACAATGAATATTGTAGCATTAAAATAATTGAGTTGGGGGTAGTAGGATGACTTTATGTCAATAAGTTCAAATTTATTCCAATAAGTTCCAATAATTAATTTTCAATAAGTTCCTATTTATTTTTAAACCTTCAGCAAGTTTCTATCGAATCTCATCCATTAAGTTTTGATTCATTCCGATAAATTCTTGAGTTACCATTATGTATAATCCAATTCAATTCATTCTATTAGTTGGATTTCTATAACTTTCCATCATTACCGGCAAAGAAAGCACACCATAAGGTTAAAAGACTCTGTCAAAAGGGGACAACATCCATCAACCAAACCTTAAGTTGAAGATTTGTATTTATGAGCCTATGATTAAAAATTGGGTTAGGTAGGCTTTTGTAGCCTATTAATCGAGGTCAAGCCCATGGGTAGGACTTTAATTATCAGAAAGGACTTGTTGTTGGGCCTTTTACTGCTCCACTAGCTTCATACTCGGACATTAAGAATTATGGGATATAGTCCTTAATCCTGCCTTTTGCCATGAACTCATGATTTTTTTCTTCCCTTCGTAAATTATTTCTGCTCTTTAGGTTTTCTTTGCAGTATTCATAAAGAACATTTAATAATAGTGTGAATAAGCACTGTAATTACGTATCACAAGCAGCAATTTTTATTTATTTTGGGATAGATTGGATAGGTGACCATATTAGAAAGGACAAAATATGGAACAGGGTAATTAACATGATAGTTTGGTTATATTAGACAGAGACTGAGTAACACTCCGGTATTGAGGTTGGAAGGGTGTCAACAAGAGGGACGAGAGAAAGGTAGACGAAGACCCAAGCAAACTTAAATGAAATTTGTTAGAGGAAATATGAGGGTCTTGGGACTTGAAGAAAACTTAACGTCAAAGAGGGTAGATCAAAAGAAGAGGATTTCTGCGGATGACTTTTACTACTCTTTGTATTGATTCATTTCTGACCAATACCAAAGTAATCTGGGACTAAGGGTTTGTTATTGTTTTTTTTTTCAAGTGATGATTTTTTTTCTTATGACATTTGACCCAAAAAAACAGAAGAGCCAAACAAAAATCGATGAAGTAAGTATAATCTTTTGATAGGAGCCATTTCAGTATCAGCTGGAGTGTTGTACACAGTTGAGAACAACATAACAGTCAACAAAACCAACAGTCAACCTCATTCGCTTTCAGTCTTTCTGCTTTCAACACCCTACGATGCCAAAATTAGACCATTTGGCATAGAGGGAGATCAATGGGTCATTGCGGACAGAATTCTCATTGCAGAAATAGATGCATCAGCTAAGAGCAACATGCCACAAAATAGAGAAAGTATATATCTTGTGGCAAGCTGGTTCAGAAAAGGGCAAATTTATAATTTCACAAAAAACGCTTTCAAGTCAATAACATGCATTTAAGTCAAAATAAACATTTTTCAAGTCACAATTTTTATCATGTCACACTGCATATCATTTAAGCCACTAAATTGATTTTAAATTCAAGTCAGGGGTGCTATGTTTTCGAGTCAGAATGAGTAATTTTCAATTCGGGGAAAAAAGCTAATAATCCTGTGGACCAGCTCGCCTCTACACAAATACTTTCTTCACAGAATAAGATGTTTTCTTATCCTATACGACTGATGCTTTCACTAATAAATGAATGTCTGTATTTACGACTGAAGCGCAATTTGTCTGCTCAAAATTCTTCACATAGCAGAAAACAACTTCCTTCATCAATACTATGTGACAACTATGCATGGACAAATAGAAATTTCCAAAGAAGAGGAGACAATACAGGTAGATACTGTTGTGCATGCATGTAGTAGTAGTACAAAACACATAACATGGTTCAATTTCATGTTACATCACGCTTTCATATTTGCCAAACATTACAAAAAACTTTGACAAGAGCAATCTCATTACTATCAGCTAGATACTATCAAGGACAAAGAGCTTTACAGAACTGACAATCAAAAAAACTTCCCCAGCTTTAGTTCCGCTTTCAAAACCCTATAATGAGAAGTTGAAAATTTGGTTTGGAGATGTAATAGTCATTGTGAGCAGAACTTTAGTAGGCGAAACAGATAACTCTGCCTCAAATGCCAATAAGTTTGATGCATCTTCACAGCCAAGAAGACTGCTGGTTTTCTACACTGTAATGGTAAAGGTGGGGAAGCAGGGGAAACACAAATGGTTTTCTCTGCTAAAAACATGCCTGTAGTTACAATTGTGTCACATTCGATATCTGCTCTGATTTCTGCATTTCACGGAAGCTAACTTCATCAGCTTTATTCACAAAATTTGGACTACTAAATCAAATACACGACATTGATACATCACGTAAGTCAATCTCAGTTTCTGTTCCTTTAAAATATAGACGCAAGAAATGAAATTCTATAATTCTTGAACACAAATTGTATAAAAGTGTAACCATTCTGTTGTATCAATTAAACTATGGGAATAACTGATGAGGAAAATGCAAGAAGTATAATCCTTAACCTACACTAACCACTATAACAACAACCAGCCAACTGCTCCACCAACAAGTGCTGATAACAAATCACTTTAGTAATAGCCATCAAAACATGAGACTTCATTGTCATCCCATATTGCACAGCAAACTTATCAGTCGAAAAGGTAATGTGTTAGTAAGAGCACAAGTGTGATGCTGTTGAGGTAATCAACCTACCTGATGAGTGAAGATTGATATCAGGTATAACAAGGTTCGATAGCAGTGTTTCCTCCCAACAGGTCAGTCGATAGAGGATCTTCTACCCTGTCATTCAGTGAAGAAAAACATACAAACACTACTCTTATTAGGACAGACAGATCAGCAGTCAAGATGACAAAAATATAAGAGTATATCCAATGCCTTTCAGAATCATTTCTCATCAGATCGAAACATTCTTCAAGAAAATGACAGACGACCTAAGGCTCAGAGTCTCACACACTTGAAGAACAATAGTTTTGTATCCTGCTAAAAAGCAGAACCAAACAGCAATGCAAACACCCAAATAGCTTACATGCCCACTAAGAGCAGAATACCTCAGTGCACTAAGTCAAACATGAGACAAACATATCACAACTACCTTTGTAAAGAAGACGACATGATATACTACTGGACATTTGTAGTCAACAGATTATTTGTAGTGAATCTGTTTATGATATACTACTCCTATCCAACATAGGTGTCACGATTCCTAACAACGTATGAGCTTACTATTGGACATTTGGACTTACCAAATCGATCAATCAGCTTTGTAAAGAAGACGACATGTTAATGCATTTATGCATGTATCTTTAGAATAGTCATATCATGATCATACATAGCTAGAACCCAAGGCTCTGATGTTCTTCCACAACAAAATTACAAGTCATATTTTGAGAAAGTCTTCACATTTCATCATACTACAATCATCCACGAATTGTGATCAAGTCAATTGTTGCACATTGTACTACTATTATAACGTAACAAGGTGATTTTCAAATGTTCACGATCAAATTCAAATTCATAATTATGGGGTCGGGACAACTTAACAACTACTTTGCAAAATGAAGTAATATTTCCAAAGAGCAAGAGACAAGCAGTTAATACCGAAGTGATTAATGACCGCGACACAGCCACAAAGGTTATGAGGTCAACACCAAACAGTGCATCAAAACATCACTATTCTAAAACTACATGTAACATCAGTACAAAACACACAACATAAATTGACAAAATTTTCACATTACATAACTCGTAATTTCGAAAGGGACAACTCTACCCCAGCACACATTATTTCAAACAAACAAATATTTAGCAAAAGACAAACTAATATCCAAAACATTATTTCAATCAATAACAGTAACCACCAAATTACAATGATTTACGCCTAATAATCTAACCTCCATTATTCATACCAAAAACAAACCATCAAACAAAAACATACAATTACATCAAAGTTATTGTCAATATAAAGTGTCCTACTTCTTTATGTCATATTGTCATCATCATCAATCTTTACACTCATTAACAAAAACAATCAACAAAAAGAACAAAATAAAAAAATTAATAATAATAATAATAACTAGATTATCTTCATTTTCATTACACAAACCTAATTAAGGCCCCCTCTCATGACCATAAACATACATTTACTACTAAAAAAAGCAAAAAACTCATTTTTTTTTTTTTAAAAACAAAAAAAAACCAAAAAACCTGTTGATTAATTAGCAACCATTAATTGGGGCTAAAATCGGACGGATGATAGGCGGGGATGAACAAGTCGGACAACGAATCAAACCGTTCTCATTACATGTTAAACAACACCGAAACCCTATTTTTTCCGAAAAGATCTTATGACTACCGCTACATTGCGCACACAAGATGAACCGATAACCTCCGCACGTGTCGCACGTGCCAGGTTTTTTCGGAGGTACTCCCGAAACGAGTTTCGTAAGTTCACCGATCTCGTGAAGGTGCTTCACTTCTTCGGCCCCACCAATGTATCTTCCACCAATGAAAACACGTGGTAATGTAAGCTCTTCGGTTAGCTTTAACCCGAGTAGTTCTCGGAGCTCCGATAAGAATCCCAAATCCATCGCTAAATCTCGTTCGTCGATTTGAAGGCGGAACCCTTGGAGGATTGACATTACGGCCCGACAGGCCTCGAACGTGGACCGGACTACCCGTAGACTTGTATAGTACACCACGATTCGGACCTCCGGATGCGGTGGTGTTTTAGGACTGGCCGCTTCTACGCGGGCCGGGCTGGGGCCTGGAGTGAGGTCGGATCTGGGAGGCCATTGGCGGAGGAGGGAGTTAACGGTGCAGACACGGTGGAAGACAGAACGGTGGCGTTTGAGAGAATTGGAGGAGTTAGGAGGGGTAGAATTGGAAACAGAGAAATCAAGGTCAATATTACAGAGATTTTCAATGTCTTTGAAGGAAGAACATCGGAACATAGATGATTTATCTTTTTCTTTTTTACTATTATTATAATAATAAATTTGTTGTTGTTTTGGAGAAGAAGAAGACGTATTATTATTGTAATTGTAATCGGATTTTTTGGACGATGATGATTTGAGCCACGGCCGCCACATTACACCCACACAAACCCAGAAAATTTTCACTGCATATATTACTTCGTTTTGGAAAAAAAAAAAATGGAGGAATTTTTTCGAAAAAATGAGGAATTTTAATTGTGTTAAGTGCAAATTTTTTATTTTTTTTTATTTTCTTGGTTTATTTTGAACTAGAGGAAAGAAAGAAAAAAAAAAAAAAAA
>PYUH01000120.1:2516312-2581436 GCA_016808085.1 Suaeda aralocaspica | reverse complement strand
AAAAAAAAAAAAAAAAAAAAAAAAAGAAAGAGAGAGAGGTAATTAGGTTTGAAGGTGGTGGTTAAGTTGGTTGGAATAGAAGAGAAAGAGTTTTTTTTGTTTTGTTTTCGAATTTATATGAGAAATTAGATGATTCGTACGAGTATTTGTTAAATGGAGGGGAGATTTCAATTTACGGAGTATGAATTTTAGGAGCTTAAATAAATGCAATGGTTTCATTAATCAAATAATTGACTCTTTTAAGATATTTATTAAATTGTCTAGATATTTATTTCTACCGCACAAGTGCACAACAAAATACAATACTGAATTGAAGTTGTAATAATACAACGTATGGAACTATGAACCTATGATGATTTTATGTTCACAGAATCAATATTTATTTTATATCAGTGTAACCAATTATATATTATTAGGTATAATAATTAAGGAGAAAAGTTTCTGTTCGTGTGATTTATAATGAGCTAAAAATTTTGCTTTGAACTAAATGAATAAGAAATTTATTTTTGGTTACTTTATAATGTACAACCAGTTATACCATATAATATGTTGGAATGACTATTATTTCAAAATATTCTATTTTTATTACCTCATTTTTGTGATATTTTTAACCTTTTAACACTTTGTACAATTATTGTTATTATATTGATTTAAAGGAAATTTTCTAAATCTTTTTATTGTATAAAGGAAAACAATGTTTATGCGAGCATTTTATGTAATTTCATCTCAATAGGTAATATAACTAAAATATTGACGACAAATAGGCAAAACGAAATTCATGATTATAGGCGAGACTTTAAATTTCTAGTGGCAACCAATTATTATAATAACTTACTCTAATAATTTTTCTTTATGGACAAACATTGGGGTGTCTAGGCTACGACAAGACTCCAATATTCTGCTCATGAGGTTATGAATGATAGTCAAAGATATGTATGGATGATTAATAGCTCTCTAGTAAAACCGTAGTACGGTAAGACCATTAACTATTTAATGATTTTCTTTAACTATTTGATTTAATGATTTAATTCATATATTTTTTTTGTCTAACAACTTAGTGGTCTTATCAAATAAGACCGTCTTATATAATTAGTTTTTGCAATCGATAATTTAGTACCTCTCGTTTTTTTTACTTGCTACATATATCCAAAATGGAAGTTTCTTATTATTTGTTACAGGACTCTTTTGGAGTGTGGGTCTCATGGTTTATCTACTACTTTGTCCTTCATTTTGTTGAAATTACATGATTTAATCACATTTACCCCTTTTAATTACCTTAAATTGTTCTCTTAACTCTTTTATTACGTGGTCCTATGATCTTGATGTTTTAAAATTATCGTGTCATCTTACTATGTAGTAAGTAAATAACAACGGAGAAAGTATTTCACATGAGTAAATTGATAACACTTTTTGATTATTTCATATTGATCATACTTATATTCAACTCTTAAATCTATAAATCCTACATCTAGAAGTATAGTTCGAGTGTGACTTATTTGTAACTTCATTTCATAATCCTTTATTTTTATTCATAAATAAACTAGTAAGGTATGTATAGTACTAATATAAAAATTACTCCCCTAATACCTTTTTAGTTGCTACATGTAGATTTATTGCATTATTCATGTTACAACTTTAATTCTATTTGGTACTTAATATGTAAGGAAAAATATAGTCATATAAGTTATTATTTGCATGATTCTTCTCAATGTGTACTTTTCATATATATAATTTTTTATTATATCAAAATCGAGATATTAATATTATAAGTTTCGTGTTGCGAGATGTGAAAAGACAAATGTAGCAACTAAAATGAAAGAGATTGAAGTAATTTAAAAGAAGATGATAAAATGGATGAAGAGATTATTAGTGAGGCTCCATTAGTGGGGTACTAGAGAGGGAGGTGATGAGATGAGATAAAGGGTTGAGTTTTTATATGTTTGGAGGGAAAAGGTTGTCATTTGGTACAAGCAGATTTACAAGATTAGATGCCAATTTATGCTTTTGCTTCCATCATACCTTTAGATTTGGTGATTAATTAATCAATTAATTGGTGATTAATAGATCCTACCAAATTAAACATTGGCTAAAAAAATGGAGTTGACCAAGTCAAACCTGTGTTCCTGCCTCTCCTCGTGAGAGCCATGTACTTTGCATCATCTTTTAATTAATTACATAAATGGATCTCTAATTACATTTATAATAATGGAACTTTTATGAACAATAGTTGTAATCATTCTTTCCCTGCATTATCTAGTACCAGTACATGATTGTGACATGTCGATTATCTTCCTAATTTTTTTTTAAAGAGAGATTAATATTCCTAATTGGTTCCTTGTTATATGTTTGAAAAGGAATGTGACCGATGAACATTATCACAAATGAAATCCTATTGTACTTCATGATTGTCAAGGGAGTAAAATAATGGAAAATTCAACTATTTAATAATATGTTTAGCTACTTTCACTTATAAACATAGTAACACTAAATTTTTAATTTTAAAAAAGTTGTGAGCTTTGAAGCAAAGTAAGTTTTGTTTCTGTCTAGCAATACTTCCTTCGTTCTAAATAAAATATTGTTACGTTTGTTCGCACTCCTGTCCAATTTCGAGTCACCTTGTCACTCTTGGATGGGGAACTCCTTGCTGATCCGACGGAATATCGTAGTATGGTTGGTGCCTTGCAATATTTATGTATGACACTTCCTGATATTGCTTATGCTGTTAATATGGTATCTCAATTTATGCATGCTCCTCGTACTACTCATCTTCATGCTGTCAAAAGAATTTTCAGGTACTTGCAGGGAACTCCAAATTTTGGTCTGTTCCTCCATGCTACTGGAACTCCTACCATTGCCATTGCCTACTCTGATGCTGACTGGGCTGGGTGCCCGGATGACCGTCGGTCGACTACCGGCTATGCTGTGTTTCTTGGAAAGAATTTAATTTCATGGCATTCCAAAAAGCAACCCACTGTTTCCAAGTCCTCTACTGAAGCTGAGTATCGTGTTGTTACTTATACGGCTGCTGAGACCATTTGGCTTCGTCAATTGCTTGCTGATCTTGGTTATTTTCTCCTTCGTCCTGTGTTATTGTATTGTGATAATGTTTCCACTACTTATCTTACAGCGAATCCGGTTCAGCATGATCGTAGTAAACATATTGATGTGGATTATCACTTTGTTCGTGAGATGGTTGCTAGTGGAGGATTGTGAGTTAGACATGTGCCGACTCACTTGCAGGTTGCTGATATATTTACTAAAGGCCTTACTAACGATTTGTTTTGTAAGCATCGTGCCAATCTATCCGTTGTTTCACCCCGTAAAGATTGAGGGGGTATGTTATAGGGTTAAATATGTGTAAGGGTAGTTTGGTATTTTCGGCGGATTAGGTCTTGTACATTATACTATATATACGATCTTCATAGCCCTAATGGAACACCTTTTTCCAAATACTCGTACAATTCTCAACTTTCATTGTTTTGATCATTATTGAATAATTAACGTGTACATATAAATAAAGGGAAAAGTAAATACACAGCAAGATAGTAGAACATATATGTTGCTTGTCCACACACTAGTTGTTTTGGTTCATCAATCGAGTCATATTATATATGTATAACATGTTTGTCCTCAATAATTTGATTTTTATAATGAAAATAGAATGCAACTCCTTAAATAATTGTTACAACTTACAACTTACAACTTACAAGAATCTTATGGTTGTGGAATTGTGGTGATGTGCGTACGTACTAACTGTACTACTCTTGGTTCATATAACATATGGTGGATTGGTGGTAGTATTATTAATATTCTGCCATTGCATTCACTACTTCAAGGCGCATTTGTAGTACATGCATGCCTACAATAATAGTCATGCGATATATAAATCATTGAGTATAGATTAACTGATGAACGCGTTACTTGTATTGAAAATGACTATTGTATGAAGGCAAATGTAAAAGCTTGAGAATTGAGATTTATATTTTCATAGGACAACTGCACAAGTGCATAAAAATATCAATTGGTTTCCGGTCTCCTACCTAAGGTACTTCTTATTGTAGTTCGATCTGTAATTAAGAGTTCGACTCAAAAAATTTCATCTTACATTAGCTAAAATTTGTAATAATATCTTTTTTATTTACCAACAAGTTAGAGTTGGGTATGCAACTTGATGCATTATGGTGTATATGTTATGGTCTTCGGTTCACACCTTCCTGAATGCAGATTACTCTTATTGTGAGACTTGCCCACCACAAACTAAATGTGCAACCCAAGTCGAATTCTAGTGTAATCGGAGCTAGGCTCTGTAAACCGGGTAGTATTAGCAGAAATAATAATAATAATAATAATATCTTGTATTTTGAAGCATTAAGGTGTATGCTGCGTAGTAATGTACTTGTAATTTTGTAATGGAATCTCCCATTGATTTTAATAATAATCATCCTTGTAATATTGTAAACTCAATTAGTTTGTACCTTTTATGATGATTATTCAATACTAATTTCCTTTTTTTGAGTTAATTAGTACATTAATGACAAGTATATATTACATATCATTACTTATGATAAGTTATGAAAAATATTACGTAGTAATTATATATCAAACTTATAAACACAATAACTCCCTAATATATGTGGGCCTTTATGTATGGGTAATAACTAATAAGTGATGGTTTGGTTAAATCAACGGTAAAAGGTTAGGAAAGTTGAACTTTCATGTGTGGTTCCCCTATGTCTATGAATTATTTACTTACAAAAACCCGATCCATATTATCAGATAATCGAAATGTTATGTAATTCTTTATATTCAACTTAAAATTAAAGGGCGGGTAAATTATACTTCGTAGTAATTTGGAATGAATTAGATATTAAATACTCCCTTTCGTTCCCTCTTTTTCTTTACATATGCTTTTGAGATATTCCATATTTTTCCTTACCAAACAACTTTATTAGGGTTATAATATTTTTTTATTAAGATGAACCCATATATCACCCACTATTAACTGCAAGTTGTTTCTGTTTCATCAATTATTACCCTAATTTGATCACACCACTATTATTATATTATATATCAAAATGAAAGGATGAATAACGAACGATAAAAATAATAGAGAACGGACGCGGTAGAAGAATTGTAATTTGTAAGTATTGATCAAAAAGCATGAAATGTGGTAGGTAGTGGTGAAGCATGAAAAGAAGGGCATGTGCTGTAACTTCCAAATCTCAAAAGCAGGATTAGTAAATGAGGGATGCTTGAATTGGGGAGCAAAAGTGGAGAATGTGGGTTCTGGAAAAAGAAGTTGGCAGAAAAAATGGGGTGGGGTAAAATAGTAATTCACATGAATGAAGAAGATGCATGCTTCTTCACTTCTTAATTTTATATATGGTCCCTCGGTCCCTCCATTTACCCGAGTTAATTAGTACGAGTAACATAAGCTCATGTAGTCATGTGTATATCTTGTCCTAAGAACGCCATAATTGCCATTCATGTGTACGTTATTGTTGTCCCACTTGTGTATTTGATGATTTCTTTCTGTTTTTCTTTCACATTAGCTCAGTAGCCTCAGTGCGTGGAGTGTGCAGAATTATTATTCGATTGTAAATTTACAAGAGTCCTTCGAACTTATTTCTAATTCAATTCTCTAGTTCAATTCAATCCACTAAATAAAGTATGAGTTCGCATTTATATTCACTTTTTTTTTAAATAAGCATATTATATCCATTTGAATTCAATCTAGTTAAACTCGACTCGGATAAATAAAATCTAATTGACTTGTGGCAAAACCAAAAATATCTTATTGAAAGCACATGTTAATAAATAACTACGATTAGAAAATTACAAAATGAAAGTATGAAACCTTTAAAATAATTGGTTTTATAAACTAAGACCTTAACATCTCAAAACCATTGTATAAATGATTCACTTTAAAATGTGTGGTGCCTCCACATACCTTTAAAGTCATACACCATAAGTTTTTATTTAGATAATTTCAAATGAGTTACAAACTCTCAATAAACTCAAAAGTCCAATAAGTTTTCGACTATAAAATCACAACCTCTCTAATCTCCTTTCAGTTGCATTTGGTTGGAAATAGAACTTATTTATTCCCAATGATGGTCCATTATTCACCGTAATTTGCACAACAAACAGATCACATGGGAAAGTTGTATATATATAAATTTACAATGTAATTTGTTTTTTATTATTTTTATACAAATCACATTGATAGTTTGAACAAAGGCCCTGTTTGGTAATTGGCTGGTAGCTGTTAGCTGGTTTGTCTGGTTGGTTTGACTGGCTGGTAGCTTTTAGTTTTTTGCTTAGTAACCAGTTGTTGGCTTTTAGCTGTTAGTATGTAAAATTACAATTAAGAAATGAAATTATTTTAATGTTTAAGGGATAAGTTGTAATTTACTTATTTACGAGCTAAAAGCTAAAAGAAAAGTCTCCTCTTACTAACTCATGGCTTTTGGCTTAAAATCTAGCATTTCAACTAATATAAAAAGTCAAAAAACAAACAAATAATTTAATCATTTAACCAAGTCAAACAAACCAAAAGCCAAAAACTAGCAACCAAACACACCCAAAGCTTGATCTGACTACATGACATTGGTCACTTGGTTAGTGTACTTTGAACAAACTTCTGCCCATAAACCATTGAACTCAAAAGAACCTACGAACTACTCTCGACAGAAAGAAAAAAAAAAAAAAAGTACAAAAATGGAAAACGAAGGAAGTTCAGAAGAACAAGTGAAGTTACAAATCAAATTCGGTGGTCAAACAATTCCCCTTTCAATATCTCCAGATTCCACCATTACTCAACTCAAATCCTTACTTCAATCCTCCACTAATGTTCTTCCTCGCGGTCAAAAGCTCATTCACAAAGGTTCATCCTCCACTTTTACCATTTGTTTTTTTTTAATCTCAAATTGTGTTATTCGTCATTATTGTTATTCAATTTGTTGTATTATCCTTATAATCTGCTAAAAATCCAAACTTTATGCTTTTTTTAATCATGGTTTATTAATTATTGTTGTTTGTAGGTGGAATTTTAGTTGATTCCAAGACATTGAGATCTTTGGGTATTACTAATGGAGCTAAAATCATGCTCATGGCTTCCCAAGGTCTTCATCAAGGGGTATTATTTTGTAAAGTTTTAAACTTTTTTGAAAAATTCAATCAATTTGATACTAAATTTTTGGTTTTTGATTTTTTGTTGCTGGTGATTTTGGGTTTTAAAGGAGGGTCCAAAGCTAAAGGATGCTCCAATGGTGCCAAATCATCAGAGAATTATGAATTCGGATCGAATTTCTAGTAAACCAATTCAAGAAACACCAGTAGAAAAGAGTAGGGCTGAAAGATGGAAGGTTATGGGAGTCATTGGCCTTTCTGATCATCATTTGAAGGTATAACTTTTGAATTTTATTTGATTCTTAGGATTTTGTTATATATTGGTTTTTATGGTACAATTTTCATACAATATATTGTATATTTTTTTTTTAGACATTGGATTTATTTGGGTGTATATGTTCACTTGATTATTGCAGATTGTAGGTTTGTATATTGATTTAAGCTATAGTATGCTGGGTTTTAACTTTTAATTTGGAGATGTTTTTATTAACCTTCAATAAACAAATATGAATGCCCAGTATGCATTTCAACTGTTTGCATTTCCATGATCATGTCTTGGGTTGTTAGCAAAGCTACTTGGAACTTAATTGAGGGTGTCGGAGTAACATAGGTTTTCCATCTCGGCATCTCAGGTATAAAAGTGCTCAACTAGAAGGTGTTGGGGTGAAATAGACAAATTGTGTAAATTGAGAGTTATAACTGTTAGCGTCTTCAATTAGAGAATTATTTGCATTGGCCTATGTGCCTTCTTGTAAAGACTTATACAAGTGTTTGGTTTAGATGGTTTCTTCAATCTATTTATGTCAGTGCTTTACCAAGAATTTGTTTTGGGCATACTTTTTGCAAAAGTGCAGCAACGATTCTGTAGTGATAAACTCATAATTACTGATGTGCAACGCTTATACGAGTATCATGTCTTGATAAAGCTGTTTGGACTTTGGAGGGATGGGGAGGGGAGGTAAAGCAGGTGATCTTATATCTAATATTTGGTTGTGGAATGGAGCAAAGGTGCTCTCCTTCTCGGGAATTGTCATTTGTTATCAAATTAGTAGGCATGCTTACTTGAGTTTTAACATTTGTTTTAGAATTTAAAATTTACACAAAAGATAGATTGGTTCAACACATACATACTTGCATTTTGTGTGTTATGCCTGTATGTTCGATCATTG
Source organism: Suaeda aralocaspica (assembly GCA_016808085.1). NCBI lineage: Eukaryota > Viridiplantae > Streptophyta > Magnoliopsida > Caryophyllales > Amaranthaceae > Suaeda > Suaeda aralocaspica. The sequence goes on along the minus strand of PYUH01000120.1, from coordinate 2,573,136 downwards.
GGTGGATGATTGTCAAACAGTACTTGCATCATATTGCTTCTAATGTTGGACCCTATGAATCATTTGTTACGAAGTATTTTAGAAGAGAGGTATTTTCCTTTTATTAAACCGAATCAATGATTCAAAGGCCTTTGGATTATAAGCTTATGATGGACTAGAGGAGAACAAAGTCAACATACTATACCTATGCTTCTGACTGTTGTGCAATTACTGTGTCTTTTTGCATATTGGGTGAGGGGTTGTTTGGAACTAGTTTCTCTATTACTAGACGTACCACGGGTAAGACTGCGAATACCCCTAGTCGAGTACCTCTTGACAAGCATTGAGATTATAATGTTGATGATGTAGAATCTTTTCCCATGCATTCAATAGCTGTGTTCTTTATGACTGATTATAAATTAATGTTAAACAAAAAACACAGACTATACCTGATGAAGTGTGGGATTGTGGATCTTCTGTGAGAGTACTTGATCTCAGCAGCAACTATATACGCGATATACCGATCAAAATTGGCCTCTTGACTTCTATCCAGGTAAATAACTATTTTTTTTTCACCCCCTTTTATTTTGGAACCCACAAGTGATGTAAAAAGTCTTTAGTTGTGAAGAGTCTGTTGCACTTAGCAGCACTTATACATTGTGCTTCTGGTTTTGTAGAAATTGATCTTGAATGCAAATGAAATTTCAGATGATTCAATCAATTGGCAAGGCCTAACTGAGTTGAAATGTTTGACATGTCTTTCGCTGAATCAGAATCAGTAAGGTCTCTAGTCTTTTTAAGATGTACTGCTGTCCTTTTATGTCTGAATTTTTTTATTCAAAATTTACTACTTCGTTGATGATTAAAAAGTACTAAACATCTTGGATTTTTTTGGAATACTATATATTCTTGCGGCATCAAACACTGAAAGTGGAGGGAGAGGATTTATGTCGATGACTATTGCAATTTCTCGGACTGATTCATTTCTAGCTGACCCCTAGGTTTTTCTGAGACCAAGGCTTTGTTGTTATTATACTACATAATGTTGCACTGATCACTCAAAAATATTGTGAGGAATTCTGCATGTTGCCTTCAATATGGGAAGCTAGCTAGAAAACTAGGAAAACTTCGTAGACCTTTGCTTTTATGAGCTGGGAAGAATTCTTTATTCCAAGGCAGTTTTAACGGAGTTGACTTGAACAAGTGTATAGGCAAACTATTTTTGGAGTATTACAGTTCAATAGTTCATGGCTCTTATCTCATCTTGATAACTTGGTGAAAAGCATCTGACACTGTGTTCAACTATTTGATTCAATGTTTTGCAGCTTGACTTACTTGCCCTCTTCCTTGGGCACACTCACTTCCTTGGAGCAACTCCATGTTGCAGGCAACAAACTTGGAAGTCTTCCGACAGAAATTGGTTTTTTGACTCGGCTGGAAATTTTGAAAGTTAACAACAACAGGTGTGTAATCGTTCTATTTAACATATGATGTGGTTCCAAACTGATGTATGCAACCTTACTATCTACTATATATTGTTTGATCGAAAGCTTAATATTGAAAGGGCAAGCTCGTCAGTATTTGTTATCTTAAGATATGGAGATATAAATTTCGAATTTAGTATAAATATATTGGTACTTTGCAAAGCTCATGAGTTAGCGATGTCCATATTATAATTGGGTAACTTTGTTGTAAAGCTGTACAATTCTTGAGTTTAGTAAATATGGTTATATCCTGTTCCAATTTGACTTCGTATTTCTGATTTAAGATTCACTTTAATTTGATATTTACTTTATATTCCAGGATAACTGCTATACCTTCGTATATAGGTGACTGCAGTGCTTTAATTGAGGTAAATTCTATGCTGCCAGGGGTCTTTGACCACTAATCATCTTTAACCACAATGGCTCTATGTAACTTAACTGCTTACTTTCGATTTATGCATTCAAATGTAATAGCAAGAAAACCTAGACTCCATGTGTACCAAGCTACTAACACTGCACATGAAAAGGGGATACTGCAAGTCTGTATGAATATAATTTTTGCATGGTATCATACTACAAAAGCTGATAGAAGGAGGTATTGGGACTTAAGGGCAGCTCTTTTCCTCTCTTCTCCTCGGGCTAGTACTGTAATTTAAGGCTCATTTAGTGAGTTTTTTAATTTATTTTTGTTATTGATCAAATTTAAGTTTTTCTTTGTTTGAAAAAACATAGTTTCAAGTTAGCAGCATAAATTTATATGCTCTTTGTTTGAAGCATCTATCTTTTTTCATGTATGATGCTGGCAAGTTCTGTGCTGCATATTTTATTAACTTATTTCATGGTCCAGGTTGATTTATCTTCAAATCTTCTTATAGAGTTACCAGAGACATTTGGCAATCTACAAAAGTTGAAGGTTGGGTTCCATACATTTTTGTGTTTAGCAAATGTAACAATGTCACTTTTCTCTTCTGTTTTTTAAACCTAATCATCTCATTGCTGCGCAGATGTTGCATCTTCGTAACAATGGACTTAAATCACTGCCATCTACTCTATTTGAAGGATGTGTCAGGCTTTCAACTCTCGATCTTCATGGAACAGAAATAACAATGGATATGCTTCGTGAGGTATACTACTGGATTATAACTGCTTGACTGGTGCTTTAGGTTGAAATAATAGAGTATAAACATACGGGATCACTTTTTCAGGTTAAGGGATGGTTAGGTTTTGATGAGAGAAGACGCATGAAATATCAGAGACAATTGGATTTCCGCGCTGGTGGTTCTGCTGAATTTGATGAAGGTGCTGATAAAAAAAGCTGATAGCCAACACAGATGCATTGTTTTAAGAGGACTGCAATGATTTCGTGAACATAGTGTACTTTTGAGTCTTTGAGAAGCAACTTTTGTTTGTCTAACTTATTATTATATTCACTTGCTATAAGAATTGAATATCGCAGTATACAAGATTATATTCGTTAATTTCTTCAGTATTCAGTGCTAAGGAAATCTGATGATTACCAGTTTATCAATGCGATTTGTGTTTTAGTTGCATTGATATACCAGTAGAATCAAATTTGAGCCAATGCAAATGTTTATTTTTCGGAAGAGCAAGAAATAAGAAGGAAAATATGGCATACTTTATTTACAAAAGAAAAATAGAACTTTTATACATAGAGGTTTTTCACCTTTGAGAAATTTAATTTCACTCCTTACCAAAACAAACAAATAAAAATGATGAAAAATCATTTTAAAAAAAAGTATTTTCGTCCAAAACAAACTAAGCGTAAGTAAAATCCTTGCCTGTATTCTTTATATTATGGTGTGGATATGGTCATTGCGACTAATGGTTTGTATCTTGTATCCGATTTAAATTGCTGGCCTTGATGAGCCCTTGATGAAATCATTCCTTAAAGTACATACAACCTCAATTTCTAGCACATACTCCGTCTTTCATGTTATAGTGAGAAATAGAAAACATACTCCAAATGATCTTAAATTCTTAATAACTTTTATTACTCATTCAATTAGCATCAGCCGCTTAAAAAAAAAAACTCATGCAAACACAGTGCCAACAAAGAAAGGCTCATAATCTTATCTTAGGCAACTGAAGTTAGGGTCTATATAACAGATGAGCGTGCACAAATATCCATACATACACGCTACAAATTTAAGAACTTCTGATCCAAAATCTCATACAAGCTCTGAGGTACAAAGCAAAGCTATTAGCCCATGGGAAGTACAGAGTAATGATGGGGCAGTCAATGATGAGATATCATATCAAAGCTTATCGGAAGTATACAGAGACGAGTGGGATGTCGATATCATTATCATCATCATCCTCACATGCCACAACAACATCCAAGTGGCGGCGATAAGGAGGAATTTCAACCTTTGCCACATCTGTAGCAAGATCCACAATCTTCTTGTCCATCCTTTCTTTGTGGCGAGAGAACATACTATTGAAAAGCAAACAGCTTCCACAGGAAATACTGTAAGCATTCAGACCCTTGTCCTTGAGCCACCCAATAAGCTCTCGCAGAGTAGGGTTGCCCTTCAAGACCCACCTGTCCCAAACAGTCCAGCTCAAGTCACGGTGTTTGAAGACCTTCGCTGGGACTGGTTCAGCCATAGAGAAGAGGGGCAGTGCCAGATTAGCAAATGTATTCCTGTAATCCTCCAGCTTATGCCCACCATCCAGAACCTTGTACAGCTCCAGGCACACCAAGCCAGTGGCCATAGCAGTTGAGGTGGCAATAGCAGGAATAATCCTCCCAGCAATAAACTTGGCCTTCAATTTGTCTACTTCAGGAATGCTGTAGTTCCTCGCCCTCATGTTTGCAAGAGCAGCTATGAGGTCCATATGGTAGTTTGTATCATCATCCTACATCAGTGTTGGGAAAGAAATGTAAATTTTTCTGACAAACCTTATACCTCAAAACTGTAATGTTATACCTGGATAAATGGTTACTAGTGCTAGACTGCTAGGTGAACCCAAGGATTTCTATATTTATCTTACAAAGTATACATATATATTTCATATACCTATGTTACACTCATTAGGAGAACTGAGTTTGCTAAAAAAAAAAAAGGGTGTACCCGGTCACAAGAGAACTTACACCTAAACCCAATTAAGGACAAAAGGCTACAAAACAAAACCATACTCTACTGACTTCTTAATCAGGGAAATGAGACAGGAAGAACCAGACATACATAACAGAAAAATAAGAAAGTCAGACAGGATGAAGTGCAAAACGCCTTCTACAGGCTTCATATAAAGATATCTTCCTCTAAATGCTGATGAATTTCATAACCGGCTATTGAGGTGTTGTAGAACTAAAGAGGATCACATTTCATACAATCATTTGAGCTAAGATACTAAGAGGTCCGCACTTTGTTTGGATAGGGAGAAATGGAGAGGAAAGAGAAGAGAAAGGGAGGGAAGGATCCATCCTATTTTAGATACCATAAATGGTGGGAAGGATCCCCCTTCCTCCTTCGCTACCCTTCCTTTCCCTCTAATATGGCCATACAGACAAAGTGTTAAAACTACTACAGATTTCAACAGTCAACAAGGTAAGCAGGGAAAAAAAAGTAAAAAGAAAAAGAAGAAAAATACACACCTTCTCAAACTGAATGGGCTTCATCCTAAAATCTGGCTGCAAATTGCTGCGAATGTGCTCCAACTTGCTGATAAGTTCATCAATTACAGCTCCGTCGTCTATAGAAGAAGCAGAAAGGCTAGTGGCTTTCTCATCAGTCACAATCTTAGCATCTTTTCTTGGCTGAAAGTCGGGGACTATAACTTTGTCAACAGCCTCAGCCAGCTTCTTCGGATGTGTAGCCCAATCAGGGATAGGGATCCCATATGTTTCAGCTCGTAGTATTGATGCAGCCATAATGTAATGAAGATGTGAAGTGTCAGAAGATGAAAATGGCAAGGGACGAGGAAACCTTTTTGGGGCTGACCAGAATGGAGCTCCAGTACTGGTTGCAGCGTCTTCAGGGAAGGTGTACGTCAGCTGCTTCACACGGTTGGCAAAGTAATCTTCAAACCTGTTCACTAAAAATTAGAACTCAAAGATGGAACAGAAAGAATAGTCGACAGCATTTTATAAGTTATACACATACTTTAGCCTAGCCCAAGCGATGCAATCTTCAAATGTCTTGCATCTTTCCCTTTCAAGGCATTCAAGAACACGTTCCAAAGTATCCCTTGCCTGAGCATCACCAGCATTCGTCATAGCTGAAGTGTAATCACCAGGATTTGAAAGATACGCATTCACTTCAGCTGGAGTTTTCTCAAGCAAACCCTCAAATTCAGAACGAGCCCAGGTCAAACAATGGTCAATATTATGAGGGAAAGAGTGCACTGTACACATGGGTGCTTGCTTCTCAGGAGGATCGCGTGAAGCTCCATAATTTTCAGTAAGATGAGGAATAACCATCTGTGTATTGCATTTAGCACCCAAAGTTCCTGATTCAAGGAGTGCCTTCTGAAAATACAAACATCTCTGGTCAACATACAGCCGAGCATTAACATTGTCCAGTGCATTGATTACAACACTTAGATCCTCCCAAAAACTGTCATTAAACACATTTTCAGTTTCCGTGCCAACACGATTCTGCAAGGCTTCAACACAGAGTTGTGGATTTATTGACGTGGCAGCGGTGGCAGCAACAGTGGACTTGGCCTGTCCAATGTTCCAATCACGGAACAAAAACTGCCTGCTGAGATTGCTTTTCTCAATCACATCATCATCAGTAACTGTTAGTTTCCCTTGGCTACTGCAAGAAACACCCATCATAGCCAAATTTTTCAAGAATTCACATCCAAGGGCACCAGAACCAACAACGAATGTTTTAGCCTCTTCTAGCTTCTTCTGGATTTTCCATCCAAACACTGAAATTTGAGCATCATAGCGACTGTTTCTTGGAGCAAAATCAGAAGGTTCAAGGGGCTCAGTTGGAAGTGACTCGACCGAATCAAAATAGAAGAACTACAACCACAAAAATAAAACGCAGAAGTTATAACATAAACTACTACAAAAAAATACTGTATTATACATAGTATTAGGAACCAAACATCACATCAATAACAACCTGAAATAGAGGATGAAACTTTCCAGAGCAAGCCTTCATAACTTCTTGACCAACTAAACCACCAAACATGGCAGCCATAGGGTTCAGAACAGCTCTAGCCCCAAAAGCAAAGTGGCGAAGGAGTTTAGGGTTGATGTCTTCTAGTTTGTTGTCACCTGAAGCATCATTCAAGTTATTGGCTAAAGATATAAGCTTCTGTGCATCCTCTTCAGAACCAGGACTAGGAAAGCGTCCTAGCTCACATACAAGCTTGTCTAAAGCTTGGAATGCCAGATGCAGCAAAGGTGGACGGTCAAATTTTGAGAAGTCACTCAATAGAAAATCACCCGGATCACTTAATGCTTCTTTCAAAGGCTTAAACTGTAGAACCTTTGGCTGCTTGACTTGAGTCACAATTCCACCTTTTTGATACATACCATAGTTTGTGGTGTCTTCTTCAAGAGTGAACGAATAGGGCCTAGCATTTTTAATCTTTCTTGGTTTTCCATCATTCAATTCCGGCATACCATGAACTTCTGAGAACACAACAAGATCCCCATCTTGAAACTCCAACCTTTCATCATCCACACAAGATACAAGAGCAGGGTTGTCATTGCTGATTGAAGCAATAATACCAGTGTGTGGTTCCTCACCATCCACATCTACAACAGTAAAATCAGGTCCAAAATCGCAAAATACACCACCAAAAAGGCCCCTAACTTCAGCTTTGATGAAAGCAATGGGGGGTTGATGACTGTGGCAGTAATCATTGAACTCAATTGCTTTTTCCAGGCTTATATCAGTGAATACAACAGCCTTGAAAAGAAAATAAAAAGATCATGTTATCCATGCTAGTATAGGAAAAAAATACCATAAACACAAATTTCAACTACCTGATGAAGTGATGAGCAATTGAAAAGCTTTTCCTTCACTCAAAATTATTCAGCCCAGAGTTGATAATGAATGAGTACTGGTTTACTAGGTGCCAAAATTTGAAAGGGGAAAAAAAGATACTAATTAAGATGTAAAGCACCTAAGTAATTTTGACATGTAAGGTTATAATGTTGTCAATGTCTTTATATAGTCAGCAGTAGTTCAATATAGAAAAGGATTACGTAGGTAAGGCAGTACCTGGAAGTTGGAGAGTTGTTCCTTTGTCAATTTAGTTGTCAAAGTAGAAACGAGCACTGCATTATTTAGTTCTTGCAGCTTTTGCACACTAGCAAGAGCTCTGTTTTTTCCAACATCATCTTCCGAAAAAACAAAATTGCTGGATAAATCCCATAATTCCACCATCCCTTCATCATGCAAGGTGACAGACTTGACACCAGCAAGGACAAGATTCTTTGCTGAAAAGTTAGAAAACAAAGAATGAACAAACATACAAAGATAATATAGATCATGATATTCCTCTGGCTATCTAGTAGAAAGGCTAACAAAGGATACAGGAAAAGAAACATGCTTCTAGGTCATTATTTAGAGGGTGATATCACATGTAGTAACATTATAGTAAAACATAGACATTCAGCATCATCATATAATTCTAGAGGCTAGAGCTATTAATGGTTGAAAGATAGCCAGTAAATCTCGAGCAAAAAACAGAAGAATCGACCAAAAAGCCTTTCTAAGAAAAGTAATTTTGATTATAGACAAATAGCATCTGCAGTGTATCCATTGCAAGACAGAGCCCACATTTGACTCCAGAGTCCACCAGTCCAGACTCCACCAGTCCAGACTCTCGAAGATGCTCAACCTTAGTGATAGAAATTTCCTCAATTCTTAAGGAACAGGAAGAATTTAAAAGACCACTCAGATCCCAACATAGCCTAAATCTATGCAGTCAATCACTTGATAACAACAGAAACATATAGATAACAAAGGTATTCTAATAGATAGCTAAAAGAGAACCAGGATAAGCATATCGCTCTCACGGAAGGCCGATTATTATCTCTATATCGTAAGGATTGGACTGAACTTCCAAAATTTGCAATTGCACTCGCTCAAACCGTAATTACATATACTTCCACCGATACAACATTGCAACAATTTCCCTTTTTGGATGTTTCAAATTTATTGCAACAATTGTATACTGTCCCTTTCAGGTAACTTTTAAGGGGTAAAATTACCAAATAATCCTTCATTTCATATACGGAATACATTTTACAAATTAATCTTGCTGATTCATTAATCATGTTAACTACTTCACCTTCACCAGCATGTTGTTTACTAGTTAACTAAAGCCTGTGTAGTTAATATAGCTAAGTAAAGGCATTACAAAACAACAATCAACTCACCAGCAAATAAAAATATTGATCAACGAACAAAAAAAAAAACAAAAAACAACATGATTATGCAACCATTCTAACAAAAACATCAATTATTCAAAATGGTGATACGATAGCAAAAGGTACAGTACCAATTTCAGCTCCAAGGCCTTGCATCCCCGAAACAAGGACATTAGAACCAAACAACCGCCTCATCGTTTCACGGCCATACACAGCCAGCTGCCGGCTATGGAGATCCTCATCAATATCCTGCGGATTACCATCGCCTCTCGCCATGGTGATCGTAACCTCGTTGCTGTCACTGTTGTTAGAGTTCAGATTATTACTATTACCAGACGTATTATCAACAGCTTTCGCCGCAGAAGTAGATCCTTCGATACGACTCTTCTTAAAAACCGCCGAAGAAGACGAAGACGAAGAAGTTGTTGTGCTGTCAACTACCTCACCTTCACCAGCTCTCTTTCTTGGAAGCATATAGTACAAACAACTGGTCAAAAATCGACGACCACGCACCATCGAAAAAGTCAACAAAATGATAATTAATTCAATAATTAACAATAACAACAAATCTAAATACGATGAACTGTCACTCAAACAATTTCCGAAAATAATCGGTACTATAATCAGAAACCCTAACCCTAGATTAAACCTCAAAATGTTCATTTCTGACAACAACAAAAGTATCTTCAAAATATAATCAAACTTCAATCGATTCCAAAACAAACAAAACAAGTAACTTAATTAACAGATCAAATTATACTAATAATCTAAACGAAGCAAAGAACAATTTACAGTACCTCGGAGAATGCCGGCGATTGAAGAATCGAATAATCGAAGGTTACAGAAAGATGAAGAAGGAGAGAGAAAGTTGTTTGATTGAAATGGAGAATTTTTGGTTTTTTTTTTATATTTTTAATTTAATTTTGTTAGCTGAGGAAAATTTGAAGATATAGAAGTGATTAGTGAAGGAAAGATAGGGTATTTATGGATATTTACTAAATTTAGGGTTTTAGTAGTACGGCCATTGTCTGAGATTCTCTCTCCATCACTGTGGTGTAAGGTTGATGCAGGAGAGAGGAAAAAAAATAAAATGGGGCGTGTTTGGTACGGAGATGTGGAATCACATTTGACGACACTCCAACAGTAAGTCATGTTCTCCTCGTCTTATTTTTAGCAAAAATAAGTTTAGTTCAGTAAAAATTAGTTTCAATTTTTAATAAATTATTAATTATTTCAGCAAAAATAAGTTGACAAAAACAAGGCCTAAGTAATGAATAAAGTTATCTCCAAACGTCGTCGTTTTCTACCCCACCTTTGATTCTATTTTTTTTGGTTTCTTTCAAAGTTTTGGGATTGGATTGTGTCATAAGTATTGGGCTTTGGGTGCTGCATGGTCTTATTTCTAACTTGGCCCAGTTAGTGGGACTCCAAAGGCCTAACGTGTCTGAAATTAAGCAAACTTGATTTCCAATTTTCCATCATTGATCATGTTAACTCGTTAACAACCTGTTTAGGCCTTAGGCCGTATTCTTTAATGCTGAATTTACTGAACTTAACTGAAATGAATATAATGTCATAAGTTAAGAAGTCAATAATCATTTCATATGTATTGAACTAAAGTGAAAATAAGTTGAAATGTACTTATATGTCATTATCAAAACCTTGTCAAACCAATGCTTAAATTGTTTACGAGTAATATCTCCATGACGCTATCATTTATCTTAGGGCCCTCACTTATGTATGTATAAGCAATTATCCTACCATTATTACACATTGTTATTCATGATTATCAGTTATCTTATTATTTATGCTTTATCAGTAAATATACTCCGTATACAAATTTATATTTTCTCACGGTATGGCATAGAGTGTCTGGACGCTATCATTTATTTTAGGGTCCTCACTGACGTATGTATAAGCAATTATCCTACCATTATTGTACATTGTTATTCATGCTTATCAGTTATCTTATTATTTATACTTTTTCTTTAAATATAATCCGTATACAAATTTATATTTTCTCACGGTGTGGCATAGATTGTTTGCAATTTGCAAATATGATTCAAATGGACCCAAGAGGGACCTAAGTGAGTACAATAAAGGTAAATCATGATGATTGCTAAAGTTGAATTTCAGAACCACATGACATGATTAATACTCATACTAATTATTGTTATCTACAGATTAGAGAAATGATAAAGGGAGATTAATGATAGTAGTTACCATACGTGGAGTAGATCATGTTTGCCGGTAATTTCACATGGATAGTTAACTCTATTACTGTGAAGTGTGAACTGAGGTGAGAAAGATGAGCCACTAGTTAATTAATTAACTAATCCCCATCAACCTGACTTAAGCTAATTCTGGGCTTTTTGCATTTGATTAACTGAAAATAAATACTCGCACATTATTAGCACTACTAGATAGTGTTCTATAAATTAATTTTGTTAAATTCTAATTTTGTGCAACCTCCAAACGTGGCAATGTGGATTAGGCAGCAAAATTTCCGCAAACATATTCATCGTTCAGCTAAATTTTCCATGTGTTCTTTAACTCCATTTCTAATTTTGTACAACCTTTCAATAAACAAATAAAAAAGTCAATATAATGATTTCTTCACATGTTTCGTACCCGTTAGTAGGACTCTTGACTAGGATTTGTTCTTTGAGCGTTTAGATCTTATATTACTCCCTCCGTTCCTTAAAGATCATGCCAGTTGTATTTTTTTTAACTATTCACAAGTGAAGATTGTAAATAACTATTGATGTATAAGAAAAAATATAATAATGTAGGGTCTTGTTTGATTTGTGTTAATAAGTACATTATTAATATTCAATTATTACAATTTTTATACATGTGTAACGAAATATGTAAACGTTATAAAACATGCATTGGGAAGCGTACAAATAGTAATTGGTAAGATCTTCAAGGAACGGAGGGAGTATGTTTTTATAATATTCATTGTTAATTTATCACATAATAGAGTAGCTAAGGCCTAAGAGTGTAAGAGATAACTCAGTTAGTTAGAGTTTTCCTATCGGTTTCAATAGATCCTCAAATCGAATCTCATTACTATCCTTATGACTCTCTAACACTAAAATAAAATTAAAAAAATAAACAATAGAGTAGCTAAGCTGTTCCAAAATAGCATGAGCTGTTGCATATTGAAAATACAAATAGTTTATAATATCAGACACATTATGAGCAAAAGTTGCTGTATGAAGACCACTCTGTTGTGCTCATTCATCTAATCATCTGGTATTATGCACTACAGCAGCAGAACAGGTCATGAAATCGGTTACAAATTTGGACAAAAGCTGAAAATTTTGTATTGCAATATAATCCTTCATGAATATCAGCAGAATATAAGGTGTGTAGAGCAAAAGAAGGTAATAATCAAACAATCTGCCCTTCCTAATGTAGTATGTCGTGATAGTGGGACTCAAAAGTGATGCAAAACAAGAGAACAAAGCCAAACCTGATAGAGTCCACTTCCTTCACATACTTCAGAAAAAAGTGGCTTAAAAAAAGTCCCTATCAAGTATAGCTAGATAACATACGGATTACTATAAATTAAGCAATTCGCTTCTGGGACCCTTGAGTTTGCCACAAAACAAACATTAAACGAAAAATAAAGCCAAAGTTCATGTTGATCCACCAAATTATGCAGGGTTGTTAGGGTGCAGGATTCCTCATCTTCTTCGCTTTTATGAAATCCCGTCTTTCTTACATAAGCAAAATGTAATCACCAGTAAGTAGCCGCCAAAGAGGACAAGCACAAATGAAGAAAGCTAGTGAAGTGTTGAAATGTGAAACTACAAGTGATACTGAGGCCATCCACAAGACCACAACAAAACAATATACTTATATATGCCCACTGCTTGGATAAAGACTGGACTGGTGAAAGAATTATGGGCAAAACTATAATTTCATTGATAACTGAGAGATACAAACTTGCACTACATACACGAGGGGATGTAACTCAGCAAAGCAAGAAACTTTTTACATGAATTCCACTAACTAGATAGGGGTAAAAAAAGATACTATCACAGTAGCTTCATGTATGTTGTTCACCTGTTGTTTAGAGCACTAACGTTGTTGTTAGGTCGCAGTAATACAGAGAGGATTTCAGAAAATTGAGGTCGCTTTGAAGGGCAATTGTTCCAGCACTTCATCATGAGAGTCCTCAATACTTGGGGGCAGTCTTTAGGGATCTCAGGTCTCAGACCACAAGCAGCTATTCCAACTGCTGCCTGAACGGGTGAGTATGCAGAGTAGGCAGCCTCACCAGTTACCATTTCCCAAACTACCATTCCAAAGCTGTATACATTGCTCATCCACGTCTCACTAACACTTTCAGGATCAGCTGCAATGATCTATAAATAAAAACAGGATCAACCAAATTAGAGTCATCAACTGCCAAAAAGGTTCAAGTACTATTTGACGATATCAGATTATACCCAATTAAACATGAAATTCACTTTCAGCCAACCCTTCTAAGGAAAAATATCCACAGAAAGAGCGATAATACATTAGCCTAAGCTTGTAATCACATTCATTTATTTTTTTTATAGGCAATAAAAAAGGGAATAAGCTAGCTCTTTCTCTTCTATAAATGGTGCTACACTGCTACTGCACAATTACATGCACAAAAAACACTAGTATGTTTTAAGAAGACAGATTAAAGTAAACAGGGAATAAAGGATTATATAATGCAGAATTATAATGGAGACATGTTATTACTTAAGCATGCTCAAATTATAATGATGTTTGAAGTGACATAAAGTCTATCTTTTGACAAATGAAAACAGATTCCTAATTATGAACAATGAATCAAAGCAGTAAATCACACACACGTTCAAACCTAAAATTAGAAATGAAGCAGTGATTATGTTCTACACAATGCAGTAATTTTGAGTTATATGAAAATATAACCCAGGACCTAAACTAGGGATAACTGTTGAGTGGGAGACGTAGCATAGCAGAATATATCCAATGAAGCAGTAATTATGCTTGGTACACAATGCCGAAAATTATTGTGAATCATCATCTAGTTGAGTTTCTAATGAATTTTTGGATTGAAGAAAGTATATCATATCATTCCCATAGAGCTTTCTCGATTCAATCATTCAACATGTGTCAAAAGACCGATGATGATCAAACAGGATTCACAATGAATCAAGTAAAATCCTAAAATTGAAAACAATAATATGATTCCTCATAAAGCTTTCCAACAAGATTCCACCTAAAATTATTCTAGATTACTACAAAGAGGAACTAATAATAGGTGTGGTCACAATAAGTGGTTGGTATCAAGATTCTTATACTTTTGTTAGCATTAGAGCCACAAAATTTGTATGAGCTGTGCAATGTAGCAATGGCAAGCACAAACTAACAGCATTTCTAAGAGCAATAAATCAATAATAAGCAAAAATAAGACCAATCTATTAACGAATCTAAATTAAAAATTCCATAAAAGTTACTGGAAATGAGAAACTACCTCGGGAGCAAGCCACCGGTAACCATCCGTCTCGTATTCCATCGCCTCACCAACATTCTTACATGCAGTGACAATCCCAAGGTCCCCTAAATAAGCATTCCCATGACGATCCATCAAGATCCTCTGAGTATTCAAGTCTCGATAAGCAACACCGTGATCATTCATAAACTTCAAACCCTCAGCAACGTCTATAGCAATCCTCATCACATCCTTAACCTGAAGCTTTTTATGCTTCAACATCAAATCATGAACAGACCCCCCTTCCATGAACCTAGTAACAACACACAACCCATGAACCTCATCAACACAAACCCCGTAAAACGGCACCACATTCTTATGCCCACAAGTCATAAGCTCTAACAAATCCTTCCTCAACTCAAACTCATACGCATTTCCCTTATCACACCCTTTCAACTTCTCAATAGCAACCCTCTTCCCCTTATACACTCCCTTAAAAGAACTACTCCCCCCAATCTGATCACCAAACTCGAAACTATCCGAATTCAACAACCACTTCCCAATCTCATCCCCACCAACCCTCACAGTCTGCCACTCATCCACAGACACCACAATCGACATCGTTGACAACGGCATTGAAAGCTCAATCGTCTCCCCCGAACCCTCAACACTACTCCTATAATTATGTTCCCCATACTCCTCCTCCACTTCCCCAAAATCCCTCCCTCTCCCATTCTCCTCCTGACACCCACACAACCCAAATGGGAGCTTTCTATTACTAACCCTAACCCGTTTCGATGCCGATTTCAACGCATTCTCAATCCTCGTCTTAAAATTCTTCTCCTGCCCATTTTGCACTAACACATGAAGTATCCCTAGTGTTGAACTCTTCCTCTCAAAGATCTGAATCTTTTTACAACAAATTGATCCGTTTTCCAATGCACATGACACCGAAGGCCATGAGATCGATGAATTACAAGCAAATGTAATTTTATAAACAAGTCCTTGAGTTTCATCGTCGGAAACTTCTTGAACTATTACAGCTGGTTGTTCCTCTGCGAATGATTGCTCAATCAATCGAATGTGAACAAACACGTCCTTCATATCAAACCCCGCTTGCGCATAACTGTTATCATTTAACCAATAATTAACATATTAATTAACACAGATTTAACAACAAATTAAGCTTAATTAATTAATTTTTTCTTAATTAGCTACCTTAGAGGCATGGAATCATAATGTTTACGAATATTGGAAACGAGCTTTTCAGGGAGTTGGCTACCAGGGTAAAGCTGAGTCAGGCTACGAACGACACTACCCCAAACAATCTTACGATGACCGTCGATTTTGGAAGGTGGAGGGTCACNAAAATTATTCTAGATTACTACAAAGAGGAACTAATAATAGGTGTGGTCACAATAAGTGGTTGGTATCAAGATTCTTATACTTTTGTTAGCATTAGAGCCACAAAATTTGTATGAGCTGTGCAATGTAGCAATGGCAAGCACAAACTAACAGCATTTCTAAGAGCAATAAATCAATAATAAGCAAAAATAAGACCAATCTATTAACGAATCTAAATTAAAAATTCCATAAAAGTTACTGGAAATGAGAAACTACCTCGGGAGCAAGCCACCGGTAACCATCCGTCTCGTATTCCATCGCCTCACCAACATTCTTACATGCAGTGACAATCCCAAGGTCCCCTAAATAAGCATTCCCATGACGATCCATCAAGATCCTCTGAGTATTCAAGTCTCGATAAGCAACACCGTGATCATTCATAAACTTCAAACCCTCAGCAACGTCTATAGCAATCCTCATCACATCCTTAACCTGAAGCTTTTTATGCTTCAACATCAAATCATGAACAGACCCCCCTTCCATGAACCTAGTAACAACACACAACCCATGAACCTCATCAACACAAACCCCGTAAAACGGCACCACATTCTTATGCCCACAAGTCATAAGCTCTAACAAATCCTTCCTCAACTCAAACTCATACGCATTTCCCTTATCACACCCTTTCAACTTCTCAATAGCAACCCTCTTCCCCTTATACACTCCCTTAAAAGAACTACTCCCCCCAATCTGATCACCAAACTCGAAACTATCCGAATTCAACAACCACTTCCCAATCTCATCCCCACCAACCCTCACAGTCTGCCACTCATCCACAGACACCACAATCGACATCGTTGACAACGGCATTGAAAGCTCAATCGTCTCCCCCGAACCCTCAACACTACTCCTATAATTATGTTCCCCATACTCCTCCTCCACTTCCCCAAAATCCCTCCCTCTCCCATTCTCCTCCTGACACCCACACAACCCAAATGGGAGCTTTCTATTACTAACCCTAACCCGTTTCGATGCCGATTTCAACGCATTCTCAATCCTCGTCTTAAAATTCTTCTCCTGCCCATTTTGCACTAACACATGAAGTATCCCTAGTGTTGAACTCTTCCTCTCAAAGATCTGAATCTTTTTACAACAAATTGATCCGTTTTCCAATGCACATGACACCGAAGGCCATGAGATCGATGAATTACAAGCAAATGTAATTTTATAAACAAGTCCTTGAGTTTCATCGTCGGAAACTTCTTGAACTATTACAGCTGGTTGTTCCTCTGCGAATGATTGCTCAATCAATCGAATGTGAACAAACACGTCCTTCATATCAAACCCCGCTTGCGCATAACTGTTATCATTTAACCAATAATTAACATATTAATTAACACAGATTTAACAACAAATTAAGCTTAATTAATTAATTTTTTCTTAATTAGCTACCTTAGAGGCATGGAATCATAATGTTTACGAATATTGGAAACGAGCTTTTCAGGGAGTTGGCTACCAGGGTAAAGCTGAGTCAGGCTACGAACGACACTACCCCAAACAATCTTACGATGACCGTCGATTTTGGAAGGTGGAGGGTCACGTGGAGAGTCGAGATTAAGTGAGTTTTTAAGTGAAGAGATCGCTTCAGAAACGTTTTTAGAGAGACGTTGGAAACGTTTCTGCATAGCCGATGAAGAAGGAAGGTCTTTTGAAGAAGAAGAAGGAGGTTCTAGAAGACCTTCGGATCTGTCTTGTGACCTCATTAACACTTGCTCAACTGTGTCTTCTTCAATGCTGGTTCGTGATGACCAGCACTCTAATGCCGCCGCCATTTTTTTTCTCTCCTTCTCCTCGGAAAATGAGGAAAAAAAAAAGCGTCGATAATAGCGAAACGCTGAAATGTTGTTTGTTTTGAGAAGAGATAGAGTGTGTTTTAGTGAGTTGAGTGAGTATTTTTTAAAATTTGGGTTTTAGGGAATGGTGAAGTAATTTGTTGATGTTAATGTTAATTTAAAGGAGGGGCCATTGTAACGTTGTTTTTGTTTATGGGAGTGTGATTTGTTACGATGGTTTGTGTTGAGAATCATGATGGGTTGAGGGGGAGTGAAGGTAGGGCTGTGTACCTGTGTCAGTGGGACATTTGGTACGAATGATTGATTGATTAATCACATTCTAGGTTTTTCATCTTACTCGCTACTTCCCTTACTCTCACCTCATATCATAATGCAATATAGTGTGTCGCTAATGTTGGTATGTTTACGGGTATTGCCTCGTTTTTGATATAGATATCATTGAACATATACTTGTAAGTTATTTTAGGTAATGTGAATTTAGATATGTTATGCAGTATTGTTAGTTCTAATTACGTTATTAGGTGTAATAGGTCAATTACTCTGAAGTTTTAATTAGGTTTAAGAAGTTATGATTAATTCTTAGAATTAGACTTAACTAATATGTTAAGGTTCACTTAGGTTTTGTACAAACTATAAGTTTCAATTAAGTCGAATGAATTATATTCAGCCAAAACAAGTTAAAGATCGAAAGTGTACAGTAAAATTACTAGTAATGTTATCGCTTTCATGCAATCATACATATTGTACTATAAGTTTGGTTGAAGGATATTGTATGTGTGTTAGGCCCTCAATGATTAAGAATTAATAAATGCACTCTAGTGGTGAGAATATACTTGGGATTGAATATATTTGAGAGAAGCTCGAAATTCAAATATGTGAATATTAGGAATTAAATAATGGATGATCCGAAGTATAAATCGTGGAATTGTTGACTTAAGATTTTAGATTTTAACTATATTTTTTGCTCGAACAATGCTTTGGATCTGCTAGAATTATCAAGTATGATTTTCTTCGTTTAGTGTAAAATTAGATTACAAAGGTTGTTATGTGATAAGTTGTTCATTAAAAAAGCAAAACAAATATAAATAACTAGGGATAAAAATAAAAATGTCATAGGTTTTAGTGCAAGTGAATAAGCGATACAAATCAAATACTCATACCACATGATTACAAGACTTAATTATCTATTACTTTGAAGCACTAAACATTATTTGGATTGGTGGTAAAACTTTCACATTTATACCAAATGTCATGTGTTCGTTTCCTAATGGCTATGCATGCTTTATATTTACATTCATTGGTAAGCGCTACGTGGCGTAGTTTCTTTGACAACGACATCTTTTAATACATCGTATGATGATATACAAAGATTGCACGTGCAATGCAACTAGTGATTGTTACTTATGATCGATCTTATTGCACATGAAAGCAGTCACAATTACAAACAACTAACATTATAGATAAATTGCACAAAACGAGATAGTTCCATTCTACGTAATTTCAAAGTCAAAGAAAGGGTCACTTTCTTCATAACGACAAAGAAAAATATAACTTTATTGCATAACGTCAATCATTAACTTTCCTTTCAAATTTCTATTTGTGTTAATTGTCAATTTATTTCGATTCATTGTTTATGATTTCTTTGTAACTATCATTCGTTGAATAGTTAGGTAAAGATGTTACAATTAAATGTCATATGGTCACACCTAATAACATGTAATCTAACTTGAAAGATATTTGCTAGCTATTGTCATTAGTATTTGATCCAAACAAAGATGCTTGTAATTTTTATCAACATGTTGTAACTTTGAAGGTTTATAGAAACACTTGATTATTAATTGTAAATAATTTTTCAAATGTATTATGTGGTTAGTTATTTTCAAGACTTAAGGAAATTTAATCCTAATAACAACATTTTTTAGTTAATGCATAAGGAGCTATTAATGGACCAAGGGAATTGATGCCAAGGAGATTTAATCCAAGGTCTTGGGTTCTTATTTCTCCTCACATGAGATTTATCTGGGACATTTTCAAATTATTATTATGAGTTTATAACCATTTCATTTTATTCTCATCAATTCAATTCCCCTTTGTAACCATAAATATGAATTACTCGTATCAAATACTACATATTTTATGTTGCCATCATTTACATAGATAATAAACCAATCCTCACTTTGCACCTTTAAGTTTCTACTTTCTTCTTTATTTTGCCTTTTTTTTCCGCCACCTTTTTTAATGATTTGTTTAATTGAAAAAAATTCTACTCACTCGGTCTTTTTTCAGTTGTTACATTGAAATTTATGACACTATTCACATTGTAATTTTGACTCACTTTAGTGCTTAATACGTAACGAAAAACATAGTCATATAGAATCTTGTTTGATTCGACTCGATATATATTTTCCGAAAATATAACTTTTATTATTTTCTATTATACCAAACTCAAGATATTAATTTCATAAGTTGAGCTTTGGGGGATGCGAAAAAGTAAATGTAGCGAGTAAAAAAAGACCGAGGAGTATTTAGTTTATAAAAGATACTCCCCCAATTTTTATTTAATTGTTGCATTGGTTCATAGATCAAATTTTATGTAAAGTAAAAAATTTGTGGGGACCATTACTTTTTAAATGATTGAATTGAAAGAAAAACAGGGTATTAAAATGACAAAAAAAGTTGAAATAGAAAGAAAATTGTAAGAAGATGCAAAAATAAGGATAGAGTTGTAATATTTGTGTGGGGACCACATACCAAAAGAAGAAAATGTAACAAGTAATTTGAGATTTCTCTTCTAAATATATATAGCAAGTAAAAAAAAAACCGGAGGAAGTAAGTTCAATTCAACAAGTTGAACTACATAAGGTTAGTGAATAAAAAAATAATGAGCAAAATAAAATTATAAACACAAACGGTTCATCACTGCTTCAGGTCACAGAAAATTGATATTTGCATTTATAACATGTGTTTCAATTTTTCACAATATTAAGGCACACCATTTTATAATTTAAATCTAAGTTATGCACATTAAGACGAGCCAAACAAATACTTCTGCCAAATTAGACATAAAGCAAATTAAAATTGAAGTTAAGTGTAAATAATGTGGGAAGACTACAATATTTTTGTGTATCTTATTAACAACACATTAACAAAGGTTTCAAAAAGAGAGAAAAGTTTCAGATCACATGCAGTATCATTTCGACATTTCCCAAATTAGAACCACAAATTGAATCTCAACTATTAGGTCCTAAAAATTTCGAATTGATCCAAAACCCTAATTTTGTTTAATCGATCGCTTTTCTTACAAGCAATTACGACTATTTACGCCACCATATTCAGTTAATTTCTATCTCCATTACTAAATTCCAACACTGTTTTCATACAATTCTTTTCCACCTTCTATTCTTCCATAATTAATTTAAATTCGACATTTTTGTAATGAATTGCATCAATTAGCTCGAACTTCAAAGTTTCTGAGAAATTGCATCGTTAATGCTTTATTGTTTACATAATTGATTGATTGAAGCAGAGATTACAAATACGATGAACAGTGGTAGCGAAGAAGATGATACTGAATTTGAAGAGGTATTAATATATGTTAAATGTTGTATCATTAATTTTAATTATATATAATTTAGTTGTTTCATCTGTGTGAATAATCTATCTCTTAATCAAATTTTGAGACAGTAATTATGCTAATTAAACATGTAATTTATAATTTCATTTGGTGAATGAATGCAGTTGGAACGTTTTGATGATTTCACGCTTGCTTCCTCTTGGGAAAGGTATGCTTCTAAATACTAATATGTTGTTAGATCATATTGTAATGATAATGGTTTTAATTCTGAAATCAGACAACCAATTTCTAATTTAACCGGTAATTTGAATTGTTTGCATTAGGTTTATATCAGAAATCGAAGCGGTGTGTCGACGATGGATGGCGGATGGGCCTAAAAACTTGTTGGTATAAGAATCTTCCTTGAATGCTTGTTTATATTTGATAACATATTTTGATCATTCTATTCAATTTCCGTTGTTAGGGACTATAATATATATGATGGATGGCAACTTCATTACCCAAAGCATATACTTAATTGGTGTCAATTTCGAGTCACTATACCTTAGGTTTGTATGTCTAGGAATATTGTGTTTGTAGTCAGTCTAAATCGTTGAATGTTCTTGTAGGAGAAAGGTGCAGAACTTGTAGGAACCTCAAAAGACTTGTACAAGGTTAAAGGTGAACTTAAATATGATAAGAAAAGTTACTGTATGGAGTATTACTTTAAGGAGAAGCATAAAGGTATGATAACAATTTGGTCTCAATGTGCATTAGTATATCTGGCGTCTGAGTTTTCTCTAACTTATTTAATTGGTCTGTCTTTCTTCTAACAGACAAAATTGCTAATTGGGACTCTAATATGCACCATTTGCAGCTGGCTTTTGGTGTAACTGATTTTTTGGTAAGGTTTCCACTTGGAAAATTAGTTTTGTGTATAAGCGGCTAATAGTTCAAACGTAGTTAAACTAGTTTGTGTTTTTTAACAGATAATTGCGCCTCAAAGTGCTAGTGGTGTAGTGTTGGACTCACCAGAGGCCAGTAAACTTCTCAGTGCTGTTGCAATTGCTCTGTCTAACTGCTGCAGGTAATGGTTTAGTTTCTTGTTAAAATAAGTTCAAATCTACACTACCTCAATTGGTCACTTGCTATTTGCTAGTATGCATAAGTTCCTCGACTACCTTTATCATTTTGTTCCTTTTATAAGAAATTATCTGTAGGATATGTTTATGTTCCCTATGTTAATTTGTAAATCTGTGTACCACATAATTCAGTCAATGGCCAGCATTTGTCCCTGTTCATGATCCTTCCCGGAAAGCACGAATTGGTATTCAAAATATGGGAACTGTGTTCACAAGAAGATTTGAATCAGACTGTATCAGAAGTCAGGTTCCTGTGAAGCTCATGCATTTGGAAGGGCTGTATGAGTTGTTTGTGTCTAAATTTGTGAGTTCCTAATCTAGTACATAGTTTCCTTGAAGATATATTTTTGTGTATAAAACACGATTTCTCTAAATTGATGTCGAAATTTTTACTTACATTTCATTAGTTTTGGTTCAATTGATCATGTAAGGCCTTCTTCACAATGGACTCCTCAAAGCATCTGTACAAAGTTCAATTTACCATGAAACTCACCTACAAAACCATTCCATATGATGATGATGATGATGTATATATGCGTGAAGTTGAAGCTGAGAATGCAGATTCTAATGCGGGTGCCAAGGGTGACCTGCATCAAAGATCACATTGGGATGATGATTGTCCTTGGAGTGAATGGTATTCAGCTGAAGATCCTGTAAAAGGTAGGTTTGCATTATTTCTACATTTTTGAATTTACATGATATGTTGCAAGAAAAAGAAATGTTACCATTTTAAACCTAGTGGTCTCTCTATGGATGTGGTTCTCCTAGTATTTGATATCTGATTGTTGGGTCTGTAAGCTTCTCACATTATCAATCTTTGAGGCTTTTTTGGCCTTTTGCTTTTTGGCGTTTTGATGTCATGCATTTGGTGTTGGAATAATATGCTTTGATCAAAGGGATGAATAAGAGTTTTGTAGGATGCCTCTCATAAATTGATGAGAATACACTTCATTTCTTTTTGTTGTTCCTGTTTAGATGTTGGCAACAATTTAAATTAGAGAGAATCTTCTAAATTGTGCCCATTATATAAGAAACAGAATTTCTTTTGGTACCTTATATGTTTTGTCTCGATGAGTTCTTTAAGAATAACAACTACATATAATTTAACCCAATGCTTAAACAAAGATATCAATGGTCAAAGATGTATTTAAGCAAATGTGCACGCTCAAAACAGTAACAACAGCAACAACAAAAAAATAAAAATGAGGGAGTAACATTGATATTGTTTCTACAGTCTGCATTTTATTCAGGAAAGGTTACCTTATAAATATAAATATTTTAAGAATAATAATCAGAGTATTTTGTTAAGTACTTCCTTAACAACACCTATAAAGCACGAAAACTTCTAGGACCTAGAGTTTTGACGTTTCGGACACTCAGAAACACTTAAGAAACTCTTCGGAAACATTTCTGAAGCTTAAATAAAAATAAAAAAGTTTCTCATAGGAGGAAACTTCATGTGATGTTAAATAAAGCGTCTAGGAAACTTTGTGATTTGCTTATAACTATAAGCGTTTCCTAATGTCCCCAAGTTGAGTAACGGATCTATGATCCTCTTATGACCCGGCTCATGCGCCCAAGTTACCATTTTTTTTCCAGATTCCCCCCACAATCACGATAAAGGGTATTTCTTGCTCTTTCTATACCATGTTATTAGCTTTCTAGCCGATTTCAACAGTCTAAGGCTCTTTCCTTGATTAGAGAATCAACATGTAAAATTTTAGGCTAATCTTTTTTCAGGTCTTCGAAACCCCCAAAAAGTGTGACTTATAGCCTTCGTTTCCTGCTTTTGGAAAGCCTTTCGGGGCTCTGTCTCGTTTTTCCCCCAAATTTCACTAAGTTACTTCTGATAACCTTGGGATAACCCACGGTCAGTTTTAGCCTCAAAAACTTGTTATGTTTTCTCTTTAGAAGATTCTCGAAAAAAAGATACCCATCTCTTTTTTGTTATTGAGGGACCTGCTTATGACCTTTCGAACACCGAAAAGTTGTCTTAAGGACCTCTTTGATCCTAGGGAGTGTAGGGACACCATGTAAATTTTTTTGGCATTTCTTTTCCCCGAAAGTCTGGGACCTTAAAAAAATGTGAATTATAGTCTTTTATTTTAGCTTTCGGAAGGTTGTCCTTTGCCCCATCTTTTTTTTTGTAGTATTTATCCCACGTGTGTATCTCACGTATGTTAATGACCTTGGGATGTCTCACACTCGGTTTCAGCCTCTAAAACATATTATCCTCCCTCTTTAGACATTTTCCACTCTCTCGGAACTCTTTTTATGACCTTTCAAACCCCGAAAAGCTGCTTGGGGGCCCTCTTTTGACCGCAAGGACATGTTGTAAAATATTCTGTAAGTAATTATCCTATGGTTTCCTGATTTGCTTAAATTACTTGTGATCCAAAAAGCCCTAACATCTAGATTGTCACACTCTCATATATAGTCCCTTATTTTTTGAAAAAATAGATTACATTTGAGTAACTAATTTGACTTCAAATCCTTGCTAATTTACTTTATTTTGTTTTTTTTGTGTGAATTGCCTAGCTTTTGAGGAATAAGTATTTTGTTTGGTGAGCTAATCAAGGCAAATTGAGCTCAATTAGAAGTTTAATCGACGTAATATGTTTTTGTTGGCCCCACTAAAGGAAGAGATGGATTTCTTCATTAGGTAGTGAATATTAGCCTCTTAAAACGGAGATTTTTATTTATATATTTGTTTATTTATTTAACTTTATAGGGTACAGAGTGCTCTTGTAACAACCATTAGGTTATTTGTAACAATTTTTCTTTACAATCAGGTAAGTAATAGCATTGCTTCTGAGGTTGTGTATCATAAGCAGTTGTACTGATGAATTAAAATTTATGCAGGATTTGAATTAGTTACAATCTGGTCTGATAGGATAATTTTGAGCTCTCTTGAGATGGCTGAACTTGAAAACTATTCACCTCATGAAGCTGAAATGTGGCTTCTATGTCCAACTCTATTGGATTCACTGTAAGTATTAATTTTAATTGTCTCCGTTGTTTGTATCGTGTCTCTGCTATTTGCTGTAGAACTTTGTCACTGCTGCTTTCTGCATGGTTTTCTCATACTTGCGCGTGTTTTTGCATCTGGCTTGTTCATGCTTAAGACTTCTTTTCCTTTAGCATTGAACCCAACTTCTTTTTGCACAGGGCTGCACCCCTTTTTTTTTCGCAGACAAATATAAGATATTCATGTCTTTCATGGACTCTGCGTGTAGTTTTATATGTGTATTTACCTGAGCACCAGAAGCAAACCTGAGCACTGGAAGTAAGCATCTGAGTTTTAATATTGATTGAATTGCTGTCTAAGACTATAACATTCTAGACAAACACTCTAACAGAGGACAGTTTAACCTGCAACATGTCAGCTATGTTCATAAAACTTACCCAAATGTAGTATCATCTCAGATAGTTAAGGCGTCTGGTTTAGTAACCGTCTGTTGTGTACCTCTGTTCTGAACTTCTCTTTTGTCTCATTTTTTTTTCTTTTTTTATTAAAAGAAATTGCTATTTCACAGTTTTTAATCACTAATGTGACTGCATAATGTTTTCATCATTCATTCAGAATTGATGGTGAGAAAGTAAAGGGTGTTGGATTTGCTTCACAGCTATCTCTCTTGGTTGTTTCCTTAGAGATGTCATTTGAGGCTCAATTTTTGGAAGATTTTGTGTCAGGTTTGAAAGGTTTCAGTGTATGTCTTTTTATCCTGTTAGCTTCATTTTCATTGTTTGAGCTAGAGGCACAATGGGAGTTGAACTATCTTCTGTGTTGATTGACCTCTTGGATTTTTTCTTCTGGTAGTTGAAGCCAGTGCTGAAAAGATGAGGTCTTCAGCAGCCATTCCTCCGCCAACTGTTGTTGACCGTATACTCAAAGAACTCTTTCATGAGGGTACTCATTCTGATCATCGCGTATTTAATTTTGTTTAAGTCTATCCTGACTGGATGAATGCCTGCTGGACTGCAGTATCTCTTTGTTCTAGACTTCCTTCAGCTGATACACATTTCAAATGTTTAAATTGTTTAGAATGAAAAGAAAAAAATGGTGTAAGCGACACACTGCCCTTTGTATCTAAGGTAATATCTTAATGAAATTTGCTAGAGAAAGTGAAGAGGGGTATAAATCAGAATTGATGTTGTGATTTGATATTAGAGAGTCAGGTGATGTTCATTGCCTCATTTTGGGAGAAAAAGGTCAATCAAGAGCTACAATGTTGAGTGTTTGGCTGTAAATACAGTTGATCCTTTTGGTGAAGATGTTGATGTTAAAGTGTTTCCAGTGGTTTCTCTCTCTTGGTAGTGCCAAACTGGTCAAGGGAGTGTCTTAGGAGTCTTAGGTTTTTCCAGTTTCGGAGTGTAAGTGGAGTTAGGTCATCTCTCATAGTATTCATATGGTTGGGCTTGAATACTAGAGTAAGAAAGTTATGGACTTATATTAAGAAATGAGTTGTTTAAAATTTATTTAGAAGACCACTTTTGAATCTTTTTGTTTCTTCCATGTTTGTTTTGATTCTAGGTATGGGGATTAGGGTAGCATTTCCCTTACGGTATTTTGGAGTGTTAAAAATTACTTATGACCTTAATCTGCCACTAAGTTGAAGTTGCATTTTGGTCGATTTCTTGGTTGGCTGTCCTGCTATTGTTTTCAGCAGCTTTTATAATATGAGACTGGAGCTATGTGGTGATTGTGCTAAGGGGTTGTGGAAGATTTGCGAGGTGATTGCATTGTTATTCCTTTCACAATGGTGCAAACTGCAAAGGGTATATGCTATATGTCGTACTGTGCATCAAAACCTCAATGTGGGTTGTATATGTTTCTTTTTTTGTTGAATTTGTATAATGAATTCCTGATTTGGTTCATGCCATTTCCTTAGACTAGCTGTTAATTATTCTCCTTTTATTTAGTAGTCAAGGCTGTCAAGCCCATTGTGTTAGGGTCTATCTTCTTTAGGTCCATGGACTTCTCATCATCCTATGGAGTAAGAATCTACGAGTTATGTGGTGAGTTTGAAGTTGAGGCCTTTTGAGACTTACTAGGGCTGTAGTCTTGTAGACTTGAAAGAGTATGAGTAAAGTGAAGACAATAAGAATTTTGAAGATTTGTCGTTTTTGTATCTGTGTTGGTGCTAGGAGGAGAGACTCCTTTGAAGATTAAGTTGCTAAATAGATCAGATAGTTTTTAGGTGGAAGGCCTACAATAGGTTAAGAGATTGAAAAAAAATGAAAGCTAAGTGGGCTAAGTATGGGATATTGAGTGAAGGAAATTGTTGATTTGCTACAGGGACTTGTTGACAGATAATGTACTTGGTGATCCAGCTGTGCTGTTGCATCTCCGCTGGTGTATTGGCAATTTATCAATGGTTTACCTTGTATTTATTAAGAATGTTGGATAGCAATGGACTAATAGGTGGCAGAATTTTACAACTTAGAGGTACTTTTGAGTAAAGGAGATCATTAGATCCTACCAAATGTTCCTCATGGACTAGACTCCTATCTCTCTGTGATCAATTGTGGGGTTAAACACGTCAATGAAAATTGGTTCTATCTAAATTGGAATAGATTCCACCTTGACATTCTCGTTTTCTGATTTTTCTCTTCTCTAATCATCCTCATCCTAAAAATTTGCTCCCCCCTCCCCCCCAATCTCGATTCATCATCCATCCGTGTTCTCATATGGTTTGCCTTTCCTTTTTCTTCTTCTTCTCAACCATTGTGCTCTCTGACGTGATGCTTGGGACTAGGTGAGTGTGGCTAGTTCCACTCATGCTCTATATCAGGTAATATTAAATCTTCTTTCGCAAATGTGTGAGGATCACAGGTAATTGCCAATAACTAAGAGTGATTAAACTGTAATTAGGGTGAAAAAGGACGAATGATTAATATTAAGATAAAAGGAAGATTACAAAAGGTGGTGACTTTAGGCCACTAGTCTCCAACGTTCCAATTACAACTTTCTGAATGCCTTTCTCCCTAATGCTCTCCTCCTCTTATACTACTGTTTGCTACCACTAGAATATGGCCAAAATGCCTTAATTGCTTCACCTACTACTGCTGTCCTCTTGCTAGCTGTTTACAAAAGTGGCCACCTAAGCTAATGGTGCCAAAACTAGTTCATGGGTTTGTAGTTGCTGCTTCTCCTTCTGACTGTGGTCCCACCAAGATCACATTCTGCTTCCCCTTCCTCCTACTGTAGGTACGGATTGGTGGCCTTGTTGTGTGATTCGTTACAATATCCGCCCCCAAAAGACCCACCTTGTCCTCAAGGTGGAAGTCTGGAAACCTCAAGTTGATGGAGTCATAGTCTTCCCATGTGGCCTCAAACTCCGGTAAGTTCTGCCACTTGATCAGCACCCAACGTTCATCAATATCTGAATGGCTCCCCTTGATAGCGAGAACAATCTCAGGTTCAGCCACTAGTTCCTTCTCAGCCGTAATTTCAGGAGGTATCGTGGGTGAGCTGGGATGCTGTCCAATGGCTTTCTTCAACTGTGACACATGAAAAACAGGGTGCATCTTACATGATTCCGGCAGCTGAAGTTTGTAGGCCACCGCGCCCACTCGTTGGATCACTTCAAAAGGGCCATAAAACCTGGGGGCCAGTTTTTCAAAAGGCCTTCATGCTAGTGACTTCTGCCTATAGGGCTGTAACTTCAGGAAAACGAAATCCCCCACCTGATGCTCTTCTTCCGTCCTCTTCTCATCTGCATATTTTTGCATGATCTGTTGTGCCTTCACTAAGTTAGCCCTTAGTTCATCCAACATGGCATCCCTTTCCCTCAACTTCTCTTCGAGGCTATCAACTGGTGTTTGCCCTTTCCCAATGTGTAAAAGCTGTGGTGGCTCCCTCCCATATACCACCTTGAATGGAGACATTTGAGTTGAAGAATAGGTGGCAGTGTTATTGGAATATTCTGCCCAAGGCAGCCATTGAGCCCATGTAGTCGGTTGATCCCCTGCGAAGCACCTTAGGTAGGTCTCCAATCCTTTGTTCACCACTTTCGTTTGTCCGTCTGTTTGGGGGTGGTACGAGGTACTCCGTCGGAGTTTTGTGCCCTGAGCCTTAAAGAATTCCCGCCAAAAAATACTCAAGAATACTCGATCCCGATCTAATACGATGCTTTTACATACTTAGCCACGTCCTTCCTCATACCGGGCCAAAACCACTCCGCCACCATCCTTAGATAGGTTTTGGTCTCCCCCATATGACCTCCTTCAGGTGTATCATGGTAGGCGTGAAATAACTCCCCCTTGTACTTGGAATTTACCGAGATCACCATCCTCCCTTTAAAGAACAACCTCCCTTGATTCAGTGAGTAACCTGCCACCTCAGTACCCCCTTCCAAGAGTTCTCTTATCGTCTTGAGGGACTCATCAGCCCTCACTTCCTCTTCCATCCCTTGTATCTCGAGGTGGTGTGTAGTGGCCATAGCCTGCAGCTCCAAATTCCCTTCCCCCATTCGTGACAGGGCATCCGCCGCCTTGTTGGTCACGCCCGACTTGTATTGGATATCAAACTCGAACCCAATCAACTTCCGAATCCACCTCTGATATTCTACTCCGAGTTCTCGTTGTTGAGTAATAAATTTCAAACTTTGCTGATCGCTCCGAATGACAAACCGGCGCCCCAAAAGATAATGCCTCCATTTCTGAACGGCTAGGCAAACCGCCATTAGCTCTTTCTCATATATTGACTTGCTTCGGCCTCCCGGGCCTAGGGTCTTGCTGTAGAATGCTATGGGTCAGCCCTCCTGCATAAGCACTGCGGCAAGGCCGTACCCCAAGGCATCCGCCTCCACAACAAACACCTTGCAAAAGCCGGGCATGGCTAACACCGGGGCAATAGTCATGGCTGTTTTCAGCAGCTGGAAGGCATCAGTGGCCTCCTCTGTCCAATTAAAAGTTTCCTTCCTCAGTTGGGTTGTTAGTGGATAGGCTATGTGAGCATATTTGACAATGAATTTTCTATAATAACCCGTTAGGCCCAAGAACCCCCTCAGCTCCCTCAGGTTCTTAGGAATGGGCCAATCAAGCATGGCCTTAATCTTGCCTTGGTCCACAGCCACACCATGTGCAGAAATTACATGGCCCAAGTAGGCTATTTCTGTTTTTCCAAATTCACATTTTTTGGAACTTGCATATAGCTGATGTTGTTGTAACTGAGTCAATACTAACTTCAAATGCTGTACATGCTCACCCTCACTCTTGCTATACACTAGGATATCATCAAAAAAGACAAGAACAAATTTGCGTAAGTAAGGTCTAAATACCTCGTTCATGAGAGATTGGAAGGTCGTCGGGGCGTTTGTGAGCCCGAAAGGCATCACTAAGAACTCGTAGTGCCCTTCGTGGGTGCGGAAGGCTGTTTTGTGTGTATCATCGGGTTTGACCAAGATTTGATGGTAGCCGGCCTTGAGGTCCAATTTCGAGAAAACTGAGGCTCCATTTAGCTCGTCTAATAACTCTTCTATCACCGGGATAGGATACTTATCGGGGACGGTCTCCTTGTTGAGGGCCCGATAATCAACGCAAAATCGCCATGAGCCATCTTTCTTCTTCACAAGTAATACCGGGCTCGAGAACGGACTAGTCGAGGGTCGTATGATCCCTGCTTCTAACATTTCACGAATCATCTTCTCAATCTCATCCTTCTGAAATTGGGGGTAACATATGGTCTAACGCTAACCGGGTCACTCCCCTCTTTTAGTACTATGCTGTGCTCATGGCCTCGTGAGGGTGGCAGCCCCTTAGGAGCTTCGAACACCACTGAAAATTCAGTTAACACCTCCTGGATATAAGCTGGAACCTCCTCCTCCCTACTCTTTGCCACTGCCCCTTTTTCCTCCCTGCCTTCCATTCTGCACAGCTCCA
Source organism: Suaeda aralocaspica (assembly GCA_016808085.1). Taxonomy (NCBI): domain Eukaryota; kingdom Viridiplantae; phylum Streptophyta; class Magnoliopsida; order Caryophyllales; family Amaranthaceae; genus Suaeda; species Suaeda aralocaspica. The sequence continues at coordinate 2,542,074 of PYUH01000120.1, read as the reverse complement.
CCAACACTCCACCCTGCTCCTTCCTCAAGGTACGGATCATAGCCTTTAAAGTCACCCCAGTTTTTGCTAAGGATGAATCCCCGTGAATGGTTACCCGCTTCCCCTCATGCAAGAAGCTCATTCTCTGCAGTTTCCAATTTGTCATCACCGTTCCCAATTTTTCCAGCCATTGTACCCCTAAAATTATGTCCGAATTTCCCAATTGCAAGGGTAAGTAGTCCTCCACGATCTCTACTGAATCGCCCAAAGTCATCCGTACCCCTCTGCATAACCCCTTCCCCTTCACCGTCTCGCCATTCCCCAGAGACACCCCGGAAGTGCCCTCCCCAACTACTGGAATTCCTACCTTTTCCACCGCCGTCACTGATATGAAATTGTGGGTGGCTCCGGGATCAATCATAACCACCACCTCCACCCCATCAATGACCCCCTTTAATTTCATCGTTTTCGAGTTAGTGAATCCCACCAAAGAATTGATGGAAATCACAGCAGCCTCTAAGTCCTCCTCCGCCGGCGTCTCCATCATCGCCAACTCGCCCTCCTCGTCACTTTCCTCGTCCTCCACAAGTAGTACACTTAATTCCTTTGACTTGCACCGGTGCCCAACGCCCCACCTTTCGTCACACTTAAAGCAGAGCCCCTTGGCTTTCCTCTCCTGCAATTCTTTCTCCGTCACTCGTCTCACTTCACCGGAGAATCTGCTGCCAGGTGTAGCAGAGCGCGCGTTTGAGGGAGTTTGGTTTACTGACCCCGTGGAAGCTTGTGGGAGTGTTCTGTTTGTAGATGGTGGGTTTGGACTGATCGTTTGATTAGTGTGGGCTTGTCCATTAGTAGGCCCAAATAGAGTAGAGGAGGGTCCTTTACTAAAGTAAGAGAATGGGGCGGGCTTCTACCCAGCACCCCTTTGTGACCTATTAACCCGGTTCCTTTCTTCAATTCGGATCACAAGATCCATTACTTGTTCCAGAGTGATGGGATTTAACATCCTAATTTCAGCCTTAATCTCATCTTTTAATCCGTTTACAAATTGTCCTTTCATAATGCTCTCTGGGATATCCTCCAATGGCGAGGCCTTTTCGATGAAGTTCCTCCGGTAATCAGCCACCGTGGTAGTGTGGGACACGGCAAGCCACTGTTCGTGCAGCGTTCCTGAATTTATGGGACGGAATTGGATTAACACGCGTTCTCGGAGGTCTTCCCAGTCTAGCACTGGCCGCCGGCGATGCTCCCATTGATACCACCTCAACGCGTCACCCTCCATCGACACCACCGCAGCTTGAAGCTTCTCAAACCCTAAGAGTTGATAAAACTGGAAATATTGCTCCCCCCTCAAAATCCACCCATCTGGGTCAGACCCATCGAATACGGGCATCTCTAACTTCCTATATTTCCAGTTGCCTCGCCCTTCTCTTTCGACCCCGGCCCCGTTTAGCCTCTCACGGTTGCCGGACTGCTGCCCTTCTTCGAGGCGCCACCTCTCTTCATTAGTTCGCTGCCCTTTTATGGACTCCACCATGACTTTCATCTCCTCGAAGAACCTCTCTTGGTTGCTCTTTAATTCAGCCACCTGGGTGTCCTGCATCTCCCGGTTTCGTTTCACCCGCTCTTCAAGTCAGAGGTTGGCCTCCTCCTGATTCTTCGTCATCTTTTCCTCCAACGTTTTCCTCCATTCTTCCATGCTGTTCGCCACTACTCTCGCCATCATCTGAGGAGTGGACGCCTCCAGACTACTGACTTGGTTGCTCAACTCTTCAAGGTGCGTTTCAACATTCTCCACACGCTGAGTGTTGTTTGACACCGGCGGCATGTTTGCTCTGATACCAAGTGTGAGGATCACAGGTAGTTGCCAATAACTAAGAGTGATTAAACTGTAATTAGGGTGAAAAAGGACGAATGATTAATATTAAGATAAAAGGAAGATTACAAAAGGTGGTGACTTTAGGCCACTAGTCTCCAACGTTCCAATTACAACTTTCTGAATGCCTTTCTCCCTAATGCTCTCCTCCTCTTATACTACTGTTTGCTACCACTAGAATATGGCCAAAATGCCTTAATTGCTTCACCTACTACTGCTGTCCTCTTGCTAGCTGTTTACAAAAGTGGCCACCTAAGCTAATGGTGCCAAAACTAGTTCATGGGTTTGTAGTTGCTGCTTCTCCTTCTGACTGTGGTCCCACCAAGATCACATTCTGCTTCCCCTTCCTCCTACTGTAGGTACGGATTGGTGGCCTTGTTGTGTGATTCGTTACAAAATCGTATAGGATAAAGCCACATTACATCAACATAATACTCCTCAAGGTTAGGTTCTCCCTCATAAGTGCAAACTTCTTATGCTTAACAATGAAAACTCTCCATCATGGTTTTACACTATATTTGTGTAAAGAAAGTTGATTTTATTCACAATCCATCACGGTAGAGTACTTTGTCTATTGGTGGATGTGCTGTATGAACGAGAGGGAGTTTCATTGGGAAGTTGGTATAACACTCATTTTATCTTTATTGTATCGATAACATATAGCTATGGAAACTGTGACAATTTTTTGTAGCTGAACTTGTAGCTGATGCAGTAAGAAAATTACAACTACTACGATTAAAGCCCTGGTTTAACTTTGTTAGGATTTATTTTAAATATATTTAGTCTGGCCTATTAGGTTTAATTTGGATTTGAATTTTTTGTAATTATCCACTGTTGGTAATTCATGTACTTACTCTGCAGAAGTTGAAGCATTGGACTTTTCTAAAGGAGAAAATAAAGCCTCTCAAGCTGTGAAAGGCGCACCTTCAAATTCATTATTTGCACAATTTTGCCAACACTCTCTGTGGCTTAGCAATTGCAATATACGTGGTAATTATGACCAGAATCTAGTGTTTTTATGTTCATAATTATATGTCATGTCTTTTTTGTAAATTTTATTTACTGTTCTCAAGAAAGAGGAAACATGAGAAAAACACATGAAGAAGTGGAAAAGAGTTTGCACTTGTTCTTTTCATATTTTTACTTCCTGAAACCTTTTCCTTTCCCTCATTTTCTCTGTTCAGCTATTGCCGTGCTCTGGATTGAGTTTGTTCGAGAAGTTCGTTGGTGCTGGGAAGAGTTGCAGCCATTACCAAAAATACCAGTTGATGACACTATTGATCTTTCCTCTTGCTTGATTCATCAGAAATTGCAGATGGTATGCATTAACGAGATCAGAACTTTAGAATTTTGAAAGGGAACCCTTGTATGCATCTATATTAATGTAACTTTTTTGCTACTTTTTTTACCAAACTTATATATTCATTATACACGTGTTTCCTATAACCCAGCTTGCAATGTGTATTGAAAAGAAGCGTGAAGCAAATGCAGAGTTTTTTGATGCTACTGAAGGCAAAGATGGTGTGTCTGGACACAGTGAGGTAGTTCTTTTGTTTCTTTGCACATCTTGAATTTTCTTGTTTATGATCTTTCTTTGTTAACACATTTGTTCAATGAAACTGCAGGAAGATGTTTTGTCAAAGCCAGATCCTGTTGAACATTTGAAAGAGAAAACTCAGAGGTTAGCAAGATAAGTTTATTATAATTGTTTTTTGGGTCAATTTTTATATTTATTGGCTTTTTAAATGCAAGCAACTTGTTTGTATGTCATTTTTTAATTTATCCCTGTGAAATTCATGTTGAGCCAACCCCAATTATTTTGGGACCAAGGCTTTGTTGTTGTCTCTGTTTACCTTTTTTAAGAGAGAAGTCCATTTTGGGGAAAAGATCTCGTTGAACATTTGAGAGTCTGAGAGGCTAAACGAGTAAATTCTGCCTTCTATATATCTCTAATGCATCTGTTTCGTCAAGAGGCAACCTCTGTTATGGTTATGTACTCAGATATATGTGTTCTTAGTTTTGCGTTGGTATATAAAAGACAAACTTGGTATTGTATTGGTATTATGTATTGGCCAAGTAAAAGTAAATTGGTGTTTCCCGCAATTCAGAATATGAAATCCTTCATACTACGTATATTACGGAGTAGTTAGCTAAATGGATAGGTAATGAATAATGGGTGGGATGCCACATATTAGATTATCCATGCTCACATGAACATCAAAATTTTTATGCTGCGCCCACTATAGTCATATACGAGCTCTATATTTCCTAATCTTATGGCTTATGAAGAGTAAAGATACAGAATAGCAGTCTGTGGGTTTGTCACAAAAAGCAACAATAGGCCTGTGCGACTATCGTTGAAGCCATATAGACTGATTAAGAACAAACCATAGTAGTCAGGTTCATTTAACCAGCTCACCACATAGGGCATGTTCAGTTCTTTGTAAACTGATAACACATGCTTTACTATAAATTTTGCTCCTTCCATTCTCAAAATAGTTTACACATCCATTTTCTTGTCTCAAATTGGTTGCACTTTTCTATGTTAAGCAAGGAGACCAAGGACCTACCATTATTTAGTACAACTCTCCTTACTGTTTGGCCAACTACTTCTCTTCTTACCATTGTTAGGTACATCTCTCCTTACTGCTCAGCCTTCTGCTTCTATCATCGGTTCTTTTTTCAGTAACATTTGAATGATTTAATAACCAAACACTGAAACACCAATTTATGTCCTAAAACTATGTGTGATGACTTCAGTGTAGAATGTTTAATGATGGGGTAAAAAACATTTATCTCAACCCTTTGGCCAACCTTTTCTCTTCGCTACTAATTTAATGCGAAATTATCCCAATAATTTCTATTAGGTCAACCTGTTTATTAATATAACATTTGATATCCAAACACCAACTTATCTCTAAAAAGGCGAATACTATGTTCATGAAAAGTGTGTTATCTGTTTTTGGATAGAGTAGTATTTTGCTCATTTGAACTGTATAACCCTTGGGATGCAGCACAAAAGGGAATCATGGTTTGGTTGACACTCAAGAAGCACATAATGACCTTCATGTCATTGAAGGGGCTTCCGATCGCCTTAGAAGAGGTTCAGCTGGAGTTGCAGGATCAATGATGCTGTTGAGTTCATGTCAGAGAATGCATGCTCCATTTACTCAGGTCTGACTTTTCTTTGAGCTTGTGTTTATTTTGTCTATATCCTTTTCATTTTTTTTCCCTGTCATCTTTATCATGTCAAGTCGTTCAAAATATTAATCCTTTTTATGAATTGCTGATAGGATGCACCACTAATGACAGAAGATATGCATGAGGAGCGGCTACATGCTGTTGCAGCATTTAGTAACTCATCCGTAAGTTTTTTTTCTTGAGGTTGCAATCAAACATTCTGGTTTTTAGTGGGAGCTTTAAATGAATGGATCACATGGTGTTTGATGCGAATGGCAACGGTTTGAAATCTTTTCGATGCGGATTATTGAAGCTAAAGCTAATGGAAGAGATCAACATGACACACATGCTAGGAGTCATGAAGTAAGACCAACCTATTATGGGTGGACAATTAAAGCTACAATTGATGGATAAGTCATAACTCATAAGCTCCTCTCATATTTTTTTTGCTGTGTGTTGATAGGATTGGGCCTGGGGGGTTTGGGTAGATGCTATACTGCTATTGCTCTGCTTTTATTGCAAAAGATGGTATATCTGCTTGAAACTTTGCAAAGACAATTGATTGCCACAGCTCTCCAAGAGAATAATTTGTTATATTATGTCAAAGGTGCAAGGATCCAATGAATCAATATAGGTTCCCAGTGCTCCTCACTTTTTCTTTGAGAAAAAATATGGGTAGAGTGGTAAATGATCTCTGAAAGTTCATTATTGATAGACTAAACTACAATCCTCTAATATCGTTTGTTGTGTAAATATTATCTTTTTAACCCTGTATTCTTAACAGTTAACAGAATTATGGATGGTAAAATGCTAAGGCAAATGAAACTAACTATATTAAAGCTTTAGAGATGACTGACGGGGCAGAGAAGGAAAACATTAGAATGTTTGGTTGGGAGATGGGCTGAATGTAGTATACAGAAAAGCGGAGTAAGAAAGTATTGTATGGGAGAGAACCAACGACTTGAGAAGGTCGGCTAGACTGTATAGGAAGTTGATCCCCTTGATTGTCATACAAACATATATTTCATGCTATCACTAGTTTAGTTCCATCATTCTTAATCTTTATTTTCTGTTATATCCTTCTCTATTAGTTATAACTCTATTAATCTATATCAGAGCACAAGTAATGTTTGTATGAGAGCAGCGGGTATGTTCAGATTATGTTTTATGGTGCGAAGTAATATGTTTATTATACCCTCTTAGAGTATCCCTGCCTCATTGACATTTTATTAGATTAGAAAGTAGTAATTTTTAACTGGCAATGATATGTGATTTTGTTGCAGAGCTTCTTGGCCCAGTTAGAGAGGGAGATCTTATTGTCTGGTAATGAGCTTTTTCCTTTCTTATAAATTATATTGGTTTCTTCCTAGTTGCCCTTTGTATTGCTATCTCATATATGCATATATTCATGTTGTTGTAATCTTAGTTTCATTGGTTAATCAAATTATTTCTTGCACAAGTTCATTAGTGAACATAAAATTTCACTTTGTTAAATTTTATGGCCCATGGGCCATGGCCATAAATTGTGGTAATGGGAATGGATAAATTTGTGTCAAAATCTATTATTATTCCCTTGTTACTTTGTTAGTGTTAGTTTTGTGGTAATGTCTATTTTTCTTCATAAATTTTCATTCCCACCTAACAACTTTTCCCCCAAGTAGTAATGGATGGTGATGAAAAATATGAAGAACACACTGGCTTTGAGGATGAATCTCTATCCCCATGGAGACTTATGATGTTGATTTTCATCCTTTGCAGGATTACAAATTTTGATTTTCCTTCCTAGATTATAACTCATGACTAACTCCGTAAGGGTTTCACCTTGTTATCTAGGGCTCATTGATTTTTTCTTTTATTTTTTTTACTCTAAGTTTGATGATCATTTGGTTTATCGATGGGTTTTAGCATGTTTTGGCATCAAGTACTCAAGGATCATCAGGAAACCTATTAATATTAGTTGATGATTCTTGGCTTGTTTTGGCTTCAAGGTTTACCTATTTATATCTTGGAAGAATTTTGATGATTTTAAAATTGTTTTTGGTATCAAGGTTTGTTAGTTTATTTATGATAGTCTTATATAAATTGATGATTCTTAACATGGTTTTGCTTAAGGTACATTTGTGAAACCAACCTTTTTGCTTGTAAAATTTGACCTCTAAAAAACTTAGGTCCATTAACGAAACTTTGCATAATTTTGGCTCCAAGATTCATTAATGAACCTAAATATTTTGGTGGTAAAATTTTTTAGTTCCATTGATGAACCTCAAGGATTAAGGCTTTGATTGATTGATGTACCTCAAGGACACAAGAATGTCCGGCTGAATGTGTCTGGTTTAAGAGTATCATCGTTTAAGATTATATTATCACTTATATTTAGCTGTTCACACATGAGCCATATGTATATTTGCATGTCTCCCTCCTCTCTCACATATACTTATTGATGTGCATGCATTCACACAAATTATTACAATGTTTACGTAGAGACATACATACATTTGTAACTTTATAAGCTAAATACTTTGTGTGCTTAAACAAGCGAGTCTCTTTCTAGTTCCACATAGTGTCTTATGCTTTTAGTTATTTTATTCGTGTTTATATCTCATTGCTGTCCACTATCTGCCGTTGTGCCATTGTTGATCACATGATAACTTTATTTTGTAAGCAGACATGTCAGCTTTTAAGGCAGCAAATCCAGAAGCTGTTTTTGAGGACTTTATTCGGTGGCATTCACCAGGAGATTGGGTAAATGATGGTAGTGGGGGAAGCTCCTTGTCAGGAACTCAGTTGAGTGGTGATTGGCCTCCAAAGGGGCGACTTTCAACAAGAATGTCCGAGCAGGGAAATTTTTGGCGGAAACTTTGGAATGGTGCACCTTCTTTGCCAGTTTATGAACAGAAACCACTTTTAGACCCAAATCGGGAAGGTGAAAAGGTAATATTTGATTTTGATATTCGTTTGTTTGTTTTTGTTTGCAAGTCACTTTCTTGGTGAGATAGTATATGTGTGCCGTGAGTCTGTGACCATGAAGGCTTATCGGTTGCTTGGAAAGGAGGAAATGGAGATAAAGGGTGGGAAGGAAAAGGAAAGGGAACAAGTTCACTTATTTGGATAAAGATTTGGCTGAAGCAAGAGTTGGAGGGGGGGGGGGGGGGGGGGGGGCTACCCGACGGGTTGAGCGCGGGATGTTTTACCCCTTGGGAGGTAGGGGGAGGGGGGCGACGGGGGCCTGCTCGGGGTGGGTGTGCTCCGGACGTAAGCCGCTGACGTGGGGGGCGGAGGCCGGGGGGTGCGGTCGCGGTCTTTAATGCTGCCCTGGCTCTGGACGGTTGGAGTCGGCGAGGGGGGAGAAGAGTCGAGCCCCCCGTTTGAGTTACACCTATCCCGGGGGGGAGGGGGGGAGTGTTAAGGCTTTTTTCTCCGGTGTCAGGGTGGATGGGAGGTCGGGGGGACGGGTTTTTGCCTGAGGTTGGGGGGGTAGGGGGATCGTCGCGAAGGGACGTGGTGGGCGACGCTAGTGGGGTGCGGGAGGGTGGATAGTGTTGTTTCTGGTCTGTGTGTTTGTGTTTTTGAGAGCGACCATATTCACTCTCTTTTTACCAACTCAAAATTAAAGAGATTCAGATGGAACCTTCTCTTTTCTTTTCTGTTTCCTTCTATCTTGCTACCCGAACAAACCGTCAAGGTTTCCATTTTGAGGCATAGGGAGATTAATATGGAGTTCCACTACAAGTTCTTATTGCCAATATCAGATTATGAATTGTGGAAGTATATACAAAATGCTTTCAAGCTTTTAAGATACTTTATTCGATTAAATAATTTTGTTGGCATTTGTAGATTCTTCATTACTTGGAGACGTTACGACCACATCAATTACTTGAGCAGATGGTTTGTACAGCATTTGCAGCATCAGCTGATACGTTAAACCAGTCGAGCTTCGGTGACTTGGTTCAGATGAAGAGCAAGCTTGATCAATTATATGCTACAATGGCCTCTATGTTGAGGCCTCTACAAGGTCCTTGAAAAATGAAGTCTTTTCTTTTTTTACTTTGTTAGCCAAGGCCATTACTGAATCTCTTGGCTTGCAGTGAATCAACTTTCTCAGGAAAGCGAGATTTTTGATGACCTTAAACGGCTGTGCATTATATTCGGACATGTGGAGAGATTGACAGTTCTGGCAGTGTCTCTTCATCGGAAGTTCATCCTTGCACCACGGCTTTGCCATGTATTTTTTAGTGATTTCTTTAACTTTTACCTTCCCAGAATGGGCAATATTGGAGCTGAAGTTGAATTTCAGAAGGTAGATGTTCGCTACTGCTTGCATACTTTCTGAAACTCTTGCACTTAAAGCACCTTTTGTTCAGTCATACCTTTGTCTGCCATATGAATATACATTAAAGCACCTTTTGTTCAGTCATACCTTTGTCTGCCATATGAATATACAAAATTTTGGTGTATATATATGCATTACCATGTTTATTAATTGGGATGATAAATGTAAATTAAATTATTCTTTACTTAATCTATGTCCTTGTAGGTGGTTCCGACACGTTCAGTAGTAATTTTTATATAGATTATTGTGGTATAAACTTAATCTATAAATATGGTCTAATGCTGTACCTTTTTCCAGGAGTTTGATCAGAAACAGCAAGTAAGAATTGATGAAAGAAATGTTGTGGCAGATCTATTTCCTCCGCCTAGCACAACCCAATCATGGAGAAAAGTTTTAAGCATGGGGAATCTTCTTAATGGCCATGAACCTGTGCTTAGAGAAATTATCTTTACAATGTGTGATGATATTAGGGCCGATCATTATGCTACCCATAATCCTCTAGGTCCAACGCAAGACACCGAGACTTACCGTATGTACATTGAAGGAACCTCAAATGAGTTGGGCGTTGCTCTCTCTGTTGTGTCATGTGATTGATTCTTTCTACAAGCTTTTAGTGCTTCCGTAGAACAATTGACATTCCCTTGATTTATCTGTTCTCGTCCCTTTGAGGTGAAATTGTGAAGTTAATTCTGTAGAGCTAGTGTGTAACTAATTTTCTGAATGTAATAATTAATATGATTAGTAAACATTTGTTCAGTTTTGATGATATGCAAGTCTTTGATTTGAGGATGATAAAGTCCAAATGTATGGGTAATGATTGGACAGAGCCTTCATTCCTGTCAACTTCTGACCGTAATCGTGAAGGTAAGTTGTACCTTCTACATAATCTTGCAAACACGCATTACGGAGCATATTCATAACATAACAAGTTCTTGAGTTTTCTCTTTGGCACTTGTCTTAAAAAAAAATTCTAACAAACTGCAGCAATAATACTTGCGGTTGTTCCAAGCTGTATCATGAGCAACTTAAATGATGATTTGAAAAATTGATTTTCACCCCTAAAAGATGTTATCATCCCGCTATTGCTAATTTACGACCAAGGAAAAACAGCAATTTAAGGGACCTTCTAAAAACTAGCTATCCTCCCTCCTTAAGCCTTTTCATCCCAAATTACCTGGTCTGGATTCATTTTTGAATAATAGGGGCACCCCGGATGATTTTTCCCAACTTTTATTTCACGATTCTGAAAACTCAAAAAATAGTGGATTATATCCTTTGATTGAGGCCTCTAAATGGACTTTTCCAAGACTCGAACAATTTTCGCCCTATTTTTTCACCACGTGCTATGGACCACCACAAGACCATCCACGATCGGTTTCAGCCCCAAAAAAACCGTTATCATCCTTCTATTGAGGATTTAAGAACAAGGAAAAAACACCTATTTCAATTACCTTATAAAAACCTGTTATTTTCCCTCTTTATCCCTTTTTCCCCAAATCGCCTGGTTTGGGTTCATATATTAACCACACAAGCATCCCTGAAGGTTTTTCCGAACTTTTTCCCGGGACCGCAAAAACTAAAAAAAATATTGGATTATAGCCTTTAAATGAGAACTCCCGACGAGCTTTCCCTAGATTCTAACAATTTTCACCCTGTTTTATCACCGCGTGCTATGGACCACCACAGGATCCCCCACGATTGCTTTCGCCACCCCAAAAATCTATTATCATCCCTTTATTATGGATTTCCGAACAAGGGAAAAACAACTATTTTAAGGACCGTATAAAACTTGTTATCTTCCCCCTTTAGGTCTTTTCACCTGAAATAAACTGGTCCTCGTTCATATTTTAACCATACATGCACCCCAAATGATTATAGCCTTCGATTGAGGCCTCCCAAGGGGCTTTCCCAGGACCTTGATAATTTTCGCCTTGGTTTTTCACCGTGTGCTACGGACCACCACAGGACCCCCACGATTGATTTTGGCCCCCAAAACCTGTTATCATCCATCTAGTGAGGATTTCCGTACAAGGGAAAAACAGTTATTTCAAGTACCTTATAAAACTTGTTATCATCCTTCTTTAGGCCTTTTCACCCTAAGTCCACTGGTCTGAGTTCATATTTTAACCATATGGGCACCCCGAACGGTTTTTTCCCAACTTTTTTCCGGGGCCCCGAAAACTCAAAAAATAGTAGACTATAACCTTAGATTGAGGCCTCTCAAGGAGCTTTATCGGGACCCGGACAATTTATGCCCCGTTTTTTTTTCACTGCATGCTATGGAACCTCACGGGACCCCCCACGATTAGTTTTGGTTACCAAAAACATGTTATCGAACCTAATGTGAATTTTCGAATAAGGGGAAAACAACAATTTCAGGGACTTTATAAAAGCCTATTGTCATCTCTCTTCAGGTCTTTTTACCCAAAATCAATTGGCTGGAGTTCATTTTATAACCATATGGGCACCCCGGAGGGTTATTCCAAACCTTTTTTTCGGGACCCCGAAAATTCAAAAAACAAAGGATTATGCCTTCGATTGAGGCCTCCTAAGGGATTTCCCGGGACCAGAGCAATTTTTGTCATGTTTTTTCATCGCATGCTATGGCGGGAACTCCCACGATCGTTTTCAGCCCCCAAAAACTTGCTATTATTCCTTTATTGAGGGTTTTTGAACAAGGGAAAAAAAACTATCTCAAGGACCTTATAAAAACCTGTTATCATCCATCTTTAGGCCTTTTCACCCTAAATCGCCTGGTCTTGGTTCATATTTTGACCACACGGGCACCTCGGATAATTTTTCCCAATTTTTTCCGGGGTCCTGGAAACAAAAAAAAAGTGGATTAGCCTTCGATTGAGGCCTCTCGAGGGGCTTTCGCGGGACCCTGACTTTTTTTTCCTCTTTTTTCACTGCATGCCATGGACCACCATAGGAACCCCCCCCCCCCAGATCGGGTTCAGCCTCAAAAAACCTGCTATGATCCCTCTATTGAGGATTTTCGAACAACGGAAAAACATTTATTTCAAAGACTTTATAAAATTATGTTATCGTCTCTCTTTAGACATTTTCACCTTTAATCGCCAAGTATGGGTTATATTTTAACCATATGGGCACACATGATGGTTTTTCATAATATTTTTCTGGGACCTCGGAAACTCAAAAAACAATGGATTATAACCTTGGATTGAGGACTTCTAAGGGGCTATCCCGAGACCCGGACAATTTTTGGCCTGTTTTTTCACTGTAGTCTATGGACCACCACAGGACCCCCCATGATCGATTTCGCCCCCCAAAAACCTATTATCATCCCTATATTATGGATTTNTTCTTGCCCTTGCTACTAGTTAGTAGGACCGAGATAGGTTTATTATTTGATAGGTTGGCGACGCTCTATCAATTTATGAATCAGGGAAAAACAACTATATCTTGGACCTTATAATAAAAACCTGTTATCGTCCCTCTTTAGGTCTTTTCACCCCAAATCGTCTGGTTTGGATTCATGTTTTAACTTATACGGGCACTCTAGATTGTTCTTCCCAACTTTTTTTTCTAGACCTCAAAAACTCAAAAAACAGTAGATTATAACCTTTAATTGAGGCCTCCCTAAAGGCTTTCTATGGACCCGGGCATTAGTTTCCCTATTTCTTCACTGCGTGCTATGGACCACCATAGGACCCCCCACAATTGTTTCGGCCCCCAAAACCTATTATCATCCTTCTATTGAAGATTTCGAACAAGGGAAAAACACTTAATTTTAAGAACTTAAAAAAAACATGTTATGGTCCCTATTTAGACCTTTTCACCCCAAATCGCCAGGACTGGGTTTATATTTTAACTGTACGGACACCCATGATGGTTTTATCCAACATTTTTTTCGGTAATTCAAAGAATAGTGGATTATAGCTTTCGAGTGAGGACTCCCAAGGGGCTTCCAAGAACTGGACTATTCTCGACCTATTTTTAAACTAACCGCATAAAATGGGGAACCACATGACCACCCACGATCGATTTCGGGCCCTCAAAAACCTAATATCATCCCTCTATTGAGAATTTTTGGACATGGGAAAACAAGTTTTTACAAAGTTCTTGAATTTCTAGGACTCAGGAACCTAAAAAAAATAGTGGATTATAGCCTTCGTTTGAGGCATCCGAAGGGGTCACATTGGAATCCACCTTATTTCCGCCTTGTTTTTTACCATTTGCTATGGGCTACCACATGACTCCCCACGATCGGTTTCAACCCCTAAAACCATGTTCTCATCCCTCTTGTGACATTTTTTGAAGTTGGGAATAATAACTATTTTCGGGACACTCTATAAACTTGTTATCGTCCCTCTTATAATGATCTTTTTATCCCTAATCACCAAAAAAATTCGAGGTATTCGTGTCTTCCTATACCTGGTAATTATAAATAACTTTTTATATTATAATTAAAGTCATATAAAATATCTAGTACTTTTTATACGGTACATAATTTTCAAACACATTTGTTAAGAAAATTTTATTGTGTATCACTAAATTTAACCAATTTTTAGTTTTATCCCTTTTGTTTAAGATAAAATATAGTCATATGTGATCTTGTTAGGTTCGCCTCATCGTGTAGATTATTAATATCTAATTTGTATATCATCTCATTAAATTCTTTACATATAAATTTATCTTTACAACATTAGTTTATATCCTATTAGTTTATATCTATAACATCATTGGCTAAATTTGCTTATGTGGCACATAATAATTTTGTTTTTAATATGATTGGTCTGATTCATCAACATAGCATGAGAATTATATAAATCAAAAAGAAATTTATTAATTGAAACATGATTGTTTTAGAAAGTATAAAATCATTGGTGGTGTTCTCAATGCTCTCCAATTATTCTACTTTAAATTTATGTATTAATTCAAGACAGTTAGATTAGAATAAGAAAATATGACTTAATAATATTAGTACGGAGTATTATTAATAGAATTAAATACGACACATTTTTTTTCTTTTTTTGCATTAGATACAAATGATGTAAAAGAGATTTGATCCCTTATCTTAAATACAAGTGCGTAACCGCTGAAAACTTCAACCAATAATTAAGTTATTAAGCATCCATAAAACATATGTATTATGCTCAAAGTATAACCTTGTAATCTCACATATTTTGATGTCTTCAAACTTGATTTTCAAGATACTAATTTTGTTAGTGATATAGTGAATTAGTGATAAGTGATATGATTCTGATTTTAAACGCCAACAAGTTCTCTCATTATAGGCACAAAGCTACAACGCCCAATCACCATCCTAAGTTATCAACTTTTCTTTCTATGTTCCACGTTAGTCCTCTTTATACCAAATCAACTTATTACTCCGTATAGATTTATTGTCACTGTTACTTGATTTAGTAGCTTTTGGCCAAAAAGTGAATGAATGTAGTAATGCTATTCTTTTCGTTCTTTCATTAGAATTACTACTGTATCTAGTTTCTAAACTTTGTTTGCGAATCTCAGCCTTGATTTTACAACATTAACTTATAAAAACCTATCAACCATTCGTTGTCCAATTTTGCCTAACATGTCCTTAAATTATTTGGAGAAAAGGTAAATTTTGCCAAATATGCCTTAAGGAAATTCGGAAAAAAAAAAAAACATTATTAATTGTAGAATAACTAATATGAAGTACTCCGTATGTAATATCCAAGGTACCATACATAAATATATATCTCATTTATTTGAGGCTTATATATGAATTGAATTAAAAATTAGCTAGCTAGTAGGCTTATTCATAATTAATTAACCGTATACTTAATTATGTTTGGTAGGACAAGTAGTTAAGTTGTTTTTTGATCAATGTTAAACTAAAAAAATTAGTGGTTTATCGTACGATATAACATTCTAATCAGCATAAAATTTACATTATGTTTTGGAAGTTTTCTATTTTGCTTTTAAAATGTAATAGGGGTATACGAGCATACTGTGCTTTGTTAAGTAATTGTAAATTCCTCTTAAACCCCAAAATCAAGACAATGAATGAGATCAATGTAAAACCAATCATCTCAAAACAATTTATTATTATTTTTTAGAAAAAAAATTTGTATTTAGAGCAAAGTTGATTTATTTATTATCTTTACCTTGAATGCCTTTTAAACAATGTTGTTTTGAACTCATTGTTCATTACGAAATTACGATGGTTTATGATTCATGTTTTATATTCAATTTAATTTGATTCTGCTCAAATAAAACATAGCTTTAAGTTCTTAATCCTAATTTCATTAGATATAGACATGTAGTCTCATTTCTAACTCAACTTGTTAGTTTTTTAATGATTTATGGAGAGTAATATACTCTCTGTGTACCAATTTGGTTGCTACATAGAGAAATGGAATAAAGTTTTATGCATGTCATTTTTAATGTGGGAGCCATATGTTTATTTATGTGTTAAAAAAGTAAAGTGAGATTAAATCTTAGTTGAGTAGTAGTTAGAAGAATAAATTAAGATTAAGTAGATG
The DNA here is from genome assembly GCA_016808085.1 of Suaeda aralocaspica. Taxonomy (NCBI): domain Eukaryota; kingdom Viridiplantae; phylum Streptophyta; class Magnoliopsida; order Caryophyllales; family Amaranthaceae; genus Suaeda; species Suaeda aralocaspica. The sequence goes on along the minus strand of PYUH01000120.1, from coordinate 2,526,215 downwards.
TAAAATGACAAAAATGAGGACAATAAGGTTAAGATATATATGGATCATACTAATTAATGTAGCAAATAATTTGGAATTTCCATTTAAATGAAATGTAACAAGTAATAAAGACGAAGGGAGTATTTAGGTGGATATTTGTGTGATATAACTGAAACATCAAATCAAATCAAATCAAAATTAAAGTGTAAAATAACTCACAAGTTTGAACTTTGAAGTCTATTTACTATTCATTCCAAAACATTAATGAGAGGATGACCCCATATACTATTGGTTAAGTGGACAATCTAGTCAAATTCCAAAATAAAAACCACATGAATTCAATAAATACCAAACAGTGCATAACAATGTACAAATTGTATGGGCAACTCTTTCATTTTTCTTATTTTTTTTTATTTTTTGTATGGCCTCTATTTTCGCACTACATTCAAGTATTCAACAAACTTCCCAAGCTTAGCCTTCACTATCTTATTCTTCCCCTTTAAAGTCTTTCTTTCGCAGAGCATAATTCTGATCCCTCCTGCTTATCTAATGGTTTTCTTTTATGACCTAATTTGGTAAGAGTTTAATTGTTAATCTAATTTAGTTTCACCAGTTATGGTCCAAAGTAAAACATAATAACGTCCTATTATTATATATATGTAACGTGTATATCGCTAAAAATAATTACATATACATGTACATCACTAAAAGGTAATTATAAGAGACTATATGTTACTTTCCATAATGTTTTTACTTTGGGTACTAACGGTACATATTTACAATATTATATATATGTGCACCATTAGTATATATATACACCTCATATACTACCCTTCAAAGTTGTTTATTTTACTATATTGTCTTATTAGATGCAAAATTTGCATTTAACAGTTAGATACTAGCTAAGCATGTCCCAAATTCAAAGAGTGATTTCTGTAATTACATAGTTTGAGAGCCAAACTCTTTAATTTCAAGTATCTAGAGCCTGTTTACTTCAACTAAAAATAGCTGAACTGAATTGAAAGTTTTTTTTATGACGGATTAATGAATAGCAAAATAAGGGAAGAGCTGAACTGAACGAAGATGAACCGAACCAAACCGAACGGATTTTAAGCAGAAGTAAACAGAACCCCAATTTGTCTCTACCCTCTTTACAAGGGAAATAGGTGGAGTGTAATGACAAGTATTTATTTTTATTATAAAGGGATTGGTTGATTTTTATAATTGCACCACTTGCAGCTCTGGGGTTTTTCCTAATAATTGGCAATTGTGGGGCTGTTTATGTGTTAATGGTCCTCTCAACAATCAAATGATAAATAGGCTTAGAGATCCCAACACCGAGCACTCTCTCTATATTGTTCGCTTTCATATATACTGAGATCAGTTACATATGGAAGTGTTGAAGCATGAATTTTTTTTTTTTAACATGCACTTGCATATTATTCCCAATGTGGCAATCAAAGTAGGGAATACTATTTAATTTTTGTTATGGAATTGTGATTTTTCATGCTTTTGGAAACACAATGCAAACAAATTATTATCACATGCGAAGTACCAACTCAACTAAAATATGTTCTATTCATCAACTTATTTTAACTTATCTAATTATATCCGAGTTTAATGAAGTCATTTGAAATCTTGTTTCTATCGACACACAAAATGAACTTGTTTGTATGAGTACGAAGAAAAAATGTGAATAAATGTGTAGAACAAAGCCTAAACCCTAAAAAAATTGTCAACAAAGTTGAAGTACCAGCTCCCAACATATTACCAATACTCCGTATTGATTAAGAACTTGAGCAATGAAATTAGAAATTAAGTTAGAAAATACTTGTGTGATTACAATTAGGGGTATCAATTTGGGTTGGCGGAGCAGGTTAGGGTTAACCCAATTAGGTTCTAGACAATTCAGTTCAGGTTAATTTAGGCCGTTTTGTCCCCTTGGTTATATCCAGTTCAGTTCAGTTCAGGCTATTTTGGAAACAAGTCAAAACAGTTTGCCATTATTTCGGGAATAAATCAGTTGAGACTGTACAATTTTAGTCAGATCAAATTCAGTTCAATCTAAAATGGGTCAAGTAAAAGTAAGATAAAAAGATGCCATGGTCTTTTTCAATCATGGTCGAGTTATTTTGGATTCTCGTTGGGACTTTAACTTTTCTCTTTGAATGAAAGTCGAAAAATATGTGATAAATATATCCTTATGTTAAACTTTTATGATATGTTTAAGGTCAAATATTATGTCATGGTACTTAATATTAATTGTGTTTCCAATTAAATTTAAATTGGTGTAGTTGACACATGCAAATAGTTTAATTAATATATTTGAAAGATTTCACATTTAAGTTTACGTTGATTCCAATATACTATATAATATGTCATGTTAGTCAATTTTAAAAAGAAATTATTAAGTTACAAATTATTACAAGATGAAATAAAAAAATTATTTATACATGAGATTGAAATTTTAGGCCATTTCGGTTCATGTTAGATGGGTTAGGTAAATGATCAAACTGGTTGCTTAACATTCATTTCAATTCAGTTGGGTTTGTCCTTTTTTCATGTTTTAGACAAGTCAATTTCAATTTGAGTCATTTTCAGTTTTGAGTCAATTCAATTCAATCCATTGATTTTTCGATCAGTTACGATTTCATTCACTTTCCATTCAAATCATTTTCAGGTTATAAATTACTTTCAATTCAGGTTATTTCTGTTCTGGTCAAGAAATATTTAGTTAATCCAACGGGTTTGTAACCTAAAGACTAAAGTGATACCCCTAACTACACTAGCAACTAATAGTAAAAAAAATGGAGGGAGTAAATTTTAAAGCAACAGTAGAATAGAAATGGAGAAAGAAAAGTAAATAGGTGAAATTAAAAAAGTTGAAAAGTAAATCCAGACATTGTAAAACAATAAAACCAGCATCGTCTAAAGTGCTACCGTTTTTTTTTTTTTTTTTTTTTCCTGACAGTTTGCAATCCCATTGTAACAAGAAAGTATGCGCCCTTATGTTAAGTTACAATTCCATTGTTTGACATCATTAGCTAAATTGCTAATCAGTAGCAATCATTGTATGATGATTAACTTTCATATGGTTAATTTTCTACTTCATAATAAGTATTCAATTAAATAATACCCAACTTCGATTTTGAATTGGTTTTTCTACCTTTGATTTCAATATTTCATCTTACTATGAGTTTATTATATTCTATGCATTTTTATGCATATTATCTTTGTTGATTAAAATTAAACAAAAAATTGTAAAAAATGAATAGATTATATTGAAACGTGTCGGAATAAATTAAAACTTGCTGAGATTTTAAAATGAACGAAAACTTATTGAAATGAATTAAGAGTCATTGAAATTTAATGTTTGCTATTTTAGCGGATTAAGGCAAAAGATTATAAAAACTTATTTGGAGTTATTGAAATAAGTTAAACCTTCGCATAACTAATGGATTGGAACTTATTCAAAACAAATTCTCATGAATAGAACACAATTTACAAGTTGATTTGATGATATCTTGCATTGTACGTGAAAGTTGCGATATGAAATATGACACTAAGAACGCAAAAAACGCAACACCTCAACCTCATAACAAAATGTATGAGTGTAATAACGACGCGATAGAGTAAATATATGTACTCCATATATTAAGCATAAGTATAACAGTAGAATAAAATACACTCCGTCCAATTACTATAGATGGATAGATAAGCAAGGTTTCGTATAATAATTTCCATGCTCAATTAAGGGAAAAACATCATCGATGAGGTGCTCTATAATTTAAGGACAAATTTAGAAAGATAGTAAAAAATCAGAAAGTACCAGCTGATTTACTCTTCTTAATACACGTACAAATGCATATAAAATGACTATTTATCGTATACAATTAGCCTATTAAAGCAACCACAAAATACAAGTAATTATGTGACGTCAGAAAATTATTCTGGTATTGATGTTCTAGCCTTCTAGATTTAATTATATTAGTGGAGTAATTAAAAACTTAATTAGTGGTTGGAAGCTGGGAGAGGTATTTTGACATCATAGAAGACTTGCATCAGATTGGGACAACTTGCCATACAATTCATTATAGCTAATCATGTGTTGACACATCAGTTTATGTGGTGGGACCCAGATCTTATTACTGAATATAATAGACAAAGCAATACAAATTTATAAGTCAAATTTATACTTTATAGTATTGATAGGAATATGTATGTACTTTATAATCTTTTTTATACAACTATAAAACAAAAATTCAATTCAAATTTAGATGTCTATAATATTGTTAAAACGTATACTCTTTTAAATACGTATGTATATGTTACAAAGTAATTCGTATTGTTAAAACAAACAACTTTTATAAAGAGTTAAGAAAAGATAACGTCCATAATAGATTTCCGGCTCAATTATACTTAGGAAAGATACAAACTAACTATGCAAGGTTAATCACAGTCTCAATCAATCTTCGATATCTAGTTTAAGGGTCTGTTTACTTCAACTTAAAATCAGTTTAGTTCAGTTCAGCTCTTTTTTAATTTTGAATTGCTTGAATTCAGTTCGATTCAACTCCAATCAATTCAGTTGAAGTTAGATAGACATCACATAAACCCACTAAAGGGCTTTACTAATCTATAGAGAGCTTGTGGTCGATTCAACATAGGAGTTCAAGGTATAAGTAATTAAATTTACCAAAACTAAACATCATCGGGTAGAACCAGAGCAACAACTACATGATTTGTTGAATTCAACTAACCATCTACGAATACAAATCTTGTAGGAATCCATTCATGAGCGCACATTTTATCAAATTCTTATCATCTTAGTTTAAATGTTACAAAGTATTTAATTTGATTTAACACTATTAGTTATATGATACACTCGATTCACCAATAGATATTACATGCATAAAAGCACTTAGTATATGAAAACACAACCTCGTTACAATCTGTATCCAAATCATTATATAGTATAAACTTCGTTCAACATATTTATACCATAAGTCAAACTTCCACGATCCATCACCACCACTATTCCCAACCACACTCAATTCCGCCTTTTCCTCAATAAATCACCGAATAAGAAATTAAAACACTTAACTATTTTTTTTAATTAGCTTACCCACCCGGTATATAAGATATTTGCTTTGGCTACATTCGAGTTCGACCCATATCAAACATTTACCATATTATAAGTGAGTATCTTAACAAAAGTTTTCTGACGTCGGTGAATCTAGAATATCCAAACTATCATTTAAGCGATATCAAGGTGCTTAAGTAAGCCTCTATTAGCACTCCCTTATTTCCACAAGACAACACACCCATATAACCAATAGTTCCTTTCCAAATGAATGCAAAAACATTCCTCAAAATCCCTACATCATTTTTTTCCCCCATTGACCCAAAATTACACCAAAATGAAGGTAAAAAGGAAAAGGAAAAAAAAATGAATGAAGAAGTGGAGGTGCAAAAGTATAGGTATGTCCCTTCTAGAGGGGGCCAAGCCCACGTGATGATTTATAAGCTCCTCTTATTACCCTCATTTCTCTTCTTCTTCTTCTTCCTCCTTTTCTCCCTTACTTGCTCCATAATTTTTAATTTTAATAACTTTATTTCTTCTTCACAAGTCTCTTGAGTACAAATTTCTTTCTTCCAAAAATTTTTTCCTAATATTTCTCTATCATCACCTATTTCACTCCTTCAAATTTCCCTATCAATAGAAAGAAAGAACAAATTTCTCACAAGTCACAAGAAGAGTATATGTAGTAGTAGTAGTAGTGAGTTAGTACTTCTACTACTTGCTACTTCTTCTCTATTTATTATTATTATTATTATTATTATTATTATTGGTCTTATTCATTCATTCATCCTTTCATCCCTTTTCACGTCCCATCACCCAAAAAAATCCTCCCACAATCCCTAATTCCCCCAATTTCCCCCCCTCTCAAAAAAAAAAAACCCACAGAAAATTAAAGCATTGACTCTCTAGGAACAACCAAAAAAAAAAAAAAAAAAATCACAATCACAATCAAACGGGTCAAAGTTATACCCGAAACACTGTTTATAAGGGGAGGAGTTATGGATAGTTCAGGGGTAGGAGGAGCGATAACCGAACCCGGTGGCGGAGATGGATCATCCTCCCATACAAGTGGGCCCCGTGAGGATCAACCTGGTAGTGTCGGTGGCAGTGGTGGAGGTGACAGTAGTCAAGCAGTCACAACAACAGCAGCACCAAGTAGGTATGAGTCACAGAAAAGACGAGACTGGAACACTTTCTTACAGTACCTTCGCAACCACAAACCTCCACTTTCGTTATCAAGGTGTAGTGGTGCTCATGTAATCGAATTTCTAAAGTATTTGGACCAGTTTGGTAAAACTAAAGTCCATATCTCGGGGTGTCCATATTTTGGACACCCTAACCCTCCTGCCCCTTGCGCCTGTCCTCTTAAGCAGGCGTGGGGCAGTCTCGATGCTCTTATAGGTCGACTTCGTGCTGCTTTCGAAGAAAATGGGGGTCGTCCTGAATCTAACCCTTTTGGCGCTCGTGCTGTTCGGATTTACCTACGGGAGGTTCGGGAATCCCAAGCTAAAGCCCGAGGAATTCCTTATGAAAAGAAGAAGCGAAAACGTGTTTCCTCCTCCGCTGCCACAACTACAGACGTTGGAAGTAGTGGGACCCATGAAAGTGGCAGCGGAAGTGGGGAGGCTACTACTACCACTGCTGGTGCAGGTGTAGGTCCTCCCGCTACAACTACTACTTAATTTTTTTTTTTTTTTTTTTTATATATTATTATTTTTATAATTTGACCCCCTTATTATCAAAGGATCAATTATTGTCCCAACACTAAATTGTGAGTATATTAATTGTTATTATGTGCAAGCAAGCATAATATTATTTTTCTAATCATATATATAATTAATCAATTATTATTATTATTATTATTATTATTATTGTACTTACACTCTAATGAGTGATTGATGATCATCATCAACGCTTTTGTTACGAATTATTGTACACGATATGATCAACTGCCATCAATTCTGATCATCATTTATTGGTCTCATATCCAGGTAAAATGTCATCTTCTTAATTTGTTTATTCATCTACTACTATTTATTTATTTAAACATTCAGCTAATTTTACATTATTTATCAAAGCAGTGATTTAAGGCAAGTAATGATAAAATTAAGGGTTATTTTGTGTCGTCAAGAAACCCATTATATCTTCATTACTGCTATTAGTACGCTATTAACTGGTATAATTGAGTCATTATTATTATTAAGCTCTTTTATTTGCTTAATTTAAATTAAATAGTCCTCTATAATTACATTTGATTTTTTTTTTTTTTTTTGTCGTGGATGTGTGGTAAGTCATATCAATTTACCAAAAATAACACTTATAATTATACATTTCTTTCCAAACTTGTTTTATTTTTTCTTGTTTTGTCCATTAATGAAATGTACCAACTTCTTCAACAGATCAGAGTGTATATACTTATTTGCTTTACCCTTTTGCTGCATTGTTATCATCTTCAATTCTTAAGCAAAAAAAAAGAATTGTCTTATTTACTAATTATAGCAATACAATTTTTCTTTTAATCTAACCTTTTCCCTCAATTAAATCAACCCTTGTAATCAAATATACCTTATTAAGAAGTGATATAAAAGAATACATAAAATGTGTTTTCATTTCTATTTCTATTTCTATTTTTCAAGTATACATAGATAACAATACTAGCCTTCGATATCATATTAAACCCATAATATGATTTTTTATATAATCAAAATATAAATTAGCTAAAGTACGTCATAATTAATTACACTTATTACGTGACTTACCCTGAAAAGAGTATCCACTTGAAGAACCTGAAGTCTTACCTTTTTAGCAAGTGATGTCTATATCAGCAGGTGACTTGTTGCTTCTTCTATTCATGAATAATTGAACTGTTTTGCAGTTAAAGATTGAAATAATAAAAGAGAGTCAAAAGGAGAAATAGGTTGTTACATATGAGAAATGACTTCGGCAGTTGCATATATAATTGATATTGGCACTTAGCTAGCTACCACATTGAGGTTGAGCACAATACCATGCTGCCATATGTTGGTGTGCGACTTTAATTTAGTCACACATATAGGAGTGTCAATGTCAATTAAGGGAATATCGCTGGTTAGTACGTATATAAAGAAAATGGTTTGTGTGATAAGCAAATGAAATGCCTGAAAATTTATATTTCCTAAACAGTTAATAACGAAGGAAGGTGATCAAATGAAACAGTTAATAAGAAAAGAAATGAAGAGTATAAATCTTGGAATGCTGCCTTTTGTGCATCTTAAATTCTAACATGTCCCCCTTTCAGAATCTTAATTAATCTTTCTCAAATGGTCCCCTAGAAGAGTGAGTGTGAGTGAAGTAGCTAGTGACTAGTGAGAGTGTACGTGAGAAAGTCATCCATTGGTTAACTTCCTCATGGCAAAATTCTATGATGAACACGTGTGGTTGTTGATCTCTGCATTTTTCTTTAGTCTTTACTATTGCTTCAGTTTCAGGTGCCTTTCAATTTTATTTTATGTTATTTGATCATCATACATCCTTCCTTTTCATTTTTACCTTATTAGAGAAAGTTCTATGTGTGATTTTTGTAGTTTGTATATGTTCATTTTTGCATGATTTGTGCTTGGGATTTTAATTAGTTTCAATGTTTCATCATGTCCTTTTTTTTTTTTTTTTTTTCTTTCTTTAACTTTTTTTTTTGTGGGCAGAGTTTTTTTCCCACCTCTTTATTTTGGCTTTTTAGATTTATCTTGTATTAAAGGTTCCTTGTAATTTATTCTTAAAAGAACTCTCTCCTTGAATGATGAAATGAACTTACGCTCGATCTCTCTTGTTAGGTATGGTAGGTTGATATTTGGCATCTTGGAGAATACATAAAGGCGGTACCTAATAATGTTCAAGACTCATGCTATAACCATTAATGAACGTAAGAGGAAGATCTTAAATTCTTAATATCTTACCGTAAGTAACGACGTAATTGTACATTATAGCTTCTAATCAGTAAAATTCTTATGGTGTGGAGCATTTTTGTCATATCTTGAAGATTATACTTGATAGTTTTATTGTACTTGAGATATAATCGAAATTAAAGGAGCACTTAGTGACTTGAAGCCTTTGAGGGTATGGAGCAGTGGCTTCCCCTACGACTTTCATGGTCGTCGTAGATTGGTTAAACCTGTAGGGCTCTATAAGATGGTGTATTCTAGGCGTAAGGGCCCCAAAGTACACCCTCTCACAGTCCCACCATTATCATATACGGAATAATATACATTATTTATAAAAAAAAAAATATACGCATTTTAGTGGGATTGATTGTTTAATTTGAAAATGTAGAAATAATGGGACATTTTTGCCAAATCAACAAAAGTCTAAAAAATATATCGTGTCATGGTGGAGACCCCCCGTAGCTAGCTTACTCTTGGCAATGGAATAATATATCATCTATCATCACAAGGTACCAAGATAGCTTATTATTATTATTATTATTATTATTATACATATATCATCCAACTCAAAATCTATTATATTTCTCAATTGTGGTCTAAATCTCATCCTATACAACAAAACAAAAAGCAACGTTATAATATAATATATATTTTCTAATGTTTTGATTAGGATAATGGTATTCTTTTTTGGCCCTTTTTGAAAGATGGTGGTATCTAAATCTATAGCGTATGAGTTTGGTCGCTGGTCTAATTTGCTTTCTCCCTGCTACCCTATCTTTTCTTTGACAGCAACATCACACAAGAAAAAAGAAAGTTTGCGAAAGATAACAAAAGAGAGGGAGGCACTTACAAAAAGAAAGTATATATATAAGAAAAAAATAAATTTCATTAATATGTATGTATTCTTTTTTTTTTTTTTTTTTT